>JAGPOW010001603.1:1269226-1284616 GCA_030014935.1 Caiman crocodilus | reverse complement strand
AGCTGTCACTCTGCTGTGCCTTGACACACACATGGGTTTTGCCTGTTAGCAGCCAGAGGTGCCAGGCCCAAGAAGCCAGACTCCCCCTGCACCTATCACCTTGAATCTTGGCAGACTTTGTGGCCTCAGCAGGGGTGACCACTCCTGCAGTTTTCACCCCTCTGTGATGTAATATACACACAAGTGACATGAGTTCAGCTTTCAAAAATGTGGGGTTCAGTTTCCCCAACCCTCCCACACCTATCTCCTTGACACTCGCGGGCTTCATGCTCTCAGAAGAGGCTACCACCCCTGCATGTTTCATCCAAATCAGACAGAAAACAACAAAGTTATACATATTTCATTGATTCCCCATTACACCCTATAGTCAGCTCTCCAAAGCAGTTCCAAAGCTTTGGAGCTGATTCAGTTGAATTGAAGTTGGAAGCTGATCCGGAGCTCTGGATTGGATCACTGGCATCCGAATCGGCTGGATCTGAAGCTGAATTGAATTAGCTGCCTAGTCACACAGGCCTACTCCACTGGAAGTGTTGACTTGGACGTTGGATAATTCACTTATGGAAGGCATGCTTTGAAATCTAACCACGACCCAAGATGGTTAGAATATCCTTCAATAGAAAGCAAGACAGTGTGAACAGAAACTGCTGTACATGGGGGCTGCACAGTGCAGAGGATGGTATAAAGCTAATTACCAGTCAGAAGACATCAGAGATAGCAAGTATCATTCTAACCCTGCCAGAAAAGCAAAGAATGACAATCGTATGAACCGGTCACTAAATGATACTCCTGTTGTTTTCATTAAGAAATTGGCCAGCTTCCTTGCCTGGAAGTTTGAGGTACAGCAGACCTCCAAACAGGACAAGTTTTCCCCAAAGAAAGATATGTGGCTGTGAAGAATGTAATCAGTCATAACTAAATCAATAATTATGAGGTTCACAGCTCTGGTCACAATGTAGTTGGGCAGAAAGAACTAAAATAAGAAATCCTACAGATCAGGAACTTTCTCAAATCCCAACAGGAGGACTGTGTGATGGCTATTAGTCATGGTTTGCATCTAAAGAAAATGCAACTAATACTTGGGGAAAACAAAAGACAGGAGATACTCTCCAATGCTCTATTCCACCAGTTCGGTACCAAATGGATATAGGACTAATATAGGATTAGAAGGCTAATCCTTCTGATTGAATTAATGAAAAATATATAATTCTTTAAGATGTAATAATTAGTTTGTAAAACACTGTCATCTAGCAAGCAACTTGTACATAGAGGGTTGCCTGGGTGATAGTGACCATGGGATCATCACATTCACCTGTCCATCACAAAGCAAACAATCAACTAGCAGGGTTGAAATTTTGCACTTCAAAACAGCAAATTTCAACTGGCCTAGGCAATAGTAGAGGAAGTGATAAAGGACCAGGGACCGAAGGTGAATGTCATACATGAAGATTGATGATTCCTCAAGGACGTGAATCTCAAAGCACAAAAGAAGACCATTCCTGTGCAGAGCAAAGGTATCAGAACAGTTGGCAAGCCCTCTTGGCTTAATAGGGATATCATGGTCCTTTTGATAAAGAAGAAAGACACAATGAAAACTTCTTGTATAGTCCTCCTTGAGGATTGTCCCAATGGCCCGCACTTGTAGGGAGAAGATTAGAAAAGCTAAGTCGGTGACTGAATTTCAGTTAGCAACAGAAATCAAGGACAATAAGAAGTCCTTCTTTAGGTATGTATGGAAGAAAAGGAAAACAAATGGAAGTGTAGTGCCACTGCGTAACACCTCAGGACAGCTGGTTACTGACAGTCAGGAAAAAAAACCTGAGCTCCTGAATGACTACTTTGCTTCTGAATTTCACTGGACCAAGGGAAATATCATGCAAGATAAGGTTCAAAATGGGCATGGTGGGATTGACCACCTTCCTACTGTTGACTCTGAGCTAGTTCATATTCAGTTAGAAAAGTTGGACATTTAAAAGTCAGCAGGACTGTATGATCTTCACCCAAGAGTGCTGAAGGAGCTGGCCAAGGTCATAGCAGGAACTCTGGCAAAACTCTTCCAAAACCCATGGCACGCAGGGGAGGTACGTGAAGACTGGAAGAGGGTCAATATTGTGCTCATCTTCAAGAAGGGGAGGAGAGAGGACCTGGGCAACTATAGGACAATTAGCCTAATTTCAATCCGAGTGAAAATCCTGAAAAAATTCATCAAGGAGTCTATGTACAATAATGCTTGCGGAAGGTAGGATTCTGAATGACATCCAGGATGGCTTCATCACAGGTACATCTTGTCTTACCAATCTCATCTCCTTCTATGACCAGGTATCTCACCACCTGGATAAGAGAGAGAAGCTCAAAATTATACACCTAGACTTCCAAAAGGCCTTTGATGTGGTATCCCATGATGTTCTCATGGGAAAATTAGGGGATTGTAGGTTAAACATCTCGACTGTTAGGTGGGTAGGAAACTAGTTGCATGGTAGGACCCAGAGATTTCTAATGAATGGATCTGTGTCATCTTGGCAAGAAGTGGCCAGTGGTGTCACTCAGGGGTCCAGTGCTTTTCAACATCTTTATCAATAATTTGCATATAGGGGTGAAGAGCTCACTGGCCAAGATCACAGAAAACACCAAACTATTGGGGAGCGTGATCACACTTGAAGATAGGCTTCAGATACAGGTGGACCTGGACAGGCTGGAGAATTGGGTGTGTTACTACCAGATAAATGTCAACTCTGAGAAGTGTCAAGTGCTCCATCTGGGGGCAAAACAATCCCTAACACATGTATAGTCTCGGTGGCACCAAACTGACTAGCACTATGACTGAAAGGAGCCTAGGGGGAATAATAGACCATAGCATGAACATGAGCTGTCAGTGCAATGCTGTAGCTACCAGGGCAAACAATACTCTGGCATGCATCAATCAATGCATCACATGTAAAACCAAGGAAGTGATTCTTTCACTTTACTTGGCATTGGTGAGACTGCAGCTGGAGTACTGCATCCAGTTCTGGGTGGTGTAACTTCAACTAGGATGTTGAAAAACTTGAGAGAACTCAGAAAAAAGCGATCCATCCATATGATCAGAGACTTGCAAGGCAAGCCATATGAGAAAAGGCTAAGGGACTTGGGCCTCTTCAGCCATTAAAAAAAGAAGGCCAAGAGGGGATTTGGTAGCAGCTTACCACTACATCACGGCTTGGTAAACAACTATTCACCAGGACATCCTTGGGGAAAACCAGGAGTAATGGCCACAAATTCCTGGAAGACGATTCAGACTCAACTCTAGGAAAAACTTCTTCACAGTTAGGGTGTCCAGATCACTCTGTCCAGAGAGTTTATTCTGCAATCACCTACCCTAGAAATCTTCAAGAGGAGACTGGACAGTCACTTCGCTGGGGTCACCTGCCTAGTTCAGGGGGGCTTGGACTCTACGATTTTGTGATATTCCTCCCAGGCCCTTACAATCTACGAGTCTGTGAATCTTTGCCTTGACACTTAGAAACGGAAACAAGGAAGACAACGGTCTTGCAAAGATTAATAGTGATTTGTGGCGGGGGGTTTCCAGGAACGTTAACAGAGGGGAATACAATTGCACTTTGTCATCTAATAGGATCTGACCCTGTGTAGTTCATGTTTAACAGATGATTAGCAGTTAGTTTCCTGGTTTTATGAAAAATAACTCCTTCTCTTCTTTTTTCGCAGTGAATAGTTAAGAGGAGTGTGTGAGTCAGATTCCTTGATGAGATTAGTGATCACTGAAGGGAAAGCTAGGACTCTGAAAAGGCACATTCATCTGGTATCATAGTGGTAGCAGCCAACTCAATCTGTTTTCTGAGTGACCAGCTTGGTCACTGGCATCAGGATTGCTCCAACATGGATGGCAATTATGTGCAGTCCTGGTCTCTGAGGTCTCTACACGGACACCCAAACATTTGCCCTGTGTACTCCCCATCACAATAAGGGACACCCATCTCCCAGGCTTTGTGGACTCTGGTTCAGGTCAGACATTTCTGTTGGGTGGCTCATGGAACTCTCCTTACTAACAACTGCAGTGTGTAAATGTGTATCTTGCATACACGGGGATACTTGGTCATATCCCACTACAGAAGGGCAACACTCGGTTAGGTGCCAGATGTCTGAACTGGTCATAACAGTAAGCAGATACCTTTGCAACTGGTGGTGGTAAATCAGGACTGGGGTGCACTAAGTTCCTAAACCTGGAAGCATGCCAAAGGAAAATTAAGAGTGACTGAATTAGCACAGGGATTAAAGTACAGATGTTCCTTTTGCACCCCAAAACTTCTGACCCTGAACCATTAAATATTGGGAGTGCCTAGGCAGAGGTAGCTCTAGAGGCAAAGAACAAGCCACGTAAAAGGCAAAAACAATGGCAACTGCACCACCTCTGCTGGAACATATTCCCAACAGAGGTGGTGCATAACACTGCCTAACATGCCACAGATTTATAATAGACTAAAGGTACCTGTAACACCACGTTCATTGAATGCTCTGTATGAGTTTGATTTTTATAAGCCTTAGAGGACAGGGCTGAGGTCTATGAATAAAAAAAAAGAATAGAATAGAAAAGTAGAAAACATCAGTTGCCCAAGGGGCAGGAAGTGGGGTGGCTCAGGGTTTGTGGTGGGTGGGAGGAGGCTTCCTTCCACCACACATCCATCTGTCCAGCCCTGATCCTCCAAACCTCTTCAAACCTCTCTTCCTCTCCCTAGAAGCAACTGGAGCTGAAAAGCCCATCTTCAGCAGCAAATATGGGGGTAAGCAAGGGTCTGGCAAAGGGCATGGAGGTCCCAGTGGGTATCCAGCAGCAGCCCAAGCACAGGTGCACAACCTGCTGCTGGATAGTCTCCCCAGCTGTCAGCCTGCCAGAGCATCCATGCTGTTCTCTCTTCTTCCCCATGGACGGGGGTGGAATAGAGAACTGGGGGATTCTGGAGAACATATTCTGGGATCCCTTGTCCCTGTGCCCATGAAGTGAAATCCTACACTTCATTTCAACAGGTATTTTTTGTCTGACCTCAGCCACATTTGAAGTATTTCACAGTGCATTTATATTTTTAAAGCTTGCTCTTTGAAGTGTTTCAATGGCATCTGAACTGTGTTAATTGTTTTTTCTACCCATACCTCTAGGAGACAACAACATACACCTAGGACATAACCACCACAAAACGATACATTATAGTACCATGGACTCAGGCATTGATTGCCTCCCACTGTTGGTATCTTCTTTCCCATATTGCTCACAGGCACCTGCATTAGGCACTGCTCCGATCTTCCTGTTTTAGAGCTCAGCATAACTGGGGAGGTAGTGATAGCCAAACTAGTTTGTCTGCCATTGGGCTTGCTCTCAAATAGGCAGTGCATCTGTTTACCCGTGACAGACTCTCTTCCACCTATTTATTGCATACCTGAATTTAGGTGTCTAAGTGCAGTTATGTTTACACCCAGTACAAGTGAATGGAAAGAATGGATGGTGACCCCCGGAAGCTGGGAGCAGATGGATTCAGGAAGGCTAAATATATTTCATTGTACAATTCGCAAGTGAGAAAAATATTTTAAAGGCTGAAGCAAACCAGAAGTTGAGTCCTTTAAGAAAAGAAAAATCAACAATTTACTTGATGGAAATGAGAATAACAATCTGTGCAAAGCAAATGAAAATTAAACTCTAAAATACTGGTGGCTTCAGGGTCTTGAAAGTGAAGATGACTTATACTGATTCAATGACTAACTACAAAAAACTGACCACTGCAATGATGACAGTAAGACAGATTACCATATACAATTGTGAAGCCTGTTGAGTACTATAAATATATATAAGGACACACAAAGTTGTACTGCACTATTTTTTGTAATAAAAACTGAACAACATCGACTCAAATGTATGTAAAAAAAAACAAAACCAACCTTCTTTTTTTTTTAATATACCTTTTTGGGTGGGATGTCTGGTGCACAGAGGTGTCATAGATCAGAGAATGCAATATTACTTCCAAACTCAGCTGAGATAATAGCCTACATCACATGCTTGTAAAGGAATTTAATATCTAGGGAACCTGTTTGCTTTGTTCAGTTTTATTTGCAAATTCCCAAACGTTATTGGATTGAAATCTGATCCATATTCTCTGCCAAACTGAGCAAATCAATTAGATGCATGCTCACAAGCTGAGCAGCACATTCAGGTGCATGAGGCCTGTTTTGGCACTGAAGAAGTGTTGAAGCTCCAATTCTGTCATAAGTTACACACTGTAAATTGAGTTGCTTCCAACAAATAACAGGTTCTGGCTTAAAGGCCAGGTTACCAACTGGTTTTAAACCGCTGCAACTGCAATATAGTTTTTTGCCTACCGTATGTGGGTATAAACAGCAGGAGGGCTCTACTTATGGAATACATACATATCATGGGCCATATTCTCTCAGAACTATGGCAAAATAGACATAGTCTATTCCTCGCTAATGGTCCGACTTACACCATAGTGCCACTGGTTATCTTTTTTTTTTTTTTTATGACACCAGTTAATCTATCAGAAAATAAGGGCTACCACACTGGTTCACAGCAAACATCCAGCTTATCTAATACACTGTATCTCACAAAAGCACAGAGCAGATGCAATGGAGAAAAGTATTTATACAGGGCATAGCCAGATGGAGTTTCTGCCTGCGCCTCTTATCTTTCAGCTTACAGCACTTACAGACCAAGAAAGTCTATAATTTGGAGTCTGCAGCTCTATTTTTGTGTTTAATACCTACTGATGAACCTACCCTGCATAAATTTGATTAATCCTCTTTTGAACCTAGTTAAATCATTACCCACTGCATTGTCTTGTGGCAAAGAGCTTTGCAAGTTAATTGTACACTGTGGGGAAAAAAGAACTTCTATTGGTTAGTTTTGATCCTAACCCCTAAAAAAATTCCTTGTGGGTCCACGTAAATACTAAAACTCTTTACTTTCTCCAGACCATTCCTCTTCATCCCATTTGTCTCTCTCCACCCCCACCCCCTGCCCACTCACTTTCTGCCCAGACATCAAACAATAGGACACCTTTACTGAAGGTGAGAAGCTTAAGGGGCTTCTAGGTCCTTCTGGGCATAGGCCCACCATCCCAGCTCACCCAGTAGGCATGCCTGCTGGTTCCTAGCTTCCACTGTGTGACCCTTTTGCTTCTGACTGACACCTCCCGACCAACCTGCCTTGCTCTTGACTCCATACCAGACCTCTTACTTCTGACAGCTGGTTCCTATAGCTCTAGGATGGTGACTGGACCATGCCAGGGTCCCTTAGAAATAGAGCTGCCTGCACTGGACTCTGGCCCCTACTTTTTGCCCCTATTTCCATGGTTCATGGCTCTACTGTGATGACTGCAGATATCTCAGTCCCTTACTGACCCAGCTTCCTGACCTACCTGCTCCGATCCTTTTGGACACTGACCCTCTAGGTTCAGGTCCTGATGACCCAATTCCTGTTTATTCCCTAACAAGCAGCCTGATGTTGATACTGACTGTGCTACCAACAAGAAGCTGCTGTGTGGGTAGTGCTCACAGTCAAGTTGGCTAGACTTCAGGGCCACTAAGATGCTCCTGTCCAGGCTTGGGGTGGGGTGGGCATTTCCACAGATCTAGGTGTTCAGATCACGGTAGAATGCCAAGTTGGTCTGGTTCACCAGACTGCATTTTTGACATTGGCTAACCAGGATGTCTAGTTGCACAGCATCCCATTTCCTATCCGTCTTTGAGGGCATCTTTAAGTCGTATGATTGTGCAACCTTTTCTATGTAAAGCAGTACTGTGTGATGACAGCTGTACAGGATCATGGCATGAACATTTTCTGAGTGGAGAAGCAAGTCTGTGTCAGTGGGCGCCCCTCTTTCCATAACCTGCTGTGCTAATCTGAAGCATGGTGGTCCCCCCTTCCTCCTTGGACCCCATTGTGTGGAAGCCTCCAGGGTTGGGGGCAGCCTGTGTAAGTAGCTGCCATTTCAACTCTTCCTGCTCTCTGGGCTCTGAGCCTCCCCATTGCTGGCTGGACAGTGACCTGGATAGTGCACCCATAAGGGTAGGGGAAGAGGGTAGTATGGGTCTGCTGATACCTAGCTTGCAGGCAACATGCAGAGGTGTAGGGAGGTGAGAGCCTGGATCAGCAAGGGGTGACCCTTGCAGAGCTCCCAGTTGGGTAGGGGATAGGAACATGAATCTCAGTGCAGATAGTAATTAATGTTGGCTCTAATTTTACAATTTCCCTTGGTGTGTATTCCACTACCTCCCTGTTTTAACAATGAAGGGTTTGGGTTTTTTTGTTGATATCCAAGCTAAACTTACTTTTCTGCCAGCTTTGAGCCATTAGTCTGTATCCTGCTCCCTGTGGCCAGGAGGAAAAGTTTTTCCTTCTTCTCTCTGGCAGGCCTTCATTCATTGGATCACAATTGCCTTGGTGCTGCAGTGCAGCTTTTGAAGCCGGCCCCTTAGGCAGCCAAGAAGGGGAGAAGCATAGAGCTACTAGGCGTTATGGAAATAGGCGTGCTGGCTAGCCCCAGCCAATTCTTATTAAGTGAGTGCATCTATAAGCTAGCCACAAAGCTTCCCCCAGCTGGCCCCTGTAACCTGCCTGCATTTGTGTTGCTGGCCAGATACCAGTGACTGAGCTCTCGGTTTTCCTTAGGATACTCCAAAACACAGTGTTCTCCCTCCATTGGGCCTAGCTGCAGCCTGGAGCTAAGCCAAGCTCTTTGTTCCTGTCTCCTGACTAGTTGCTTCTTGTTCTCAAGTCCTGCCCTGATCTTTGCTGCCTGCTCCTGGCACCTTAGCAGGGACCCTAACAGACAACCCAGCCTGGGTTCATTACCTAGTAAGCCACACCTGCTCTAAAGCTTTGGCAGGAAGCCCTAGCCTAGCTAAATACTCCAGCTAGCTGCAGTCTGGGTCACCTGATTGGTGGCTGGGAGAGCGTCTGTATTAAGTTCTGCCTGAGGCTTGGGCTATCTAATAATTTCTGCTGGTGGTTTGTCCTAGCAGATTGCTGTGGGCAGGCACTCTTGGTTTCCTGACCTTGCTTGTTCTGCTCTGGGACTCCAGTTTCTGGAGGTTTTCCCAGGGTTTGATAATTTGGTCCTTAACTCCTAAATATTGGTTTGGCTTGTGATTTGGACCTTGTCCTTAGAACTGAAAATTTGATACCTGTTTGCTGGCCCCAGATTTGGCCTATAGTTCAGATTCTTGCCCTAACCACTAGGCAAGACCACCT
The DNA here is from genome assembly GCA_030014935.1 of Caiman crocodilus. NCBI lineage: Eukaryota > Metazoa > Chordata > Crocodylia > Alligatoridae > Caiman > Caiman crocodilus. The sequence continues at coordinate 1,275,369 of JAGPOW010001603.1, read as the reverse complement.
GTAACCCCATCCTTCATGCTCCTGGCTTGTACCTCTATTTCAATATCTTGCTACGTCACAGACCCTAGCTTCCCTATATGCCTGTTCCTAATCCCACCTAATGACTCTGCTTTTGAACCCTTGATTCCTGACTCCCTAGTGTCAGGCCTGACTACCCACACCCCAGTCATCACTTGAAGAAAGCAAGATGGAAGTTGTGTGGCTTAGTGCAATGGGTGCTACTCCCCAAAAGTGCTGCTTCTCTAGTCTGGACCATTTCTCCTAATGCAGTGGAAATTTCCCCACTGCCCTGCTCTCCACCTGTGTTATTCATTGACCTTCAAGTACAGGAGGCAGTGGCTCAACATCAAAAGAACTTCCTCCCCTCCTTCTGCAAGAGACATCAGTGGCCTAACCAAAAGACCTGCTGTCCTCCAAAATAATTGGGGGGGGGGAAGCAGGGGGAAAGGTGCTGATTCTGCTATCAGCTACATTGGTTTAAATTAAATTATCCCTGGGAGCTGCTTCATATTGGTACCAGTGTTTATCTAGAAAGAATCTCATGTCAGGTCAGAAAGGAAAATGACCTAGTTATTCACAGCTGTAACAAACCAAAACACCTCTATTGTAGCTGCTTAGAACCATGGACACTCAAAGCAACATGGGGATTCTACCCCTGAATATATTAAGGATTTATTCATAATTATACTACTACAGACCCACAACACCCCTGTCTTAGGGTCCGAGCCAGATCTCAGTAAGACTGGTTGACCTATTTGGTTGGGTGTTTGTTTTTTTTTCCCCTTCCGGCCGGGATGTTAATCCTGATATACTCAAATACAAGTGAGAATACAATAGCTTCTCTTCTGGTACCATCTATATAGTGATCCACTTATGACCCTTCACCTTCCACGTAGAACTTTTATGATTAGAGCACTCTACCAGGAAGTGGGAAATGGTGTTACCTTCCTTCTCATCCTAGAATCTGTAATCCTTCCTTAACCTCCAGGCTGTAGGCTACACGTTGGGTGAAGGGTTTTGCTCCAGCCTATCACCTGAAATTCCTTCTTTGCAGCAAACAACTGTGCAACAAAGAATTCAATATTTGTGGGGGCAGAAATGGTTCAAAGCAAGCAGCTTATTTATCTGGAAGACAAGGAGCTTAAGTTTCAGTATCTGCTGCCAGGACTGCTTCCATTTTATATGTGCAAGTGTTCTTGGATTACTCTCAGAAACACCACTATAAGGAATACCTAAAGAAAAGATTTCCATGAGTGAATCCTTGGAACTGGAGAATACAGCACAAAGCAATTGGAAAGACCTGGAAGTGGGAATCAGGATGTTTAGGATCAATTCCCATATCGTTCACTATATAATATTGAGCCAGGTATTTCACTAATTTTTGGTCCAGTTTCTCTGTCTGAAAAATGGAGACAACTGTGCTTATTTTTCTATGTAAATTAATTCAGTTCTATAGAAAAGAATACTGGAAAAAAGGTTGGAAGCATCCATCCACTTAGAATGGAGCTCTGATTGAGTTTGAAGCGTACGGTCAGATGATTAAACCGCTTGGGAGTCTATTTGGGAATGTCCACACATGCAAGCACATGCATTTGCAACAGCTCAAATAGAAGTGGTGAAAATTTGAGTGGGGTTTTTTTTTGCGTCAGCACACGTGCCTGGACATGCACTTTGGTATGGGACAAATTGTGCCACTTGGGGCAAAATAACCCTACCTGGCTCCTCCTGGATCTGCAGCCATGGCGAGCTAGAGCCCAGGGCCAGCTCCTGTGCTGTCCCCAGCAGTATACAAAGCTGCTCTGTCCTGGCCCCATCAGTAAAAAAGCTGCCCAGTCAAGTAGCTCAGGGCTACTAGCTCTCAGGAGCTTCTGTGGCCCAGCCAATTGGTACCTGGGAACACTACCCCTTGTGCCAGCTGGACTGCTGCAGCAGCCCTGAGAGTTGCCTGCACCCTCTACCCACTACAGCTGTCTGGCAGTGGGGGCTGCTGCCTGGATGTGACCTGCTGCACACCTGCCAGACCCGGATGGGGACTACACAGCCAGTAGATGCATCTGCCCCTCTGGGCCAGCTGCTAGTGGGCTGTGGCTGCAGAGTTGGCCTTTGTGCAGCACTATTGCTATGTGTGCCCCCTGCCTGGCCATTTGGGCAGCTATCGTCCAGAAGATGTTCCCAGTGTGATGGCCTACTTTGAGATCTGAGCAAATTCCCAGTTGGTGTGAATTAGTCACATTGCTTTCTTTGAGTTTATGCTGATTTACATTAGCTGAAATTATGGGCTAAAATATGACTTTTGTCCTCCATATACTTTCGTTACTTCAGACTAAATTCTTCTGAGTTTGCTTCATTCTATTCCATTCTTTCTTCCTTTCTTCCCTGTCATTGTGATACCTAATTGCCATAATAAATAAAAACCAGAAGCAGCATGTACTTGAGTTAAGGAAAAATTTCCCTTAATTATTAACCATTTTTTTTCCAAATATTGATTCATTCAAGAAAATAGGTATGTCTTTTTCTGTTGTTTTGCAGTCTCTGGCTCCCAGAGCAAGAGCGCTAAGCCTACCCATCTGGGATAGTTTTAGATGCAAAAGACTCCTTCTTTCCTTCCTTCTTGTGAGTTACTTCCTGTGTGCATCTTTCATCAATAATTTAGTTTCATATGTACTAATGAGTTGCAGTGTGCCTGCCTTTTTAATGTCTTTTTTCCAGCTTTCAAAGTAAAATGAGAACAATAAAATATCAATGTAATTTTCAATGGAGGTTAACTCCATGACTGAAAGGATGTTAAACACCTAAATATCACTTTACAGTGACCACTATTTTCCCTTTTTTTTTCCCAACCCAGCTAACAACAAGTACTTATGTTAGACAGAGGGAGCCAGATGTAATATTATTCATATCCTTTCCTTGCATTACATTGTCTACTATATATTATTTTTATTTCTTTTATATCTTTTTTTTCTCCTTCAGTTCCTTGGTATGTCAAAGAAAAAAAAGTGAAAATCAGAGATAGTGGGGAACTAGTAGAATAAAAGTAGAAGGACTCAAAATTTGCCTATTTCTAGCTCATGACAAACAACATCAAAATATAATAGCTGAATCCATAAAAATTAAGACTGTTCCAGGGACACAAGAATGATAATTCAGTTGCGGGGAAAGGGTAACAGAAATTCAAGCTGTATTTGTTTGTTCTTTGAACTTCCAACCCAGATCCCAACACCCTCAAAAACCCCACAAATGACAATCTGAGTTGGTTATGAAATTCTGTTTTAAATGTAGAGCTTTTCATTTTGTTCTAGAAAAGTACTACTGTTCTGTCAGAAAAGGAAGGTTTTTAGCAAAAACTTAGTTTTGAGGTTTTTTTATAACACCATGCTTTGTTTCAAAATGATGAGATTAGAGACGCCCAGGATCTAATTGGGACGTGCATTCTTCTGAAATAAGAGAGAATGGGAAATGCTCTTTGATATCTCTTTGTTCGTCTTGGCTGGGATTAGAGATGTAAGTTGTATGTCCCTTGACCTCCTTCCACCACACACTTTTGAAGAGGGAGGATGAGCATGAGGTCAGACCAGTGATTGCATCCCTCCACTAGTGTGTTGCTGGCAAAACGAATTCATTCATTCTGATTCAGAGCTCTATCTTCTGTGCACCTATCATCTGAAATGGCTGGGCCATCTGAGCACATCACAATCTCTACCATAAGTTTTGTCTCAGCATTCCCATGATTTAGTAGCCTAAACCCATTTTAAGAATTCAGTTAGGGACAGATTTTGGAACTATTTAGGCACCTAAAAGTAGGTTGGCACTAGGGGGATTTGCCTGGCTTTGGGAGTAAATACAAATTTAAAAAATGTGATGCATAGAGTACTCCAGGATAGACCAAAATTACTAGACACATATTCTTCTTTGAATTCACTGTGACTCTCTCTGGCCACTCCTTGGGGTCTGCTTCAAAATTGCTCGTTGAACCATTTCCAAAATCTGCACTCTTCTCACAAATGAGTCACATTTGCTGGTTTATCGTACTTTGTCCGTTATGATCCTTCTCAATTTTTAGGCATACATTTTAAGATACCTTTACTGGTTATTGTTAGACCCTGACTCCATGCAGTGCCCAATGACTAGGGAGATGACGATCCAATTGCTCAGAGAGCAAACACCAGCACACATTTCTCACAACAGCTTCATTCAAAATGGAGACAGCTTCAGGCTAACTCCCAAAGAAACCAGGGAGCCACCATGAACGTCAGTCCTTTCCACATTTATACATCTTGGTTCATGCTCATTAACATTTACTCCACCTTTGTCCCTCCTTCGTTCCACCCATATTCCCTCCTATGTCAAGCTCCACCTCTGTTTACTGTTAGTTTCATTAGCATGGAATTCCTCACACATTTCACTTATTTGCATGTCTTTTTGCTATGAACGCATGCATTAGCCCCTGACCCTGGCTTCTTTCGGTCAGTTGTGTTTTCTTGCTGATTTCTTCACCATCTCCAAGGTCTTACTTCTGCTTATCTCCAACAATAGATGGTGGGCTGCAGCCTGTTTTCCTTACACAATGAGCTACATATCATACAACACTGTCACACTGATAGGAAATTGCTTGCCTAAGCATCTTGCAGTGCTGCTTTTAATGTATCATTCTGCCTTGTGTCAGCAGCTTTGCTGAGCCACAGATTAAAGCCTTTATTCAGCTGAACATCCAATGCTCCCCAAGATCCAATACAATCACCCTAACACTTATGATGGTAGGATTTTATAGAGCTGCTTGGATTTGAAATTTCAATTACGTGGAAAATCATAATTGAATGTTTATCTTTTTAATCTGCTTTTTAAAATTGGAATATAAATCCAATATTTGATTTCCTAAGTCAAAAACCCTAAAATTTTGACAATAATTTATTCTGACATTCTTATTAAAATGTTCCTGCCTGACATTTTAAAATGTTTATTATTCCTTAAACCAGGGGTTCCCAAAGTTTTTATGCCATGGCCCGGCAAACCTCAGTCTGGAAGTGGCTGTGGCCTGACAAGGTATGGCCCAGCAGTCACAGCCGACCGTAGCCAGAATTTCCACCTGGCAGACAGGTAAGGCTACCTCCACCCCCTTGGCAGTGGGGGTGGGTGGGCCAAGCCCTGCACTTCCACAGGCCCTAACAAAGGAGCCACAGCCTTTCCGCCCAGCTCGGGGCGGGGGGTGGCGGGCAGTTTGCTTGTCCACAATCACTTCTGGTCCAGCAGCCACCCGGTGCTGAGCCACAGCCCAGGGATTGAGAACCCCTGACTTAAACAATTTTTCAAAAAAAATGAACATATTCTTGGAGAAATATTTAATTTTGATACAATAACTTGTCTTGGGTGAAAACGATTCATTTACAAAACATTTAACCAGGCAATTTTCAGACCCCTCCACTATGCTGCCCTTTATTGAGGTTGAAATTTTAAATATAGAGCTGAATCCTCAGCAAATGAGCATGACTCTACTAAGCTGGATGGAACCTGATCAGCTGATGCTATGGGAGGAGCTCACTTACAGACTTCAGGGAACTGCTCCTATATTTACCAGGGGGAATCCAATCTATCATTTTCAATCATGAGACAGTAGTAGAAAACAGACCGCTGTTTTACATATATTTTTTGTCTTTTCTTTATATTCCACTAGCCTGTAAACTGAAGCCATAATTTTGACTTGGCAGATCTGCCTGGAAAGCAGATTTTTATCTCAGTGATTGGTTTAAACATGCTGTCCCGCCTTTTCTGATTCTTCATGATTATGGGGTTTGAATCTTGTTGTGCCACTATAAGTTGCCCAGTATCATATATGTGCACATGCATTACATATGATCTTCCCTGCTTTTTCATGTGGAAAGAGTACACAAGAAAGTGTGTTTCCAGTCTTTGCATCAAGGCATTGTGCAGAGCCCCCTGTGCAGCGTGGGCCAGTGGGCAGCAGAGGGGATGGCTCCCTTCCTGGCAGCACCCGCTGAGTCGGGGCTTTTGTTTTCACAGTGCTGGGAGCTGGGACCAGCAGAGCAGCTATTGCTGGGCTGGGAGAGCAGGTGGGGGATGGGCCTGTGTGATTTGGAGATTTGGCCAAATCAATTCAGGGCAGTGATTCAAATCAACAAATTGAATCA
>JAGPOW010001603.1:1239112-1259388 GCA_030014935.1 Caiman crocodilus | reverse complement strand
ATCTGCCATTTCAAAGCCCTAGATCTACTGCTAGGAATCAGTAACTTGTCCCAAGAATATGAACTCCAATCTTGACGCGACCATTCATCTTGCAAAAAAAGGGAGAAATAATTCTTTATAAAACCATGAAATTAAAAACCATTAACCATATTGGGTGAGATCCCAATAGATGAATAAATGCAATTCTATTCCATCCTGTTAAAGTCCAAGAAAAAAAAAAACCAAAATTATATTAAAAGTATACTAGGCCCTTTCCTTCCGTGCTTCAATGTCTGACAAAATCTTAAGACTAATTATGAAAAAAAGGTTTACAAGCTAAGTTTCATATCTTCAGGATGTATATTTTTCAAGAATTCAATTATAATGATTACCTTTTAGGGTCAACATCCATAAGGTGTCTATTTGGTGGACTAAAACATTGGAGAGCATCTTGTTCTCATTTTCATCAAGTGTTAGTTACATTTTCTCTAGGTAGAAACCATAACTAATGCAAAAGGAAACAAAAAGCCATTTCATAATCCTTCTATTGGTATTTGAGAAAATTCCTGTTACACAGGATTTATTATTCCATTTCTTTTTGCTAAGCTACATGGTGAACACACCTGTGAGCCTCTTAATTGTTGATTGAATTATGACTGATTAGCATCTTTCCATACTCATGATCTTCCTTGGGGCAATCTTGTGTTTCTTCCATAGTATCATAGTAGCTAGGGTCAGGAAGGACCTGAACATATCGTCTAGGCTGACCTCCTCCTACAGGCACGAATGAATGGTGAGTTCACAAGACCCCAGACAGGTCATCGTCCAAACACCTCTTGAATTTGCCCAAGGTAGGGACGAGGACCACTTCCATGGGAAGTTGGTTCCAGATTTTGGTCACCCTATCTGTAAAAAAATTGCCTTCTGATCTCTAACCTAAACCTATTGTCCATCAGCTTATTACCATTGTTCCTTGTCACCCCAGGTGGTGCTGCAGAGAAAAGGGCTCTGCCTATCTGCTGTTGATACCCCTTGATGAGCTTGTAGGATGCCACCAGGTCCCCCCTCAGCCTCTTCTTACTGAGGCTGAACAGGTTCAGGCCCTTCAGTCTCTCCTGTAGGGCCTGTCCTGCCGCCCTCGCACCAAGTGGGTGGCCCTCCTCTGAACTGTCTCCAGGCTGGACACATCCATTTTGAAGTGCGATACCCAGTACTGGACTCAGTGTTCCAACTGCGGCCTGACCAAAATCACATAGAGGGGGAGTATCACCTCTCTGGATCAGCTTGAGATGCACCTTTGGATGCATGACAAGGTATGGCTGGCCTTGCTGGCTGCGGTCTGGCATTGGCGGCTCATGTTCATCTTGGAGTCAATAGTGATTCCGAAATCCCTTTTGGCCTCTGTGCTTTCAAGACAGGAACTCCCCAGGCTGTATGTATGAGGTGGATTTCTTCTTCCAAGAGATCTGTTTGAGATCTGTTTTACCTGAGCCCTTCTGCTCAGGATGCTGGCGAGTTCCTGAATGAACTTAAGAGAAATATAATTTAGTGTCTGGTTAGTGGAATTGCAACTGTTTGCTTTTCTGGAAGGTTTAGAAGGTTGACCTGCTGTCTCTGATGCCTTCTTATTGTTACTTAGTGTGACTTAATTTGGGATCCCCTCAAAACTGGAAATACCAAGGGCTTTGCAGCTGGTCATTGTGACCTGATGCCAATTCTGCAGGTTGATTATCTGTGTTATGTAACACTGTCTCCATGTTTTCAGTTTCCCAGGATGTATGTGCTGCTAGCTTCAGACAGTGTCTTTCTCAAAGGTTGAGAACATGAAACTTTGTCACAGATAGACAATTAGAAACCAATTAACCATTGCTTTTCCCCTGAAGCACTGTTCTAATGCAATATTTACTCTACCCACAAAGCAATTCCTAAAAGCAAATATAATTTTCTAGCCGTCATTGGTCACAACACCAAGCGTGCCTTCCATCACTAGGATGTCAACCCCTCATTTAATAAAAGTAAGATGTTGACTGCTGTGGTTCTCCTGACTTCCATATGGCCACTTCCGAAGGTATATCTTATGTTGTATCAGACCTGAAGATAGATTTACAAATGTTTTAGGTAATGGATTTGAATAGGAGCATTTTAAAAGGGATGATCTTGCCTCAGGAAAGGGATTGGAGAAGACAACCTCTAGAAGTCCCCTCAGGCTTACTTCTGGACATACCTTCAGGCCCCACTTCTCTCTGATTCTCTGACTGAGAGTCAGAGGAAGAAAGAGGTGAAGGAGGAACTGAGGAAAGGGATAAGGATACTTGTGTAGCTTGGGCAAATTAATAAAAAAACAAGCTTTGCCTTTAGTGAAAGAAACTGGGAGAATCTGAGCTAATTCAGGGAGTCAAAAAGGCAACTCCAGTAGGCCTATACTTCTCTCTGTCTGGTTATTTTAATGAGAACTAGAAACATACTGGGTGAGGTATTAAAAAATGCTGCTGTGATGTCAAAGGTACACCTGAGAGTTAATATAGACGGTGCTTTAAAATACTTAGGGTGACATCCAGGGAAGCATTTTAGGCATTGTAATAGCTAAAAAGTCAGTACTTGGACCAAAAAAGGAAAACCATGTATGCTTGTTTGGCTCATTGGAGTTAGGTGAGATGAAGGATAATTAAGAAAGGCTAGAGGCTGAGGGGGAACTACTTGGAGAGATCATGGAAACTGCTGAAGAGAGACATTGGTCTGAACTCACAGTCCCTCTCGGAGGTTGGGCATCTTCCTGTGCTCAGGGTTCAGAGGATGGAATTCTTCTCTGAGTTTAGAAACCTGACATTACTGCACTGGTAGTATTGTCAAAAAGTGTCTTGAGGTTCACAAGCTCAGCAGGCAGCTGTTAAATCTCTGAGGCGAAACCCGATTGGTGAAGGGTCCCTCAGGCAGGGACAGAAGTGTGGAGCCTCAAGAACTGTGCACAGCTCACTGCCCAAAACACCCCTGAAAGATGGCAACCAAACATGGATTGCAATCCCCAAGGCAAGAAGACACACAACAAGGCAAGCATGGGAAGCAAGATATGCACGGAAGATGCACATACTCACACAATCAACTCCTGTGTTGCAGGTGCTTGTATGGGAATGGGGTAGAAGGGCAGGAACATAACATAATGGTATCTTCACAGATCATTCCATTGACCCAAATACCACTGCTGCCTCAAGATGCATACCTCTCCTTTTACTACCTTTTATCAGAGAAGCATGAAGGGTGGCAATATAACAGCTACATTAGTCAGTGACTATTAGAAAGGCCTTGTCATCCGGGCTGAAACAATTCAGTGAGAAAAAGAGAGCTGATCACAGTGTTCAGTAGCAGGGATGGTATACAATGTTCCTTCCAGCCCTCAACTTACATGTGAATTTGTGAATCTGTATGTGTGGGCTTAGACATAACAGTATAGCAGGTGATAAGTCTTAGTAATTTAGGATCTTTGCAACACCTTATTCCTTGTTCTAAAGGAATCTGGGTCCTATGTGGCCAAGGGGATGAAAACCCTTGTATCCAGGGCAGTGTAATGGGCTTGTCTGCTACATAACAAGGGGGCCTAGAGCGGTGTAAGGACCCTGGCTTATATATAGAAAAAGTCAATCTTGGACGAAAAGTGTTTCAAACAACATGCATGAGAAATGGTGAGCCAACTTTTGGGGCCAGAATGCTGTTTCATCAGAATGTTTCCTACCCAACTCTACTCCTGGCTCCTAGCCAAGTGCCTGGTGTATTTTTCTATTTCATCTGCTATCTTTGGGCCTTGATCAAGGCTCTGGGGACTGCCTACCCAGAAGCACATTGGACGAGACATTGGTAAATAATCTTTCACTGAACACAGGTTGACTAAACTAATCATTTGCAGGCAGCAATCAATCTCAGAATATTTCAGAAGATGGACTTTAAAATGTTCCCTGAATGCAGATCACTATGTATATTTTGATTAACAGGGCTAGAGATAGATAGATAGATAGATAGATAGATAGATAGATAGATAGATAGATAGATTCTAAGAACTCTGGCTTTGAAACAAGAAACACATATCAACAAGGATGGATCCACACAGAGAAGCACAGTAAGTTTGCTGCTGTTTTTAGAGAGATTTTTGGATTACATAAAGGATGTAATACCTTTTTTGCAGGGATGCTTTCAGCAGGATATCCTAATTTGAGTGGGCTACATGAATGACTTTACTAGGTACCCTCCAGCCCTAGTTTCTTATGACCCTCTGATCCCATAGCTTATTTGGCAACCATTCAAAAGCCATACATTTTCTTTCCAGATTTTTGTTGTCAGAAAATTTTCAGTAGTGAAAATTGAGAGCTTGCCTACCTGTGACACCTTGGTGGCATCCAAGTCATCTTTTGAGTCTTCATATGCTTTATATGAGCTTCACTAAGCCCTTATGTGAACAATTTTACCTTGGCTGCTATCCCATCTAATGTAGATTGAACCAGAATAAACGATGGCTACTTTAGTTTAGATTACAGAGTTCTGCCTTAGTTTTTAAGCAACTAGAGTAGTCCTGTTGCACTACATCACTTTGCTAGATAAGGTTGCTTTTGTCCTGGTTATGCGTGGTGGACAGTGAGGGGAAATAATAAAGGTGATTCACAGATATCTATAATGTATTAAGTCTAAAGATGATTTTCTACATTGTACCTAAATACTGGTAACCTGGAATAAAGAGTGTATGTGGGATATTGCCAAGCCCTAGTCACTTCAATGTTGAAAGACAGAAAGGCAAGAGAAATAACTGAAGCCGTGAAAAACAGGGCAGATGAGAAACAGGTAGAGAAAGAAATGGAGAAGGGAGCATGTGGAGAGGGACTGCTAAAACTACAGATTTTCAATGTGTCTGTCTCTCTGTCTTTTTGTCTATCATAGAAACATAGAAATTGAGGGTTGGAAGGGACCTCAGAATGTCCTCTTGTCCAATCCTTGCTGAAATCAGGATGATCCCCAACTGTATCTTCTGAGCCAATTCATTATCTTGCCTGGTCTTAAAAACCTCTAAGAAGAGAGATTCCACAACTTCCCTGGGTAGGATGTTGAATTGTTTTACTATCCTTCTAGTGAAAACACGATCCCTAATATATAAGCTAAGCTCCCTTACTGCAACTTAATCCTGTTATCTATCTACTTTAAAATGAACTAACATTCAAAGCTGTTACACTGAACTTCATTAGACCCATATGTAGACAGTTGGGGTCAAACCTCATTTCATTTTGAACATTTTTATGCCACTTATATCACCTGCTTCTTAGAAAATTTTACTGAAAAGTAGCAGAATGAATATCAAATCTACTTGGGGTGGGGGAAACTATACCCCCCATTTTCTTTCTCCATAAGCAAGTGGCCTAGAGACTAAGCTCATGGGCTAAGAGTTAGTGTAAAATACTTGCTAGTCATATTATTTTGTGTCGTCTCACTTGGACTTGCCTGGTATGATGCATGTGCAAGATCAACCTGTCCTGCTGGGGTGTCTATGTTGGAGTGGTGCAGCCTACTATAGACATGCAGTAGGGACATAAAGGGAAAAATTGAGTTATGTGGCTATCTAAGTCACACTTAGGCACACTATGGTGAAAAAGGATTGGCCCTTTTACTCGCAACACAGCAGCTTCACTCTGGTTTGCTTTTGCTTCTGTCCATACTGGACTGTACCCAATAAAACTTAAGCTACTTTGAAGTTTCATTCCCTTGCATATCATCCCTTTCTGTGAAATATATTTCTTTGAGGGCCCCCATGCTGGGTAGCCCTGTGGTGGTGCAAGGCAATGGTTACCATCAGATACAAAGGGCAGAATAGCAATAGAAAAAGGAAAGGCACAAAAAAGTAACCAGAAACTGATAGACACCTGATGCAGGGAATTAACTTAGAGCAGTGAAAAAGAAAAATAAATAAATAAAGGAAACAGATTGTGGGGCAGGGAGGGTAGCTTTGTTTCTTAGTTACCTCTGATTCATTAATACTGTTCATCTAACATAGATATTTATCTGCTTGTCTTTTTTCCTGTTTCTTTTCTCAGAATACAAATGCTCTAGGTTGGCAGGAAATGGTGTTGATAGGGTAGATCAAGGTCTGGCCCAAGTTGCTGTGGCTTCGCATTTGTGAAATGGGGAGACTGTTATTCCTTTTCCCCATACAGATCTCGCCTGTCCTCCAAAGTCAATGGTCCTGATGGTCTGTGAATCTCCTCCAGGTGAAAATGCTCTTCTGTCTTTGGGCTCAAATGATCCTCCCTGGCAATATGTTAATTGGGAGTAATCTCACTGAACAGAATGTGGCTGTTTTGTCCATTTCTTTACTCCTAAAAATAGCCAAGACTAACTCAGCAGAGGGTTTCAACCCAAGTGCACCTAATGGAAATCGGCAGGAGCTTAATGGGGGCAAGTGTGTAACATCAGGGAAGTTCTGTCTTGAGGAGATTCAACAGGTATTTATAGGTGGACCATTGTGTGATGAATCTAACCCTGGGCCCTTGTATCTGTCATTCACTCTTCAGGCAGCCCACAATCTGGCAAGAAAGAAAATGTTGAACCAAAGCTCTGTGTCTGAGTTCATCCTCCTGAGATTCTCTGATGCTCGAGAGTTGCAGATTTTGTATTTTGTCATGTTCCTAGTGATTTCCCTCACTGGCCTGTTGGGGAACCTTCTCATCATCATGGCTGTAGTCCATGACCACCATCTCCACAACCCCATGTACTTCTTCCTCATGAACCTGTCCGTCGTAGACATTGGAGCCATCTGTGTCATCATTCCAAAAGCCATGGTCAACTCCCTGCTGAACATCAGAACAATCTCCTATCTTGAGTGTGCCACCCAAGTATTTTTCTTTGTCTTCTTGGACGGAACAGATTTTGGTCTTCTCAGTATCATAGCATATGACCGCTACATTGCCATTTGCAAGCCCTTGCACTATGAGATGATCATGAACAGAAAAGCATGTGCCCAAATGGCACCCAGTGCTTGGATAGTAGGGGCACTGAACTCCCTTATGCACACTTGGAACTTGTTTGCATTCACCTTCTGTGGAGGTAATGTGGTTGACTTTTTTTTCTGTGAAATTCCCCAGGTCCTGAAGCTCTCCTGCTTGGACGTGTATCTTAGGCAACTCTATCTGATGTTTTTAACTTTCTTTGTATTTTTTGTCTGTTTTATTCTCATTGTTGCCTCCTATATTCAGATCCTCAGCTCAGTTGTGAAAATCCCCTCAGAGCAGGGTTGGCATAAAGCCTTCTCCACTTGCCTCCCTCACCTCATTGTGGTCTCTTTGTTTGTCTTTCCTGTCACCTTTGACAGGAAAACCTAACTTCCACAGTACTTCAGGGCTGGATCTTGCTGTGGGTGTCATATACTCAGTAGTGCCTCCCACAGATGAATCCCATCATCTACAGCATGAGGAACAAAGAGATCCTTGCTGCTCTGAGGAAATTGGCTCACTCTCTGTTCTTCACTGACCAGCAGGTACCCATCCTTCACCAATGAATTTGCTCTCACTCTGCGGTTCTTGGGCAGTGTCAGGAATGTCTTTAACAGCATAGTGTCTACCAAAGTGCACTGAATTGTTCTTAGAGCCATTTCATGACCATTAGCAAGCCAAAGCCAAGTCTTTTCTTCAGGCTTCTAAAGCAGGAGTGGTACCATTGTAGCTCCCAGCGTGAACTGGCTGTGTAAAACTGATACATAAGAGGGAAGAACTAGACTTCGACTTTTAGAGCTAGACCCTCAGCAAACGAGCATGACTTTATAGAGTTGGATGGAACCTGACCAATTGATGCTGTGGGAGGACCTCACTTTGTGTCTTCAGTGGAACTGCCTCCATTTCCACCAAGGGGGGGAAACAAATTTGCCATTTTCAATCATAATATGGCAATATAAACCAGATAGGGATCTGACATGTATGTATTTGTCTCCCCTATACTTTTCCATTAGTCTGTAAGATGAAGCCTACTTTCGACTTTGCAGACATGCCTTGCAGACATGGCTTACAAGAAATTTTGGTGTAAACATTGTCTCTGCATAACTATCAGAGGTTAGAGTCCCCTGTTATACCGATCTGTGCTCTAAAGAGCACAATTAAATGCTTCTGTAATGTGTAACAATGGTCCTAAACATTTACAAATTCTAACATTTACAAATGGTCCTAGCACTTTCCAGGGATTTCAAAGATCTCAGTCCTCACCTCGAAGGGTTATTTTGCTAAACTCACACAGAGCATTCAATTATGGTGGTGTTACAAGATATCTTTAAACTATTTTAAGCCTGTAGCATGTGAGGTAGTGTTAGTTAGAACAGTTTCAGGGCAGTCACACGTTAAGGTTTAATGTCATCTCTGACCTGCACATCTGTGACTTGCCACTAGAGAGTTCAATGAGCAGAAGTGTGGCCAGGATCCAGGATTCTGTCCCTCCTCTGTGAGTGGAGCAGCCGGAGTAAGCCTTAGAGAGAGTATGGAGCACAGGGAAGCATGCTTCCTTGGTTTCTGTTCTCTCAATGCACTTTGTGTTAGGCAGCCCTTTTTCCTGGAGTGTGAAAGGTTGGAGAGGGACACCTCTAAAATTATCCTGGCTCAGGGTGATCCATGTACATGTGGGTCAACTGCATAGCACCCCAAGGAGAGTGCTGTCTGCCTGACCCTGAGACTGGCCCAAACCTCCAGCGTAAAAAGTAGGACTAGAAACTGTGCCACAGCTATTGGGCTTAAACCAGGGATATCAAATGCATCTAGCCTGAAGGACCAAATGAGTAGTACAAGGCTCGTCTGCAGGCCAGATCAGGTAAAGGCATCTCATGCAGCCCAAATGTGCATTCTTTCAAGATTAAGCATTCTTAAGAAGAAATAGTTGCAACATGATCCCACCCTTAGTCTCCTGAAACCAAGTTAGGATTTAGCTGGATTTGCCATCAGAGCTGCTGCCTCAAGTGATTTGTAGTGGTAACCTGACACAGTATAGGCATATCTCCCATCTGTGGTGAACACCGCAATGCCACTGAGGTGTGCAGCACCATATTAGTGTGAATATGCACTTGGCCTTCCCCAGCTGTTGTATCAGTTTTTCAAGTCAAGGCATGATGTGACTCCGTGATGTGTCCATTTGGCAAGGTCTAACAAGTGAGCTTACCTAAATAATCACCTAGTTGGGGGTACCAGTCTCCCTTGCAGCTCACAAATATCTGTGTCATGGTATAGGCACTGGTCTTGCAAGCTGCCTAACTGCTCATACAGCTCTAAGTGTACATACGCTGTGGTGAAACAGGCTATAAAGATATTAGTGTTGCCTGAGACCAATAATGCTCTTTGGTGTGCTTCCAAGATATGTAGGCTGTCTCATCATCGATAAAGTCACAAGGGGAACTGTCATGGGTGGGAGAAAAGAGATAGCCAAAGAGTTCTTTGAGGTCTCTCACAATACTGGTGTTGGGGAGGTTTGTCTGCTGGCCAAAGTTGTCCCACAAAGAATTTAGAAACAATTGTGTGATTTGACAATTCACAGGGTTTAATTTAAGATTCTCTGGATGTAAAGACATGCCTTCTTTTTGGCATGTTGGTCTTGTTCTTCTTTGTCAGTACACCAGGTGGGATACCCTGAGGCTTCCTGTTTCTGTCTGAGGTGGAATTCTATGTACTTTTCAAAAAGCATGTTAGTCATCTCAGGAAGATGCCAAACTTCATAGGTTTTAGCTACTTTGTAGCCCTTTATGATACCCCTTTTCAATTCTAGCATACACCAAGTGCCCAGGTGGGCCCTTTCTTCATCAGCATGGGTACACTTTGGCTGGTTTGTTTCTGCACAGGTGTGGCACAGCGGGAACATAAGTGTCCCATTCACCCTGACAGGTAACACAGGGAAGAAGGGGCCCCCGGTGGGTACAATTTCACCCTGACCAATCCAAAATAAATCAACAGGGGCTGGAAATTGTCATGTATGATTTCAGGGTGCCTGGTGGGCTATTCCTTTGTTTTGCTTATTAAGGGGTAGGGACTGGTAAAATCATAACAGTGAATTTGTTCACTTGGGTTAGTTTTGTAATACAGACAGATGGCATTATTTCTCCCTCCAAAGAGAGCATTCCCTAGGCATCAGAGGGGAAGGCACTTGGGTTCTGCTTAAGAAATCTGTGAGCTCCATGTCTGATCCTAACAAGGTCTTCCACTCACACCTCCAAATGCCTCTGACAGCAAACCCTACTTTCTTGTACTGTGTCTGATCATTCAAAAAGCTGTAGCTTGTCCCTATCAACAGGTTTCACTTATTTTCATTGTAGAAGGTGACATGGCCATGGAAACAGCAGCCATTAAATTCAAAGGCTGTGGGTTTCCCATCAATGATGGCATACCCATGTAAAAATATTCCCACACTTGAAATCCCCCACCCTGTAAGGCATGCCAGATTTGAATATTTTGTTTCTTAGAGGTGTGCATCAGCCACCGGATAGACAGGGTTGAAAATCTCTTTGTCTGCCTGTCTGTCTGTGATAGTTGTCTGGGGGAACTAGTGCTATGGTCTGGTGTTTTAAAAACCTAAATCTGTACATGGCCATACAGAAAGATGCCAGCGTGATATCTTGGAAAGAGTCTATGCAGAGATGTACCTGTTTGAGTTGACCCTTTTTCACCATCTCTACCTGCTGTGTCATTTTCATAATTTCCTTCATGTAGAGGTGAAAGGCATCCTTTAAAATTTTCACATCCATCTGGCAATAATAGGCCAGTACCTTTTGCCTGTCAAAGGCCTTATCACAGCTGCCCTGATACCATTCTAAAAATTGCTCTCTCTCAACAGGCATCATACTTTCAACCCTACAGTACTCTTCCTCTGGGATAGGCCCCACATAATTCTGGTTTTCCCACCTGTTAAAAAAATGTGGAAAATGCCCTTTTCATTCTTCAAAGTCCATCACTTTGGGAAGCTTGCTAAATTTGATTGGCAAAAAGAATGAAACAGATACCTAAGCCAGTCACTTTTATGCACATGAGTTTACCACACTGGATGAGGAGTTTCACGTCCATTTTTTGCTTTAATGACTGGTAAACAATGAAGTAACCATCATAGTCTTTGGCATTGTGAACTATGAAGGTCTAGCCCTGGAACTTTTTATCAATAAAGACCTTAATAAATCACACAGACACTCTTTATCCTTAAATTCTCACACCTTAACCTACGTCTCAGAAAAGTAAAGAATGTTTTCTAATCTCTTAGCCCCAGTAGTTGAGTGGTTAGGTCACTCCCTAGGAAATAGAAGAAGTGTGTTCTAGGTGGTCTTCCCTACCTATAAGGATTTGAACCTCTGAATATCCAGCCCAGCACCCTAATGACAATATCACATGTCAGGCATTACCCAGGCTGATATCCAGCACTGTTTTTGAAGCTGAGCTATTGCCTCTGATATATAATAGTCAAGGGATAGAAGATAGCTAGATGGGGAAAGTTTCTTTGACCTTACAACTAAGTCTCAAGCCATACGTCCTTTGATGGCCACAGCCATCCAGTTGAGAACATATATGTTGCTTGCTCAGACTTTGCTGGCCCCACATATCTCCCTCTAGTATTATCTTTGGATGTCACCTCAAACCTCCAGTGTGCAAAGTAAGACTAGAAACTGTGCCACAGCTCTTGGGCTTAAAGCAGGGATATCAAATGCATCTAGCCTGAAGGGCCAAATGAGTAGTACAAGGCACATCTGTAGGCCAGATCAGGTAAAGGCATCTCACGCAGCCCTCACCTATATGGCACAAATGTCCCAAATCTTCCTCTGATACATGACTAGTACTCCAGGATGGATGACAGGTGTTCATTGACTGTACCCCATCCATGGGCCATATCTTTACACCACTGAATTAAACCATGGGTGGGTGTTACTCCATTTCTGGAGGCTAACATCTGCTAGTCATGAATTTTTGGATTAGCTACATCTTGTGACTTACATATCAAGGTAACTTTCAACATCCAAATAGCTATAGCTCTTTGAAATTGCTGTGATTTCAAAGTTTTATTGACATGTTGAAATTTGGGGGAGATTAGGATTTCTTTTCTCTTCCATTATTTTAAGAATTTTCATTATTTTTATTATTGTCCCAAGTCAAATGTAACCCTCAAGAAACAGCCAATGTTCATTTTCTATCTCTGAACATGTTAAAGCATCATAGATTTGGGTTAATTCATAAATAAGAGGCAATTTCAATGAGCTAATCAAATACATTTTTGGTTTGTTTGGTTTTTTTGGTTGTTTTTTTTACAAGAGGAGGAAATATTTTTAGAAGACTTTTATAACCTGAAAATGAAATAACCATTTCTGTTCCCTTTGAATAAGCATATTTTAATTATATATTTTTTCTGAAATCATGGAAAATAGATGAGACAGTTAAGATTATGAACTCTGCTACTCCAAGGAAAGAAAGTCTTTTTTTTTTTTTTGTGAGTTCTGAACTATTATTTCTGAGTTTTCAATTTAATCACTGACCCAATCAATTAGACTCCATTATACATCTAAAACAGATTAAGGGTGGTACTATTGGTGTGGATTTTATTCCTGGCCACCACTGAAACTATCTCACAATATCTTCCTTGAAATTTTGTACTGGTATCATGTTATGAGTTGTTAGACCTCTAGAGGAAAGTTTATTGTGTATAAATGCTTTTCTTAAAGCATCTTTTACTTTTTCATTCCTTGGGGTGTCGATAAATGGGTTCAACAAGGGGGTTAGCACACTCAAAGACTTCTTGATATCAAGAGGAGCGTGTGATGTTCTCAAGTACATAAATATAGTATACTGAGGCCACAGTAAAGTGGGTGCTGCAAGTAGAAAGGCCTTTTGTCTCCCTGAAGCAGATGGAATCCTCCATACTGTGAAAATTATGTAAATGTAAGACACTGATGTCACTGAGAGTGAGCCCAATAGCACAACAACAGCACTAAGGAAGTTTGAAATCTTTATGAATCTGGTGTCACTGCATGAGAGTCTCAAGAGAGGTTCAAAATCACAGAAGAAATGGTTTATGACATTAGACTGGCAGTATGATAGCTTAAGGAGTATAATAATTGGGCCAATTACAAGAAGGAAACTTCCCAGCCAGGTTACAATAACAAGCTGGATGCACACTCTACCATTCAGAATGACAGCATAATGCAATGGGTTGCAAATGGCCATATAGCGGTCAAAGGACATAACAGTTAAGAGGAATAACTCTGCTACCCCCGAGAAGAAATAGAGGAAGCATTGGGTAATGCAGCCAGAGAAGGAAATAGCTTTGGTCTGAGACAGCAGGTTCACCAACTTCACTAGGACAATTGAAGTAGTGAAGCAGATCTCCAGGATGGACAAGTTAAAGAGTAGTACACTGGGGTATGCAAATGGAGATCTGTCCACACCAGCATGATGATCACCATGTTCCCCATCAGCGTCAGCAGGTAGGTGGCCAGCAGCACCCAGAAGAAGAGGCTCAGTAGGCTGTGTGGAACATGAATTTCCAGGAGAATGAATTCAGTCACTGTGCTCTGATTTCCCATGGACATTTCTTCTACAAGGAATTGGAAAGAACCAATGAGTAAAACAACAAGCCACACCAGGAGAATTGTCAATTAATGGAATTAAAGTTTGATGGTGTAAAATAGACTTTTTCTGAGCAAAAAGGGTGGAATATTTCAGGAAGCAGTGATGTTTCTGTTTTTGGATAGCTTTCATTTCCCTAGAGCTTACTGAGATAATGGTATCAGTAAATGGGTATGTTGCATGTTAGTAAGGAAGAAAAGAGATAGAAAATTAAAAGATGGGGGAAGGAATACAAATAATTTCCACCCTCTTACATTTTCTTATTAATTTAAATCATAAGAAGATCTTGTCAGGATTTTAATTCTCTTTTAGGTTAATTAAAGGTACATGCCATAATGAAACAAAATATCAATGTCATTTAAATGCATTCTCTTCCATACAAGTGTTTCATGTGGAGGTTCTTTTTCATTTGTTGTGATTTTGATTCAGAACAAAATTAACTTTTACAATGTAAGTATTTCCCATGGAATGGAAATGTGAAGTGTTAGCCAGTTCTACAAATCATCACCATCGTGGATCTTACTTCTATTTAAATGCAGACATTTTAATGGGAGAATACAAAGCCTGAGGATGAATGTGCCTCCCAAGAATTATAATGCAGTAAATTGTGTTCATCATTTGGAAACGAAAATTTCCTAGGAACTATCCTTTTGTAATATCAAAGATTTTCAAATAATTCCCAGCAGATGCCTGAATCAAATTCAATGTTGCCTATACGTTTTTTCTTTAACCCTCTTGTAAAACCATATCCAACATGATTGATTTGTTTTAATTTACAAAGCCACTGTTGACATTTACAGCTACATCTTATTCACTTTTACATGCCCAAGTAGCACATGGACAGCCAGGAAAGTGCAATTTGGGGCACTTGAGTACAGGTCAGATGTTTTTTGCATCTGCACAGAAGTTCTAATTGTGTTCTTCCCTTTGGAGCATGCACAAAATGCTTCATTATGAGTAAGTCTCATAAGAAGAATAAAATTGTTCAGGTATGTGCATAATAGCACAGAAGTGCTGAAATCTCAATTTCAGAAAGAAACACAAGTATAAGTTTTTAGCTACCATCTTTAGCTCAATGGCTTAGCAGTTGAAAACATGTCCAGGGAACAGGAGAACCAAGATCTAGATCTTCATTTCAACAAGGAAGAGTTTGAATCGGCACCTTTCACTTCTCAGGAAAGTGCTGAAAAAAAGTAAGGTATGGGCTAGGCATTGCCTGGAGTATTCCCAACCTTCTACTTGAAGCTGGGCTACTGGAGGACAAGGTGTGTTGGGCAGACAAACAGACAACCTTCACTTCCCTTGACTCATTAAGTATGAGGGTGACTTTGTTATTTTGCCTCAGTCTTACCCAAGAGGCTTAATTCTCAGCCTTTCCCATTCCTTTACTCCCTCGGCAAACTTTCAACACTTTTGAACTATTTCCTTCCTTCAGGCCCTAAGCCAACACCCTTTCCTGCTCCCAGGGGTCTCAGCTCTGCCCTAGTATGGTATGGCTGCAGTGAACCCATTGGGTCTCATCTCTGTCCTGGTGTGAGTATTAACCCAACTTCCTCCCATCGCAGGCCCAATTCACCAAAACATATGCAAGATTTTGGTCCTTTATTATTATTTTTTTTTCTTTTTTTCACTTCTTTTTTGTTACTTCTCCCCCTGCCCATTCACTTCAAACTTTATTTTCCCAATAGTTTCCCTGCCACCCACCACTTCGGCTGGCTCCTGCTGGCTCCAGAGTGAGGGAAGTCATAAGGTGATTTCTTTGCCTCCAAGATGTATCCACCCCAGAGGAGAGACAGAGTCCTGACTTCTCTTCATGTTCTGGCTTGCCAGGCCCTCTAGAGGCAATTCACAGCTGTGCAGGTCTGAGAAAGCATTACGGCTTAGTTTGTGACTGCTCTGAAACTATTCTAATTTTATGATAGCATCGTATTTGACAGATTCAAAATATTTTAAGGTAACCTGTACCAGCACCCTAGTTTTTCCATTGGAATGCCATGCAATTTGCTTACGGTAATGCATGATTCTACCCATTTCTCAGATGGGAACCTGGGCCCCAAAAAGGCAAAATACCTTCCTTAGCATCACATGAGATTAAATTCAGTTTCCTTTTGTGCACTTCTATGGTCCTTTTTACCCAGGTACCTAGGGTCTTTTTCACCCAGTCTCCATACTGTGAAGCATGTGTGTACAGACTGAATATGCTCAGCTGGCTATGCATTCAGATCTGTATACCTAATCATAAGCCTAGGAAACATTGAGTGAGTTGTGAAGGAGGGCCCTCATATGCTATAAGGGACAGCCTCACTAGACTGTCCTGTCTATCTTGTTTATTTGGGTGATATCATTGTACTGTTTTTCATTCTGTGAATATAGAAACTGTTAAGATAACATTTGTTGTATTACTAAAGTTAGACTTTGATTTTAGGACACTGAGTTGTCTCTGTTCATATTTCACGTTCCAATTAAGGGTTAATTATGCTTTAGCGATCCCTAAACACTATCTGGTGGACAGTGATGATAACACGGCCACCACTGGGCTCTGTGGCAGAAAGGGGCTGATTCAGAGAGGGCTGGGGATGAGGATCTGCCAGACAGCTGCCGGATCCAAAAATGCAGACATACTGTGGGCTGCAGGGAGCCTGGGAGCAGACAGAGTGGGGGAACCTCCCCTGACCCTCCACTGCTGCTGTCACTGCTCCCAGGCTGACTGGAGAAGCAGGGAGATAACCCAGATTTGGAGGGATATCACCGAATCTCAGATGTCACCTTGCTCAACAGAAAAAAATGCCACTCAGTTCTGGAAAGCAAATGTTGCAACGTTGGCTGGGACGGTCCAGACAGGTGTTGAAGGCTGGATTAATGATGACAACAATGACACACTTTGTTGATACCCCCTTTTATGCTTTTCTTCAACTCCACTCCTTCCATGAACGGTTTCTGTGTATGTATACTGTACATATTTTATCCTGTCAGCGTATTTCTTTGTTCAACAGATCTATCATGAGTATACCTCATAATTTGGTCTTTTTCTCCTGTCTTACTTTGGGCATTGCCCATTGGTCTCTCTTATCACCTTTTTGTAACATATTCATTTCATCCCCCTGATTCAGCGGGTTAGTTACAAATTCAGTTAATTTTAGCAGGTAACAAAACTATTACTATGCTGTGTTAGAAAAAACTTCTCAGAGTGATAGAAAGTGATAGAAAGGGAAAGAAACATCAACTGAACAAACTGAAGGTCATAAACTGCTTGCTTGAAGCTATACAGAACTTAAGCAATGATTAAATAAGGTTGAACATAAAAGAAAACTTTAAACACTACGGTAATTCACCACTCTGAAAACAGGTGCAACTTTAAAGCATAAAATGTGACAAGTTACCCTAACAGCTGGATCTGGGTTTTTAGGGGTGGCACAGGGTGCAGAGACCCCAGAGCAGGCAGGGAAGGAGAACCCTCCCCCTACCCATAACATTGGCACTGCTGCCTGCTCTCAGGGTAATTAGGGTGGTGGGGAAGGGTGGCTAGGATGACAGGGGCATAATTTGGGGGTAGGAAGCTATATAGGGGATGAGCCATGGGGTGAGGGAGTGATCTAGGGCCTGATAGGGGGCAGAGAGGTTCAAGTGCTCCAGGGGCCCGTCTCTCCCACCACAGAGATTTAGGAGCTCCTAGCCACACTTCTGCTTAACAGCCCTGTAAAGGCAGGTCAGGGCAAAGTATGTTAGCGATGGTATGTGGTATAGATGTCAGAGCCATGCAAAGTTTGGGACCCTGATTCAATTTGACATAGATTCAGCCTGATTCAGTGGCCAAATCTCTGTGTTCCATAAGCCCCAACATCACAGTTTTCACAAGCTGCGCTGGAACCTCGAGGTACATAGAAAAAACATTTAAAGCTGCATGTATGTCCAAATTGAGGATTCTTCAGATTTGGATTTGGCTGAATTGACTCTGGGGCAGTTAATAGAATAGCTGTCCCCAATTCAGGCCAAATCTGAATCTGAATTGAATAGGGCTCGCTTCACATACCCCTAATAGAAATTACAACAGCCAAGAGAAAATATAAAAGCTGGGTTCTTACAATGGAACCAATTAACTTGGAAGAGAATATTATATAATTATTTATTAGGAGTGAATAAACAGATGAAAAATCTTTTTTTTTTTTATTTACCAGTCAGGGTAGACTTTTTGTTATAACTATTTTCTCACTTTCATATAATGCAAACTAATTTAAAATTTTAAATGTAATTTTTTTTAATTAAAAATTAGTACCTTTTTCTTTCAAGATTGAAGTGAATTATTTCCACAGTTCTAAAATGAAAAGTTTAATTATGAAAATGGTCTTTTACTTTTTTCTCTTTCTTTTTTCTTCTCTTTGGTCAAAGCTTTGCCAAATTCAAACTGAATTCTTATTCCCTCCTAGTGTTTTTCAGTTGTACTATTTATCAATAAAGTCTTTCCTAATCTATTTAAACATTTATATGGTCCTTGTTCACACTGTGAAGATTTACAATGATCTTTGCCTGCAGAATGGCAGGCCTGAAAACGACAGAAGCTTTCTGTTACCAGCTGGCAACCAACAGAAGGCCCATGAAGACATGTCTTTAACTTCAGTTGTCTGCCACAGCCCTTCTAACATCTGCTACCTCACAGGATGCACTGAGAAAATTGTAAAAGAGCTGTAATATTAGAGTGGTGCCATTCCAGCCAGAGCTGTGCAGAGCTTCCAGAAGGCATATAGGTGTTTGTTTGCTCTTACAACTTGGCTGATAAGTTGATAATACTTACAGTCCAGCCCTTCGTGCCAGCTCTTCTCCAAAAGGACATGCACAAGAGGTGCTCTGATCATGGTTACTGCAACATTGGACCCTGGAAGAAAGGCTTGTTGAGAACATCGGGCAGTGTATGGGTGAGACCTGAGAAGAACCATCAAAATCCCATCATTCTCCATTCCAAAGTGATCTTGAACTGGTTACAGAGCTTATCCCAGGCCACATGTGCTCCTCTGGTAGTCACCCTATCATTTCTCTGATTTGTACCCTGTTTTATAGTCTTTCCAGGATAAGATAGAAGGACCAACTAACTTTTAACCATGACAAAAGCCAACACCTAGGATTGCAATCTAGACACATTCAAATCAGCTTTATTTATTTGCATATTTAAAATGATTGTGGCTAAAAGTGATTCTGACTAAATATTGGAGAAAATTATCAAGGGATGAAGTCAATTCTCTGCCTCTAAAAATATTCATTTCAATACTAGATACCTATCTGGAAGACTTGTTATCAGTGAACAGAAGTCAAAGGTCTCAGTGTAGGAGTAGCCAGATGATATTTAGTGGCCAAGATGATCTAATGGTACCATTTCACGTAAAATATAATACTGAATATATTGTTGGGGACCATTCTGAGAGCTATGTTCCCCTGGTTTGCTAGACAATCAGTTCAAAATGATGTAGCTAACTTCAAATAAATGAAAACTCTAGAATGAAGAGAGATTACTCCTTCCTCAGTTCAGAAATGCTGATGGCCCTAACTTCCCTTTTCAGTGGCTGTCACTTACAAACAAAGGCTTAAGCCACACAATATCCCTATGAAAAAATAAAAATCAATATGAAAATGATAATAATACAACAGAAAGAATCAATACAAACCTAATAATAATGTGGTATAAAACAGTAGATATCCAAAACCAAAAACTTGGTACCAAAATAAAAATGTTAAAGCTTATCCTAAGTCTGAGCTCGTTTATGCTTGTCTATATGAAATAGAGAGGAAGAGAAAGAAAAGTCAGAAATAATTGGGGAAGGGAAGGGAATGCATATCTATCATATGCATCTATCAATCTAGATCTAGATCTAGATAGATAGATAGATACTAAAAAAGAAAAACTGGGGGATTTGCTACAATACCAATGGGACCTTGGGGCTCAGTACCAGCAGTTGCCCCTTTATCCTAGTACTTGTGGATTATACTGCTCAGTGTCCAGAAGAAGTGGTAGTAATTCACACTGCCTTGACCCAGACATTGTCTATGGAACTATTAAATATCCACAACAATTTTTAACTGATCAAGGCACAATCTTCATATCTTGGCTCCTGCAACAGATATAGGTGCTTCTGAAAGTCCAGCCTATCAAAACCTTCATATGACTGGTCTGGTGGGACGTTAAGTAAATATGCACCATTAGATTCCTGGAAATTAAATATGAATCTGCTGTATTTGCAGTCCAGGAGGTTCTCCAATTAACTGTGGGATTCTCTCCTTTTGAACATCTCTATGGAGTAGTCTCAAAATATGCTAGGCTTATATCTTCAGACCTGGGAAAAACAGTACATGAAGGACCAGAATATTGTCTAATGTATTCTTAGGCTGTGGGAGTAACTGGACTTGGTCAGGGCCTGTGCTAGAAAAAAACCTCTTGGCTTCACAGCAATTGCACGAGCAATATTACAACAAGAATTCCTGGTTTTGATTCCTGCTGTCTCTCATTCGTCAGAGAGCAAATTTCTCACAAGGGACAGGTGGGGATATATGAGGTCATATATTGAGTTGACATCTAACACCATCCAAACTGAACGCTGTATATGAAATTATCCTAATAGCCATAGTATCATAGTATCATAGTATCTAGGGTCAGAAGGGGCCTAGAGCAGGCCATCTAGTCTGACCCCCCGCCAATGGCAGGAACGAGTGCCAGGGTCA
>JAGPOW010001603.1:1208414-1239012 GCA_030014935.1 Caiman crocodilus | reverse complement strand
TGATTCAATTTGTTGATTTGAATCACTGCCCTGAATTGATTTGGCCAAATCTCCAAATCACACAGGCCCATCCCCCACCTGCTCTCCCAGCCCAGCAATGGCTGCTCTGCTGGTCCCAGCTCCCAGCACTTTGAAAACAAAAGCCCCGACTCAGCAGGTGCTGCCAGGCAGGGAGCCATCCCCACTGCTGCCCACTGCCCCATGCTGTGCATGGGGCTCCACACAGTGCCTCAGTGCCACATCCTGGAAACACACCTTCTTGTGTATTCTTTCTGCATGAAAAAACTAGGAAGATCATATGCAATTCCATGTGCACATATATGATACTGGGCAACTTATAGTGACACAAGATTTAAACCCCATAATCATAAAGAATCATAAAAGGTGGGATAGCATGTTTAAACCAATCACTGAGATCAAAATGGCTGATCAAAATGCCCCTAATCCCTATTCTCCTAAAATACCTGGCTGGGGTCACTTGAACTCAGTTTTCTCTCCTGTCATGGCAGGGTGTCAGACTGGAAGATCTACAACATTCCTTCTGACCCTACAGAAGGGTCTATGAATCTATGAATCTATGAAAATCTGCTTTCCATGCAAAACTGCCAAGTCAAAAGTAGGCTTCAGTTTACAGGCTAGTGGAATATAAAGAAGACACAAAAATATATGTAAAACACCTATCTGTTTTTTATTGACATCTCACGATCGAAAGTGAAAGATTGGATTCCCCCTGGTGAATATAGGAGCAGTTCCCTGAAGACTATAAGTGAGTTCCTCCCATAGCATCAGCTGATCAGGTTCCATCCAGCTTAGCAGAGTCATGCTCATTTGCTGAGGATTTAGCTCTAAATGTTGAGGTTTAGTTCTTCTTGCACACATATCAATTTTACACAATTCATACTGTTAGCTGCAACCACACCAACCTTGCTTTTACAAGCCTGGTGAAAAGACATGGCTTTTGTTTGCGAGTGGTCTTGAAACTGTTCTCATAATGATCAAGTTCACTTTTGTAGAAATTATGCTGCCAAAGACATATCTGACTCTGCTCAAGAAGCACAGTGTGCCAGCTAATTCACTGTGGAAGGATGGACACTTGGTGGTCAGTGAAGAACAGACAGTGAGACAGTTTCCTTAAATCAGCAAGGATCTCCTTAATCCTTAGGCTATAAATGATGGGATTCATTGTGGGGGCACTACTGAATATAAAACACCCACTATGAGATCCAGCCCTGATGGGGTGTGGGAAGTAGGTATGAAACATTCAGAATTGCTAGAAAAAGCAACCAAGGAAACAACAATGACATGAGGGATGCAGGTGGAAAAGATTTTATGCTGACCCTGCTCTGAGGGGATTCTCAGCACTGCACTGAAGATCTGAATGTAGGATGCAAAAGTGAAAATAAAGCAGCACAACATTAAGCAGAAACTAAATAATATTATATAGAGTTCCCTGAAATATGTTTCTGAGCAGGAGAGCTTGAGGAGTTGGGGGACTTCTGAGAAAAACAAATCGACCACCTTGCCTCCACAGAAGGTGAATGCAAACAAGTTCCAAGTGTGCATGAGAGAGTGGGGAATCCCTGCTACCCAGGAACCTGATGCCATTTGGACACATGCTCTTTTATTCATGACTATCTCATAGTGCAAGAGCTTGCAGATGGCAACATAGTGGTTATACGCCACAACAGTGAGAAGGGCAAAATCTGCTCCCTACCAGAAGAGAAAGAAAAAAACTTGGGCGGCGCACCCAGCATATAGGAGATAATTCTGATGTCCAGCAGGGAGTTGACCATGGCTTTGGGGATGATGACACAAATGGTTCCAATGTCCAGGATGGACAGGTTCATCACAAAGACGTGCATAGGGTTGTGGAGATGGTCATCTAGGATTACAACTATGATGATGAGAAGGTTCCCCAACAGAGCACTGAGGGAAATCACAAGGAACATGACAAAACACAAAATCTTCGGCTCCCAAGAATCAAAGAATCTCAGAAGGATGGATTCAGAAACAGAGCTTTGGTTCAACATTTTCTTAGTTTCAACATTGCCTGCAAAGGGAATGATAGAGATAAAAGTCTGTGGTGAAATACATCATATAATTGTCCACCTGAAAACATCTGCTGAATTTCCATGTGACAAAACCTTCCCTGGTCCTCAGTTGGCTGCATTAAGCTCCTGCTGATTCCCATCAAGAGGATTTGGGTGCCATCACCCAACTGAGATACTCTTGGCTAACCCCAGGACTGTAAAGAAGGGTAAAAGAGCCACATTCTTTGCCGTGGGCATCCTACCAATTAATAGAAACCCAGGGGAGGATCATTTTGGCCAAATAACACAAAAGCCTTTACACTCAGATGAGATTTCAGGAACATCAGAACAATTGGCTTTGGAGGACAGGAGAGATCTCTACAGAAAGAAAGGAATAACACTCACCCCATTTCCAACAAAAGGTGAACTGCAGGACCTGGGGCCAGACCATGATCTATTGTTTTATCAAAACCATTTAGTGCTAGCCTACATCATTTCTATTCTGAGAAAATAAACTGGCAAACAGAGAAACAGACAAATGTCCATGTTAAATGAAGGCAGACAAGGTTCTTTGTGTGAATCTGATATCTTTTATTAGACCAACTTAAATAGTTGGGAAACAATTATTAAGCAAGCTTTTGGGTTCAAAAACCCTTCACCATGCTAAGGAAATTTCTGCAGTTGGTGGATGCTCTTCCTGAATGGAATGAAAAATAAAGAAGCCAGAGGCTGGGCTGGCATGCATACAAGACAATGTTAAACGTTCTTAAGTGTTCTTAAGTGGTCAAAGTGAAACAAGAAATAAGTTTCCCTCCCTCTCTCTCTCACTGCTTCTTTTAATTTCTCTTTTTTGCTCTTCTGTGTTAGTTCCCTATTTTGAGTGTCTAATATTGTATAGGTACTTCTCCATGGCTTCTCTTATTCGCTTCATGTTCTGCTTTTTGTTTCTAATTATACCAACAGCCATGCACAACCTCAGGTCTACCCTGCCTAGGGTCCCTCAAAAACATGTTCCACATAAAGGGACAAGAAGATCTTAACTTCAAAGTAGCTTTAGTTTGACCGTGCTTATTCCACTTCAGAGGGGAGGAAAGCCAAACTGTAATGAAGCCGCTCTCTGCTGCAAGTAAATGAATGCAGAGAAACTGAAAAGATCACATAGAGCTAAAAGGCCAATAGAAAAACTAATAGATCCCCATTAAAATGTGATTTAATAATGATTTAATAATAATGAACTAGACTTCCAATATTAGTACTACATGCATATATATTACATATAAAGGGAGAAGATGTGTGGATAACGTTAGGAGTGTTAAGTAGAAGTTGTTACATTGGCCCAGGGATTGCAGGAAGGAAGAGAAGATCAGTAGGCTAAGATGGTTCTCTAAATAAACCAGCTTTATCATTATATAAGTTTAATTCCTTGGTCTTTTGAGAATAAAACAGTTTCCACACAGCAGCAAGGATATCCTTATTCCTTAGGCTGTAGATGATGGGATTCATTGTGGGGGGCATTACTGAATATAAAACACCCACTAAGAGATCCAGCCCTGATAGTGTGCTAGTAGTAGTTTGAAGTATGCAACTGTGCCAAAAAAGACAAACAAGGAGACCACAATGAGGTGCGGGAGGCAGGTGGAAAAGGCTTTATATCGGCCCTGTTCTGAGGGAATTCTCCATACTGCACGGAAGATGTGAATGTAGGACACAACAATGAGAACAAAACAGCAGAAACATAAGCAAAAAGTGAGTAATATCAAACAGAGTCCCTTGAAATATGTGCCTGAGCAGGAGAGCTTGAGAAGGTGGGGGATTGCACAGAAGAACAAGTCCACCACATTGCCCCCACAGAAGGTGAATGCAAACATGTTCCAGGTGTGCATGGTAGAGATGAGCATCGCTGCTACCCAAGTATTGGAAGCCATTTGGACACATGCTCTTCTGTTCATGACTACCTAATAGTGCAAGGGCTTGCAGATGGCAACATAGCGGTCATATGCCATGACGGTGAGAAGGGCTAAATCCGCTCCCGCCAAGAATACAAAGAAAAACACTTGAGCGGCACACCCAGCATAGGAGATTGTCCTGATGTTCAGCAGCGAGTTGACCATTGTTTTGGGGATGATGACAGAAATTGTTCCAATGTCCAGGATGGACAGGTTCATCAGGAAAAAGTGCATAGGGTTATGGAGTTTGGGCTCAAGGACTATAGCTGTGATGATGAGAAGGTTCCCCATCAAGGCTGTGATGTAAATGAATAGGAACATGACAAAATACAGTATTTCCAACTCGCTAGCATCAGAAAATCTCAGGAGGATGAACTCAGGCTCAGAGCTTTGGTTTGACATTTTCTTTCTTGCAAATTTGTGGGCTGCCTATAGAGTGAATGACAGGTTCAAAGTTCCAGGTTTAGATTCATCATAGATATGTTCACCTGGAAAATCCTAGAGAGAGAACTTTCCCTCATGTTACTTGTTTGGCTGTATTAAACTCCTGCTGATTTTGATCAGGAGGCGTGGGGGTGCAATCACCCCACAAAGAATGTCTTGGCTAAGTGCAGGAGTTAAGAAAAGTTTAAAGAAGCCAGGCAGTGAGCATACTCCCAATTAACAGAGGACCGGGGAGGAATCCTTTGGGACCAATGACACAAGAACACTTACACCAGGGGAGCTCCAAGGAGCCTTGGAGCCATTGGCTTTGGGGGACAGGAGAGATTTTCATGAAAAAAAGGAATAATAGTCTCTCCATTTCACAGAAGGTAAACCACAGCAGCTGAGGCCATGTTGTCCTCAAGTCTGTTTTATTGACACCATTTCCTGCTGGCCTCCAGCATTGCTATTTTAAGAAAAGCAACTGCAAACACACAAGCAGAAAAATATCTGTGTTACATGGACATTTGTAAATGGTCAGAATGAAACAAGAAATTAATATCCCTCCCTTGCTCCCTCCCTCTCTTTTGCTATCTGCATTAATTTATCATTTTCACCATTCTGTTACACCCCTCCATCAGGTGTCTGCAACGTTCTCATTACTTCTTTGTGCCTTTCTTTTTTTCTCTTGATGTTCTGCCCTTTATTTCTGATGGTAACGATTGTCCTGCACCACCTCAGGACTACCTTGAATGTGGCAGCTCTCTAAACACTGTTGTCAACAACAAGGGAGGAGATGCAAGGGAAATGAACTTCAGATTTACCTTGATTTTGCTCAGTCAACTCTGGAAGGGAGGAAAGCTAACATTGGAGTGTAGCTGTTCTCTTGTGGTATAAAGGGCCAAATCTTTTTTCACCTTAGTGCAAAAATTGTTTTAGATCTAGTGGTTCTTATATAGCCACCTTAATATACCCCTGTATGCCCTGCTGTGTATTCTTAGTAGGCTGGAAAACACCCATGGACACCCCAGCAGAACAGGGTGACCCTGCACATGCAACATACCAGGCACTTCCTAAGATGTCACAGAAAATATGACTACGAAGTGTTCGAATCTGACTCTTAGCCAAAGAACTTAGGCTCTAGTCCACTTTCTTACAGAGCAGGAAAATGTGGGGTAGAGACACCCCCATCCACCCCACCTCCAGAGAGGATCTGATGCTCCATCTGCCATTTTGTAGCCATGTATTCTAACAACCAGACTATATGGTGGCACCCCAGGCTTTAAAAAATGAAATAAGGTTTGAACCTCAGTATCTACTCATTAGTTTAATGAAGTCTTATTGACCAACTTTGAACATTAGTTCAATTCAACAATTGAAAATTCAACAAGGGAAGTTTAGATTAGGTAAAATGGAAAACATTTTTCAATAGGAGCATAGTAAATCATTGGAACAGGTTACCTAGAAAGGTTGTGGAATCACCATTTTCAACACCCACATAAATAAACCCTTGGTTGGGATGATATAGATGGGGATGGTCCTGGTCTGAGCAAGAAATTCAACTTGATGCCCCCTATATGTCCCTACCAACCCTATTTTTTAGGATTCTATGCTAGACATAAAACATACACCAAACACATAGATAAGCTGTACCATTAGCAGTTTTCTCCTGAATGCTCCTGGTCTTTCTATCATCCGCCTATTTGACTTGACTTAATTTATACCATTGAATTGACCTGGACTTTACAATATCCTACACGCAAGCTTTAATCCAAGTGACCAGAATGTAGGAATCAAGTAGCAATTCTCCTTTAGATATTTCCATCCATTATAGACATCTGTGAATCACCTCTGTTATTGCCCTGTTTTTCCACCAGATGGAACCAGGAGATACATTTTCCATGTTCTGTTTCTGAAACCAACCACTGCCTCTGGCTATCTCATGGCCTGTTGGCACAAACCCCCTCTACCCCCAGAACAACAGATCCTTATCCAGAATAGGGTTTATGTGGAAGAGAATTAACCCAGTTGCTTTGAACCCAAGTCAGATCTGCTGTGGTTGGAACTGAAATCGTTTATTTTGGCTCAAACCACTTTACATGGGAGGCAAGGCAAAGGGAAAGTGTCCACATAAGGGATTTACGAAATTCAACTAAATCACCTGAAAACTTAATTTAGACTTGGAACCCAAAAAAGTACCACAGGTAGACAAGCCCTCAATTTTTCACTGAGGAAAATTCAGCTGACTACATAAATCTGGAAAGAATACATACTTTCCTTGAATGGTTGGCACTTAAATAAGCCTTAAGCTAAAAGGGTCATAAGAAAGTATGCCTGGGCATGTATATAGTGACATCATCTGTCCAGCCCACCTCTCAAGGTAGGATGTCCTGACTAAGGCATCCCAGCCAGAAAGGGTTACAACCCTTCTGTAAGCCTATAGTAGCTCTAAAACCAGCAGAAAACTTACTGTGCTTCTCTGTATGGAGATGTCTTACTTCTTCAAAAGCCGGAGTTCTTGAAATGTATCCATCTATCTATATATCTGTCTTTCCATTTATGTATGCAGCTGTGTATGTTTATCTGTCTCCCTCTCTCTCTTTCCTTCTCTTTCCTTCTGTAGCCCCATGTATCAATCTATGTATGCAGTGATCTGCTTTTAGGGGACCTTTTAAAGTCCATCTGTGAAATAGTCTAAGATCAGTTGCTGAATGCAGATGATTTGTGTGGATAAACTCTGCTGTGGAGGAGTGTTTATCAGTCCCTAGTCCAATGGGCTTCCAGGCAGGTAATCTCAGGAGCCCTGAACATTGTACATACAGAGGCACCAGAAGATGTTGATAAGTACATGAGGAACCTGGCTTGAAGCCAAGAGTAGAGCTGAATGAGAATTTTTTTTATTAGACAGAATTTTTCCCTCAAAAGCTGGCTGACCATTTCTCACATATTTTGTTTGAAACATTTTGATTGCATACACTTGTTCTATATCAAGGCAAGTTTGGTATACACCTTTGCAGACAAGCCCATTTCACTTGCCTGGATACAAGGGTTCCTAGCCCTTTGGTCACACAACAGTAGACTGCTTGACACTTGAGTTCATACTTCATTATGGGGGTGAGATTCCTGGCTCTGCTGTGCTGGGGTGGCTCCTGCCTCCCCACTAGTGCAGCCTCAATTTTGCAGCCTGAAGGCCATTTCACCCCTGGTCCCATACAAAAGTTGGATTCTCCTGACTTAGTTCAAATTAGGCTGTAAGACCAGTTGAGTCCAGTTATACTCTTTCATCCCCTCTGCAACATGTTTGCAACTGAATTTCATTTAATGTTTTTACAAGGATTTTTTTTTTAATAAATCCCCATGGGATGCATTAAAACGAATACCTGTTCTCTGTGAGCTGATCCACCAAACATAATTTTGAAAACCTTTTTTAGGCAGCCTCCAGACTTGTCATGTTGGAATATGGATAAATTCTCTCCCAAAGTAACCTGAATAGTTGGCAGATGAACCAAATTTCATCCCTATCCTGTAACTCCCAGTGCTCCATGCTTCCTGGGTCCACCAGGGCTTCAGGAGGTTAGTTTGGTATGTTTGTGACCCATGTTGTGTCTCCATACAAGCTGCACTTCACAGTTCACATACCCAAGTCATCTTATGAGCTACCATGGACCTTGCCATTTGGCAATCAATTTGCTTTCTAATAAAGGAGCAACAGCAGGAAGCAGAGCTGAAAAGTTTTGTTGTAATACTGTTCCTTCCCTGGCTGTGCAGCATTGGGTTTTTCTCTGGCAAAGGCAAAATTTTTCTCTGTGTCAAATTCGCGTGTTATGTCTTTCATCATGTCAGGATTGATAGTAGATTAGCAAAGAGATTAGATTATGGATTTGAATAGGATCATTTTAATAGTGCTGCTGCTGTGTCAGGTAGGGACTTGTAGTTGAGGATCTCTGGAAGTCTCTGTGGGCTCTACTTTTCTCTGATTCTATGATTGAGAGTCTGAGGAGCAAAGAGGTAAAGGGGGCACTGAGGAAAGAATCAGGAAACTTTTGACTCACATACAGTTCAGTGATAACCAGGCTCCTCCTTCAGTGAATAAAGCTGGGATAATCTGAGCTAATTCCAGGAACCCAAAAAGCTAACACAGGAAGGCCAAGACCCCTTTCCTTGCCTAATTTAGAAGGAAGAATGAATATATTGAGTGGGATTTTCAAAAGTAATGTTTTGATTTAGAAGGTACAGCTGAATGTTAATGAAAACTGTATTCTAAATAATTTATGGTGACATCCAGGGATGCACATTTAGACATTGTAATATCTGAAAAGTAAATAGCTGAAGCCAAAAGCGAGAATCTGGATCCCTAGATTCCTTCCTTGGCTCATTGGAATAAGGACCACTAAAGGGCAATTCAGAAAGTTTAGATGCTGACGGGGAACTGAGCAGAGAGTTCATGGGAATTGCAAAAGGAGATTTTTGTCCAGACTCACAGACCCTCAGAATTCATGTACTCAGAATTCAGAGGATGGAGTTCTCTGAAGTTAGGAGCAAGTTGTTACTGTGGTGATTGCCAACCACCCTTGGCATGAGAGCCTTCTGCTTTAAGCACTTGCCAAGAAAGTTGGAGGAAACAGCTGCAAGATCATATCATATGTCACTCAGGAGAATGTCCTTATCACCAGGCTCTAGCCAAACCTGTGGAATGGGTATCCTTCATCAACAGGACTGCCATCAAAGCATTCGAGCAGAAACAAATTGGGTTCACAAGTGGCCTGCCTCCCAACCTCAGCAGGGAGCCATTGAATTACCCAGGAGAAACACAGTTGGTAAGGGGCCCATCATGGAGGGTGGAACCATACAAGCTCAGTGAAGCACAACTCATTTCCCTAAACAACACTACGAAAGCATGGATCATAATCCATGGATCATTATCCTCTAAGCAAGGAGACACATACCCTAGCTAGGCAGAGGAACTAAGATGTTCATGGAAGATGTACACACCCACATAATCAATTGTTGTGCAGCAAATGCCTGTATGGAGAAGAAATAGAAGGGTAGGAGGCCTTCAACCCCTGGGAAAATCCTAGAAGGCTACAGATGTTGTACTGCAGGGAAGTAAGCTAACTGTATCTCCAGGGATCATTGTGTGACCCAAAGGCTGCAGCAGCCCACAGATGCATACCTCTCCTTTGTCACCTTCCATCAGAGAAGGTGGCATGATAATGGTCATATGCAGTAACAATAAAGTAGGCTGTATATTATGAGTTGAAACATTGGAAATAGAAAGAGAGAGGTGGGCACAGTGTTCACTCGGAAGAGAGGAGGGGATGGGAAGGTTGTGAACATGGATATAGTGATGTAGAAGATGATTTATCTTGGGAATGTGGGATCTTGGCAACTAGGAGATAGGAGATTTTGGTTTCTGCAGGAATATCTCCCTCATTTGATCTGTGTCCTGCTCCAGTGGTCCCCTTTTCCCTTCTGTTCTTCTTTCAAATACAGTCAGTAGGTCCAAATCCTGACCTCCCACCACCACTGCACTATGACAACATTTCCACCCCCAGTAACTGAACTAAAAACCCACTCTCTGCTGCTTGCCCTCCCACAAAGAGTTGGGCACAAGGAGCAAAAGCCTGAGGGAAGGGAAACCCAGAAACTTTGCCTGCTGTTCCAGCTGAAGTGATGAGGAGAGAGGTGGCTGGATAGAAGAGCAGCATACCAGCTGGAAAGCCATGGACATTAGCAATGTCTTGGGTTAGTGGAGCCTATCACATTAAATGTCTGGAGACAGAAAGTACACACAGACATCTCATTTGTAGTTAAAATATGACTAAAATTTATGTTAAATTAGCCCAACTGCACGTGACCTTGCAGGAGTCACAAAGCAAAACAGACCAAACAGAACTTAGTCATTAGTAGGGGTGTACAAAGCTTTGGGTGGTAATTTGATTCAGAGGAGACTCAACACGATTCGGTGGCCAAATCTTCAAATCCAAATTGAATCAGGGGACCAGTTAAAATGTCTGGATCTTAAAGCTCTCTGAATCATGGGAAAAAGATTTGGAGAGCTTTGATGATTCAGGCAGTCCCAGGTGGCTGCAGAAGGGAGCTATACCCTGACTCAGAGCTGGTAAGTAGGGGCAGTGGAGGAGGGGGAAGGGGGACCATGGAGGGGACTCGTGCCAGGCCCCATCCCCTCCCTGCTCCCACAGCCCACCGATCCCCGTCCACTCCCCCAGATCTCCCCTCCCCCATGGCTACCCCACCTGCCCCAGGTCCTGGTGCTTTAAAAAAAAGCCCCACTCACCAAGTGCTGCCAGGCAGTGGGGGGCGATCCCCACTTCCCCATGCTACATGGGGAGACTCTGCCATGAGCCCTCTGACTCCCCCCACTTCCCCAGCCCTCCCACCATGGGTGCCCTGCCCACCACAGTTTTGGCCCTTTAAGGAAAAAAAAATGAGAAAACCCTGGGACTCATGGCTCTTCCAGTGGCCTTGAGGCTTCAGGGGATCATGCAGAGCCCCACACATGGCATAGGACAGTGCAGGGCAGTGGGGATCATTCCCCCCCACAACTAGCAAGAACAGTGAGTGCAGCGTTTTTCTCAGGTTTGTTTCTTTCTTAAAGGGCCAGAACCACAGTGGGTGGTGCAGAAATAGGGAGTACATAGGGAGCATAGGAGAGCTTGGGGACTCATGCAAAGCCCTCCCATGCAGTGTGAGGCAGTGGGGGGTAGCAGGGATCATCCCATGCCCAGCAGCACCCAGAGATTCGGGGCTTTCTTTTTTCAAAGTGCTGGGAGCTGGGACAGGCAGGGCAGCCTTTGCTGAGCTGGGAGAGCGGGTGGGGGATGGGCCTGGGAGATTTGGATTTTCAGCAGCAGCCAAATCTCTGAATGAGATTTAGCTGAATCAATTTGGGACAGAGATTCAAATCACTGTATTGAATCACTGCCCCCCGAATTGTCTGAATCCAAGGTGAATACTAGCCACTTCACACAGGCCTAGTCATTAGCAAGGTACAGGCACACTACACTTACAATGGTGTAATCTGCTTGTGCACTACTGAAAGTGAGGAGAAAACCCAGAACGTATTATCTTACACTAAAGGAGGTCTAGCCCTTCTGCAGTCAAGTTACTACAGGCCAAGTGGTCTACTCAGCTTGGGCAGACATTTGACCTTGACCTGTCAAATAGGGTAGAGGCACTTTAAGGAAGCCTGCACAGAGGACATAGGCAGATAAGGCTCTTTGGGTAAATCTGATATTAGATTTTATTAGAGCAACTAACAAAGTTGGAAAAATTCTTCTTTCTATGCTTTTAGGTAAAAACACCCTTCTTTAGGCAAAGGGAGCATCTGAAGACAGTCATACTGAACTTTTTCATAGTAAAATACAGGACTACTGGCCTGCAGCTTTTCCCTTGCACAAAGTTTTCTTCTATGTACTCTAAGGCACACATGGAAGGTACAAGTGGCTATCAGAAAACTACCTGACACATGGTGTGAGCATGTCATCCTTCTAGCCTCTCTCAGCCAATGACATTCCTATCCTATTTTCCCTCCCCCTGAAAACTGCCTAGGCCACCTCAGTTTCAAGGCACTGCAATCAGCCTTAATGAGATTCTAATTTCTAGAGAGATGTGAAGTGCAGACACCCACTGCAATCTCTCCATAACACTTCCAACCCCAGATTTACCACTGGTGGTGGAGCAAGTGCAGCTGTCTCATGCAACACAACAACTCAGGGCATGAACCATACCGGTGACTCCCAGACCCTGCTGCAACTGCTGGCAACCCGAATGAGCTGTGTGAGTTCAAAAGTGGAACTGGGCTCAGACAACAATGGCCTGAAGCTTCCTCATGGTCAGTATCCTAGCCAGCGATCTTCCACAATGGACCCAGTACTCCAGAGACCATGATTGGACCCAATACTGTTCCACATGTTAAGTCCTGAGTCAGCAGTTCACAAGAGCAAGGTATATCAACTATATTCTGGGTGCACATAGAGACTTTGTTTCACTTTTTGCACAACAGACTGCCTTATTGTGCCTCTGACCTTCTTGGAACTCCTAATCCTGACTCCATGTTCTGAATCTCTGGATTGGACCCTCCTGCCTAATATTCATTGCTTCCATTCCTGATTGCTTAATTTATTGTTTTGATTGCATGGACCAGATCAACTGCTTACCCAAATCATGGCCTGGTCTTGGCAGTTGGATTTATATCCCGCATTCAGATTGATACTCAACTTCATATAGGCTTATATTCTAGTAACCCCCTGGCCACATAGAGATCCA
Organism: Caiman crocodilus; assembly: GCA_030014935.1. Classification (NCBI taxonomy): domain Eukaryota; kingdom Metazoa; phylum Chordata; order Crocodylia; family Alligatoridae; genus Caiman; species Caiman crocodilus. The sequence continues at coordinate 1,226,324 of JAGPOW010001603.1, read as the reverse complement.
CATATCCATTCTGTGGCATGGCTGACAACAGCAGGTCACAGTGGTAGTGTGTCAATGCTAGGCAGTACTAGGCGTGAGTTTTGTCTCCAAAGTTCCTCCCACAAAAACTTTGCCAGCAACTCTCACCCAGCCAAACACCACTGGATCATTTGTTACATCCTGTGGAATCACCAAAAACCAATGGACACTTGGCTGTTGTTGATATTAGTGCTCCCACTGACCACCTGTTGACAAAGAAATAATGATACATTCAGCTGTTCAAGTAGCCCTGATTGGAAGAGAGATGTGTGCATGACAATGTATGCAGACAAGGTTCTTTGGGTAAATGTGATATCTTTTATTAGACCAACTAAATAGTTGAAAAAAAATGTTCTTTGCAAGTTTTCAGGTACCAACATCCTTCTTCTGGCACAGGGAGTTAGACCAACATAGCTACAACCAACACTCCCTCCCGACAGTGTATCACCTTTCAGAAATATTCTGTTTGAGGAGCAATGCCTTAGCAGCCTTGCTCAGAGGAACTCTAATTTGGTTTCCTGAACTTACCTTGGAGCTCCAGCAAGTGATTTTAGAGCACTTCAAACAAGGGTTGTCCAACCTTAGCCATAGCCAAACTTGTCCTTCATTCTTATGAAAAATGCCCCATATTTATGACATAAAAAGCAACAAAATAAGAATTGAATTGTCCACTTGGCATTTGTGCTCCCCAGCCTGCAAGAACCCACTGAATACCAAAGAAGTAGTCATGCCAGAAAAGCTACGGAAGACGTTAACCTTGTTCTGCCAATAGTATCAGACACTGATGGCACTGTCACCCATGTGGAGCAGTACCTTAACTTATGGTAAGTCCTGTAGACATCAGTGGTACTGGTCCCAGAGAAAGGGACTGTTCCATGTGAGAATAAAAGGCATTACTTCTGGGGGCAAGACTAAATAAAGCTCAAACAGTGTAACTTTTACTCAGAATGCTAAACTACTTGCTTGCAAAATTAGCAAATTGCCTTCAGTGGAATGACTTGCCTGAGGAACTCTTCACTGGTGTGAGTTACAGTGGACAGTTGAGATGGCAAAGGTGTTGACACAAAGGGTGTCATATCCCATATGTAGCTCATTACAGTACGGACAGGCAATTATTTGATCTCACCACTTATGGAGTTTTAGTGAGCTGCTGAGGACTAGTGGGGGGATTGAGGAGATGCCAATTTATCCTATCTGGCCCACCAGATCCTGCCAGGTCCCTAAGGAGGGAGAGCTGCACCCAGCACTGCTCCATTCTGCTAAAGCTGGAGCTGAACCAGGCTGTGCAGGACATGGATTTCTTGGCACTCCCCTCTTCATCCATCCCACTGCCCTCATAACTTCATATTGGTGCTGTGCAGTCTTTGCACTGTGGCTGCCTGGCAGCATGACCCACATGGGATGCTGCATGATGCAGTGCACTGAGCTGCTGTCCTACTCCCCAACCTGCCTTCCCTCTCCATGAAGAGCCACTCCTGCCAGAGGACATGGGGCAGAGCCCTCACTCCTCAGGGTGTTGGCAGCTGCTGGCAGGCTGGATGGGACCAATTGGTGGGCAAGATATGGGCTGCAGGCCATGTTTTGCCCCACACCTGGATTTGGATGACTAGGTAAGGGGTGGAAATTTGGGGTGGGAGTGGTCATTCAAGTGACTCCTGAACTTTTGGCTCAACATACATACAAGACAGTTAGCCAGCCTTAAGCTGGGTATCAATTTAGATTTTTCAAGTTGCTCCAGAGATATACAGATCTAATTTAATTTAAAAAATCATGGATGCTTAGCTATTCATTTGGTGCTGGTATGGACCTGTTATTTGTCTGTATTTTGTATTAGTTTAGCCCTTCAGAATGATGTTCTCTGGATCAGCTAACAGCTAATGGGTCTTCCTTTTATTTAGTCCCACTGGGTATGATTATCCTTGCAAAGGACAGGGAATGAAATTCAGTTGTGGACATGTTTTGTGGCAGAAGATTACATTTCAATGGAATCAACTCTTGTTGCAGCACTGCTATCAACACAGTTATACCCTAGATGAATTTGACTTATCAAATTTAATTTCTGAAGACCAAAAAAAGGACTCATGGACGTCTCAGTGGTGGTTAAAAAATGGAAAAATATGCTTTAACTTAAACAAAAAAGACCAATACCCAGATCCAGCATTTCCAAAGTAATACCTTAGGGAATAGACACACAACAGTGTTACACTGATGGAAATGGGGAGTGACCACAGAGTGCACTGTCCTCTGTGATCAAATTACAGGTAGGCAAGTCTGCTGGGTTTGGGCAGGCATATGGCCTTGACCTACCGCACAGGGTAGAGGTACAATTACAAAGATTTAACTAAAGAAAGCCATGCTGCCTACTTTTAAGGTAAAGTAGTAGGCTTCTTGCCTGTGGCTTTTTCCTTCTACGAATCAAACTTACATGTACTCTAGCCACACATTGTGGACTCAGTGGGCTATCACAAAACTGTCTGACACATGTTGTAAGCACTTCATCCTTCTAGCCACCTCTGCCACTGGCAATACTGTGATACTTGGACATGCTGATGGTGCTGAGGCCACCTGAGTTTCAAGGCACTGTAACTGGCTGTAAGGAGGTACTAACATCAGGACAAAGGCTATGTGCCCATAGCCAGTAAGAAGTCAGGGGATCTTACGGAGGTATGGATGGATCAGACCAGTATGTTTTCTCTTAAATCAGCTAAAGCAGTGCCTCCAATCTGAGACACCACAGGCTTTGGCAAAGAGCAAATGCTATTTGTATGATAAAAAAAAAAGGCTGCTTATCTTACCTATGGGCGTCTTACACAGCGTATGTACCAGCCATTGCAGTAAGTGTGCCTAGCATGTAGAGGCCTAAATCTCCTTTCAAACAATGGGGGCCAGATTATGAGGCATTACAGAAACTGCCCCAAGCCTCCATTTCAATTCTATACACCTTTAAAAAGTCTTCATTCGCTACATGAGGAAAAGAATGTCTCATTCCTGGTCCACTAGTGATCATAAATCAGGTGTAGAGAAAAATGGGGCCTACTTTTTCAGATGCTGTTACCTTAAAAATATACCAGGCACTGGAGAAAAAAAAGAGCAGAGAGTGACAGCAAGCTCACTGGAGAAGGATGGGCACCTGGTGGTCAGTGGAGAACAAGCAGTGAACCAGTTTTCTCATAGCACCAAGAATCTCCTTGTTCCTCATGCTGTAGATGATGGGATTCATCATGGGAGGCACTACTGAATATATGGCAGCTGCTATGAAGTCCAGTCCTGATGGGGAATGGGAGGTAGGTTTGAAGTAGGCAAACATGCCAGAAAAGACAAACAAAGAGACCACAATGAAGTGAGGGAAGTAGGTGGAGAAGGCTTTATGCCGGCCCTGTTCTGAGGGGATTCTCAGCACTGCACTGAAGATCTTAATGTAGGAGGAAACAATGAAAATAAAACAGCACAAAACAAAGCAGAAACTGAAAAACATCAGACAGACTTCCCTGAAATATGTGTCTGAGCAGGAAAGCTTGAGGAGCTGGGATATTTCACAAAAGAACAAGTCCACCATGTTGCTTTCACATAAGTTGAATGCAAACATGTTCCAAGTATGGATGACAGAGTTGAGTATCCCTGCTACCCATGCACTGGATGCCATTTGGACACATGCTCTTCTGTTCATGACCATCTCATAGTGCAAGGGCTTGCAGATGGCCACATAGCGGTCATACGCCATGACGGTGAGAATACAAAGATCTGCTCCTACCAAGAAAATAAAGAAAAACAATTGGGTGGCACACCCAGGGTATGAGATGGTCATAACGTTTAACAGGGAGTTGGCCATGGCTTTGGGGATGATGACGGAAATGGTTCCAACATCCAGTATGGACAGGTTCATCAAAAAGAAATGCATAGGATTATGGAGATGGTGGTCAAAGACTACAGCCATGGTGATGAGATGGTTCCCCATCAGGGCAACTATATAAATCACAAGGAATATGGCAAAATAGAAAATCTGCAAATCTGAAGCATCAAATAATTTCAGGAGTATGAAGTCAGACACAGAGCTTTGATTTGGCATTTTCTACCTTGCATCATTGCGGGCTACCTGCAAACGGATGACAGATACAAAAGTCATGAGTCAGAGTCATTATATAATTGTATAATTGTCTACATGAAACAATCTACTGAATCCCCTAGAGAAAAAACCTTCCCTGATATTACTTTGTTGTCCACATTAAGCTCCTGCTGGTTTCCATTAGAAGTAATTGGGGTTCTATCAACACACCAACTTAGTTTTAGCTAATAGTAGTAGTTAAGGGAAGGGCAAATCCACCACATTCTGCTCAATGAGTATTCTACCAACTAAGAGAGAGCCAAGGAGGATCATTTGGGTTCATGACACAAGAGCATTTACATCAAGGGAAGATCAAAGTAGCATCGGGACTGTTGTCTTTAGAAGACAGGAAAGATAGGTATGGGATGGAAGGAATAACAGTCTTCCTAAAAGCCAAAAGTAACCACAGCACTTGAGGCCAGATCTTGATCTAGTCTGTGTTATTATGTTACCTATGTGTTATGTTACCCTGTGTCACTGTGTTACTTATATTGATCTAGTCTGTGTTATGTTACCATTTCCTGCTGGCCAACCTCATTTCTTTTCTGAGAAAATAAACTGGCAAATATACATTCTTACATTGTCAGAGAGAAACAGGAAACAAATTTCCCTCTGTCCCTCTCTCTCCTTCTCTCTTGCTTTTCACTTTAATTTCTCTTTTCACTGTTCTAAGTTAGTTCCCTTCACTGGGTGTCTATCAATTTCTGATTATTCTCCGTGAGCGTCCTTTTTCTTTTGATGTTCTGTCTATATTCTCTATGGTAACCACTTCCCTGCACCACCCTTCATGGGGGGGTCCTCAAAGAAATGTATTCCAAATAAATGGATGTTGTGCAAGCGAACTGAACTTCAAAGTAGCTTTAGACTACTTTGGAATGGAGGGAAGCCAAAGTGGCTTCAAAGCAGCTGCTCTGCTGTGAATAAAAGGGAAAAATCCTTCATCACCTTAGTGGGCTGAAGAGGCACTTAGATAGGTGCCTAACTCCATTTACCCTCATATGTCCCTACTGGACATGTTCAGTAGGATGTACCACACCCACATGGAAACCCCAACAGACCAGGATAACCCTGCCCATGCATAATATCAGGGAAGTCCTAAAAAGCGAGTCAAAGAAAATAATATGACTACCATGTGTTTAATCCTCCCTCTTACCCCACAATATTAGTGTCTATGCCCCTTGCTCATGGAGTAAGACGAAGTGGGGTGTAGATTACTCCCCCAGCCCAAGAAAATATCTGACACTGCATCTGTCACTATGCAGCCAGGATTTCTAACAACCAGGTGATATAAATGTCACCCCAGTCTTTAAAAGTGAAATTAGGCTTGATCCTTAGTACATACACAATGATTGAATGACGTTGAATTGTCTATCTTTCATTAGTTCAAATGATATAACTAGACAGATTTAAGTAGCAGTAAGAGAAACTTAGGTTAGATATTACAAAAAATGTTTTCTCTTACAGGCTTGTAAATACTAGAACTGACTACTCAGAGAGGATGTGGAATCTACCTTCTTAGAGCTTTTTTTAAAACCAGAAGAGATAAAGCCTTGGATGGGATGATATAGTTGAGAATGGTCCTGCTTTGAGCAGGGGATTGGACTAGATGTGACCTCCTGAGGTCCCTTGCAGCCCTAATTTTCTATGAGTCAATATAGACAGAAAAACACCAGGCAGACATATTGATAATCTATATTTTTAGCAGTTTTTGTCCACATGTTGTCTACCTGTTTCTCTCTGCTCTATATTGCATGACATCAGTTAATCCTGCTGCACTTATGTCTTTCACCAGAGAATTGACTTGAACTTTACAATATCCCACTTATTCTCTTCAACCCAGGTTACCACCTTTTAGGAATAGTTTGAGTTCACTGAAGACTTCTTAATCCATTATAGACATACATGAATTATCATTGATATTGCTATGTCTTTCCATGGGATGGAACCAGGAGACAAAGTTTCCACCTTTGGTTTCTGAAAGTAGCCACTGCATTAGGCCATCTCATGGGTTCTCTCTACAAAGAGCTCCCCAAAGCTACAGATTACTTAGCCAGCAAAGTGGTCATGTGCCAGTGGATTAGCCCAGTTGCTTTAATGCTAAATCAGAACTCCTGTAGTCTGAACTGAAGTAGCCTTAGTTTATTTGACTCATTACACTTCAGACAGGAGGCAAGCTAAAGGGAAAGTGTCTACATAAGGAATTAATGAAGTTCAGCTAAACCACCTGAAAACTTAATTTAGACTTGGAAGCTACCAGAGAGTCACAGGTAGATAAGCCCCCAATTTTCACTACTGAAAATTAAACTGACAACAACTATCTGAAAAGAATACATACTACCCTTGAATAGTTTGTCCTTTAATCAGCCTCAGGATCAGCAGGTTATAAGAAAGTTGGGCTGGAAGGAACCTAATGAAGTCATTAATCTAGCCTACTCCTCAAGGTAGGATAGCTTGGCTAAACCATCCCAGTCAGAAGGAATTACATCACTTCTGTACTGCATAGTAGCTGAAAAACCAACAACAAATTTACAGTGCTTGTCTTTGTGGAGTCCTCCCTGTTGAGATGTCTCTCCTCTTGCAAATTCAATGTTCTTTAAATTAATCTGTCTATCTATCTAGCTAGCTAGCTAGCAGACTAGTTATGCATTTCAGAATATTTATGTGTTTCCCTATCTCTCCATCTCTCTTTCTGCTGCCATTACCTTTCTCTCTACCTTTGTAAATAATAATATACCTTCAGGGGTATATTCTCTGAATCACTTGCTGTCTGCCCATTTTTGTGTGCAAATAGCCTCTGTGCGTGCTAGAGTGTTTATCAATGTCTTGTCCAATGGGATTCTAGGCAGGCAGTCCCATGAGTCCTGAACAATTCCCAAACAGTGGTGCCAGATTAAGTGGAAAGATAGATGAGCCATCAGGCTAGGATCCAGGAGTAGGGATGATTGCAAAGCATTCTGATGAGACAGTGTTCTGGCCCCAAAAGCTGGTTGGCCAGCCCTCATGTATTTAATTGGAAACACTTTGGGTTCAAGGCACCTCCTATATCCAAGGCAGAGTTCTTACACACCTCTAGGTTCCCGTGCTCTTGCAAAAAGAAGCCCAGTACACTCCCAGGCCTCTGGTCACACAGAACAAGGTTGCTTGAGAGCAAGAAAAATGGTGTTCACACAATGCCAAATTCCCACCATCGCTGTCCCCAAGTCCACACTTCCCAGCCTAATGAACACTGTGTCCAGCTCTGTCATACCAGTTTCAATGACTCAACCCAAAAGACATAGTCTTCCTTATTCTGACTTCATATGGCTCTTATATTGCCAGCTTCATCTATCTGTTAGATGGTAAGAAAAGAGTTGCATATATCTCGTACCAGCAGCCTATGGGTCAACACAATGATCCTTTAAGATACAGTTAACTTATCTTTCTTCCCATAAAACATTGTCAGCCTTGTAGGATGTTCCAAGGTGCTGAAGATCCACTGCCTTTCTACTTCTTTCCTCCTTGCTTTGGGGATTATGATCCATGTTTAGTTGCCAGCTTGCAGGGTGATTTGCTGCAATGAGCCGAGCACAGCTTCTAATCCTCCACCATTCCACTCCCACATGATGGGCCCCTTTCTAACTGTGTTTCCCACTAGAGAGTCAACAGCTGCCTGTTGAGCTTGGTAAACAGGCCCCATTGTGAACCCATGGTGCTGGTGCTTGAATGCATTGATGGCAGTGCTGTTGCTGAAAGTTGTTCCACACACAGGTCTCCAGCCTGGTAATGAGGGCATTACACTGAGAGACAAATAATATGGTATTACAGCTGTTTGCTCAGACTTCTTGGGCAAGTGTTTAAGGCACAATGCTCTCATGCCAAAGGAGGTTTACAATACCATCACCAGAGTAAAGTCATGTTACTGAGCTCACAGGAGAACTCCATCCTCCTAATCTGGAGCACGTGATAATGTCCACTGTCCGAGAGGACTGTGAGTTGAGACCAATATCCCTCTTTAGCAATTCCCATGACGTTTTCCAGGCAGTTCCCCCTCATCCTCTATGAATTAGCCTTCAGCAGAATTAACTCCAATAAGCCAAAAAAACAAACTAGGCATCTTCATTCTCCCATTCTGGCCCATTTCTCTCCTTTCTGATAGTTAGGATGCCTGAAGTTCCTCAACTGATTTTTTCCTAAGTGACTTCAGAGCTCAGTCTGCGTTCACTTTCTAAATTACAATATTAGTTTTGAATATCCCACCTGGTAGGTTCAATATTGTACCTAAATCTGTTGGTGAGCCTGACACAACACTAGACATTACACCCAAACCTGCTACAGGTAAAGCAAGGGAACCATAGCAGGGAACATCCTGTATCTCTAAGGTAAGGTTGACAGTCAAGAAAGTGTGTAGGGGGAGGAAAATGAATTGAAGTCTTTCTATTCTTTGGCATTCCTTGATATAGAATAGGAAAGGAAATTTCTTTCCTATTCCTTGGTAACAAATAATCAACATTAACGGTTCCATATGCCATGCTCACCCTATGAGGAGAAAGGACCAGTTTCAAAATGCCTTTTTTTTACCAGTGATGGAAGGTGTGCTTGTAATTGTGACCAAGATCCAAGGTCAGGATGTCAGCACCAATAGGAAGGCAATGTGAACATGGATGACAGAATGTGGTCAAGTAGGTAGTCCAGAAGAGCCTTGATTAACGGGTCAAAATTCATAAAGAAATTATGAGTTTCACTGAGGCCACAAATGATAGTTGTGAAGCCAGTGATGGTAGGGTGGAGCTACCTAAGAATCCACTTCTTCAGGCCCTAGCCACAAGTTAAAGGCAGAAACTGCTGTACATGAGGGCTGCACAGTACAGAGGCTTGTATATAGCTAAGTACCAATCAGAAGGCAACAGAGACAGCAGGTATCATTATGCCTCTGCCAGAAAACTAAAGAATTGTATTCACCAGCCACTAAATGATATTCCTGTTTTGCAAAGACTTCATTTGTGGGCAAGGTGGGGCCCCAGGAAACGAAGCTGTTTCATACAAAGAGAGGATTCAGGCTTTGCACAATCCTATTGCTAGCTGGTCTGAGTAAAGGACATGAGAAAAAAACCTCTCACCAAGCCTCCCAGGATCCTTATATTGAGTTGCAAAGGGATGTACTGATGTGGATCTTGTGGGTTTGAATTACTGGGGGATGGAGAAACCAACAGATGGTGCCAAACCAGCATCAAAACCAAGGTTTGAGGTTGGTACATAACAACTCAAGGGGTGTGAATCAGGACACCGCACCGGGGCACCCCAGGGGAAGACAAGATCAATGGTCACAAACTCCAGGAAGACCATTTCAGGGTGTGTTGGCACTGGATTTGGACCCAGCCCCTATACCTTTCTTCCAGGCAAAAACAACCCTCAGACCGACCACAACACCTGCCTACCTGCCAGTTGATAATAGGCGAGTTTGTTGATACAGAGTGATAACAGAAAAGCAACAATACAAACAATAAAGCAGTTCTATATCTACCAAGCCTAGGGCTCTCATCATAGTCAAAGTACCTCTGGTCAGGATGCAGGCCACACTCTGAGGCTTTTTCTCTTAGGTGTTAGCAGTCTGGAGGTGGGATGCCAAGGCCCACAGCACTCTCTCCAGTGTGGTGGATGAGACAGACTGCTGGTATGCCCTCTGCCCATGGTGGCCTTGGGGAGCCTTCCCAGGGGACGGTGATAAGGATGGGGATGAGGACCGCTCTCAGGAAAGAGAAGGAGGAATAGGAGGTACAGGACAAAGGAAGGGACCCCTTGTTACTCTCAAGTCTCTGCTTTTGTACTATCCTTCTCTCTTGATGACTCCTGATGACTCTTCATCCATAGCTATCTCTGGTTGGTTGTCTCTCTGTGGTCACACATCCATGTAGCCTTCTGGGCCTTCTCTTAATTTGTTCTGTTCCCCCAAAACCAGGATTTAGGCCCCACTCTGCTCTGGAACCTTGTGACTGGTATCACTTGTCTCATGTTATGGGACAGTATTGTACTTACGTCCTTGGTTCCCAGGCTATGTTTCCTTGTAATGTTAGACATCCTGTCTGCCTTGAAGACTGTGATCTTGTGTTATGGTATGCCCCCCTCAGTTCTCAGACAGTGTCCCTCTATTAGCCTTGTTGTGCTAGATAGCCTGTCTGCTTCCAGGGCTGTACAAGACTCTGTGTGTGAAACCCAAGCTCTTTAGAAATCAGTTAACCCATGCTGCCCATCTTGAACCCCTATAATGCATATAGCTATACCTATAAGCCAATTCCCAAAAAACAGAGCTTTAAATCCTATATCCAAGTCAACAGGCTAGACAGAAGGAAATTATTACTTACTGTCCATGTCCCCAGAACCTGAAATAGACTCCCCCCAGAAGTGGTGCAAGCACCTACTCTGGACACTTTCAAGAAACTCTTGGATGTCTATCTCGCTGGGATCATTTGACCTCACCTGACTTCCTGCCTCTTGGGCAGGGGCTGGACCCAATGATCTTTTGAGGTCCCTTCCAGCCCTAATGTCCATGACATCTACTCAATCTATGTAATCCTGCATGTTGAGGCCCAGGACATTATACTTGACAGGTTCTTCTCACTCAGGATTTACCAGAACATAAAAAAATGCTGTACTTTGTTCCCTGACCAACTTCTGGTGGCCTCATACATGTGGAATTAGGCCTGTTGGTCCCATTGCCCTTGGTGGGCAGCCATTTGGGGGTATACAGGCATCCAGCATCTTACACGGGGGGTTACTTTCTAAAGGCAGTGCGTAAAGATGAAAATCGCATATAGCGAAATCGCATATTACCTTGCCAGCAGTGACTGCCTCTTCCTCCAAAACCTCTCTCTGCTGCCACAGAGCCACACTTAGAGCTATGTGGCCAGTGGCAGCGGAGCAATGTGGGGTGCTGGTGGGGCTGGCTGCGTGCCGCATGGCCACCACCACACCTGGCAGCTGGCCACACAGCTCCGGGCATGGCTCCATGGTAGTGGCTGGAAGTTTTGGAGGCAGAGGCAGTCACCGCTGCCAGCATGATGGTGGCTGGACCTCCAGGTAAGCAGTAGTGCTGCATGCAGACTCAAACCCCACCCCCCGTTCCCACCCATGTATAGTTGAATTTGCGCAAGTTAAATACGCATAAGATGCAGGGTGCCTGTATATCATTGGACATTGCACTACCAGCAATTCCCACTTTATCCTAGTACATGTGGATTATGTTACCCAGTGCCGAGGGCCAGTAGTTACACACAGTGCCCTCACCAAATCATTAGCCATAAAACTATTAAATATCCTCTTGAGGAGGAATGGTCACAGTAATTGTTAACTGATGTTAACTCATCAGTTGAATTTACTTTGACAGAATGTATCTATATCTTAACCGGTAGAGACTGGAGGCTTTCAATATTTTTTGAATATGTTCACAACCAAGTCAGGGATATCCACCTTAATTAATCATTGAACATTTAAAAAAATTAAAATGTCCCATTCAAAAGCAATTCACCCTTATATCTAAATGACTGTAGGACACAGTAAACATGGCTAAACTTCATCGTACAGCAACATTGTAACTGTGCCATGTTTTAGTACTTGGTATGTGGAAGTACTACACCACAATGTAGTAACCACATGTAATATGTTGTATGGGCAGCACACACTTAGTTTCACTTGCTATATCCCCACAGTGGTGAAATATAGCTGGTGAGTGTGCCATTATGTAGCTGGTGATCACATGTAGACCCACATGATCACTACTACGCTACCATATGGTGTCATAGCACATCACTATGTTGGCATAGGGCAACATGTAGATGATCCCAGTAAGGAAGGAATTACAAAATATGTTGTATATGGGAGAAATAATAGACTTGGTGAGCAAATGGTGCAGCCCAGTTGTCTTAGTTCCTGGTTCTGCTTTGACTTTGGCACATGGAAAGTATCTAAGTCTAATGACAACCCAATGCATTGAATTGAATATATGATACAATAACTGGAAAAGGCCATGTACATAATCACACTAGCATGCTCTCACTTACCTCAGTGACATTGTGCTGTTCACCAGCAACTATGAGAAATATGCATACTGAGTCAGGTTCACACTGCAGTCACTTCAGGCAGCAGCCTAGAGGGTAAATCTAGCTCAGTGCTGACATAGTTGTCAGGAATCAGAAGTGAGATATCATGTTTCACTGAGTTCTCCTTAAGAGTGCTTTAAACTTGAAAGATTACACATTTAGTCTCCTTACCCAGTGCTAACTTCCTGTTAGGCATCTTAAAGTAATGCCAACCCAGGGAAGGATTGTCATTGATTAGTTTGGTTAGACTGTCATTGATTAGACTGGTTTAAAGGATTGTCATTGATTAGACTGGTTTAAAGTGGACTTGTAAGCATTTCACTGACATAAAATGATCAATTTCGAGTCATCCAGATTCCTAAGATGCACCATTCCCAGTCTTTCCCATACTCCTGCTCTTCCTGAACTCTGCAGGAGCAGGTGAGCCCCAAGAGGGAACCATGGAGTGATGGGGTCATTCCTCAGTGACCCACCTCCCCGTAGCAGTATGTACTTCATGCCCCTGACCTCTGTCCCCTGGAAACCTTCACTGCCCAGATGTTGAGAGGGAGGACACTCCTTCTAGGTTGGCGGATCTCCTCTGGTGGGCTTTAAACTAGGCTCATCGGGGGAGGGCAAGATGAGGGCCAAGAAGGCCTTGGACCACTAAACCAGGCATCACACATAAGAACAGCCCAGCCTAGATCAACGACAAGCAGAACAAATACCCAGGTAAGCAACAGGGGCTAGAGCAATACTGAGAGTAGGGGGCCAGTGCACACATCTTCAGGAGATCTCAAATGCCTCTACACAAATGCTAATAGTATGGAGAACAAACAGGAAGAACTTACCCTCCTGCTAGATGACACCAAGCCAAACATAGTGGGGCTCACAGAAACATGGTGGGACCTAATGCACAACTGGGTGGTGAATATCAAGGGCTATAGGCTGTACAGGAGGGATAGAACAGGGAGGAAAGGCAGAGGTGTGGCACTCTACATCAAAGAGGAATACACACCCTCAACAAGTAGCACTGGGACAGAGGAGGGGCACAGTGAAGTTCTGTGGGTTAGAATACAAGGAAGTAGAGAGGAAAGGAACTTAATGGTGGAGGTCTACTACAGACCACCCAACCAAGGGGAAGAGCTAGACCGAGAATTCTTAAGTCAACTCACAGAGGTAGTTAGGTCAAAGGACCATCATGGGCGACCTGAACTTTCCAAACATCTGCTGGGAAGAGCAGTCAGCCAGGTCTGACCACTCACATAGGTTCCTAGCTGAGCTACAGGACCTCTATCTAGCCCAGGAGGTGCACAGTCCCACCAGGGGAAATACCTTGTTGGGTCTGGTCCTGGCCATGGGCGATGACCTGGTGAGGGGTCTGTGGGTGCTCAACCACATGAATGACAGCAATCATCACCTGCTGGAATTCACCATCCAGTGCAAGGTGGCAAAGGCCTGCAGCAAGGCAGCAGCCCTGGATATCAGGAGGGTGGACTTCAATGAGGTAAAAAGAATAGTCAGGGAGGCACTGAGGTCTCGGAGGGGAGAGGAGTCGGGGGTCCAAGAAGCGTGGTCATTCCTTAAGGGGACAATCCTCCAAGCCCAAAGGGAGGTAATCCCAACATGAATTAAAGGGGGCAAGAGGGTGCAAAAGCCCCCATGGCTCACCAAAAGCATATAAGAACATCTCCTGGCTAAAAGGGAGCCTTATACCCAATGGAAGGGAGGGGCCATTACCAGGGAGGACTATACCTTGGTTGCTCGGAGCTGCAGGGGGGCAGTCAGGATGGCCAAGGCAGAGATGGAACTGGGACGAGCTACCTGGATCAAGGACATCAAGAAGTCATTTTTTAAATACATAGGGGGTAAAAAGAAGGTACCAGGTAATGTGGGGCCTCTACAAGACACGTTAGGAAATCTGGTTGTCATACCAAACAACAAAGCTAACCTATTTAACAATTTCTTTGCCTCCATTTTCCTGATCAGGGACCAGGTTACCCCCCTCCACCCTACCAGGACCTCCATAGGCCCCAGGGGAGGCGCACCCAGACCTAGGGTCAGTGAGGATCTAGTCAGGAAACTTCTGGAGGGACTGGATGTATTTAAATCAGCAGGTCCTGATGATCTCCAACCCAGAGTGCTGAGGGAATTAGCAGAGGTCATTGCAGGACCCCTGGCACGGCTTTAAAAGCACTCAAGGTGCTCTGGTGTGGTGTCAGAGGACTGGAAAAGGGCAACATGGTTCCCATTTTCAAAAAAGGGAGGAAGGAGGACCCAGGAAACTATAGGCCAGTTAGTATTACCTTGATCTTGGGTAAGCTTTTTGAGAGAATTATCATTGTGCATGTCCATGAGGGTCCAGCAGGGGAGATTATGCTTAGGGGAAACCAACTTGGGTTCATTAGAGGCAGGTCCTGTCAGATCAACCTTGTGGCCTTCTATGACCAGGTCATAAAATCCTTAGATGCAGGGGTAACAGTGAACATAGTCTTTCTGGACTTTAGGAAGGCCTTCAACACTGTCTCTCACCCCATTCTCGTTAAAAAACTAGGAGATTGTGGTGTCAACACCTACAAAGTCAAATGTCTCACTAACTGGCCAGAGGGCCACACCCAGAGATTGGTAGTGGATGGGTCATTTTCGACCTGGAGAGATGTGAGCAGTGGGGTCCCCCAGGGCTTGGTCCTCGGACTCGCGCTGTTCAACATCTTCATCAGCAACTTGGATTAGGGGGTAAAAAGCACTCTGTTCAAATTCACAGATGACACTAAGATGTGGGGGGATGTGGGCATGCTAGAAGAGAGGAATAGGCTGCAATTGGACCTAGGAAGGTTACAGGGGTAGGCGGATGAGAACTGGATGGGTTTCAACACTGACAAGTACAAGGTACTGCACCTGAAGAGGAAGAACCAGCAGCATACCTACAGGCTGGGGAACTCCCATTTTGTCATTTCAGACACAGAAAAAGATCGTGGAGTCATTATTGATGCCAAAATGAATATGGGCTGATAGTGTGGGGATACGGTGAGGAAGGCAAACCGCACCTTGTCATGTATCTACAGATGCATCTCGAGCAGGTCCAAGGAGGTGATCCTCCCACTCTATGCGACACTGGTCAGGCCGCAGTTGGATTACTGCGTCCAGTTCTGGGTGCCACACTTCAGTAGGGATGTAGACAACATGGAGAGGGTCCAGAGGAGGGCCACTCACATGATCAAGAGGAAGCAGGGCAGGCCCTATGAGGAGAGAATACGAGACCTGAACCTGTTCAGCCTCCACAAAAGAGGGCTGAGGGGGAATCTAATGGTCATTTACAAACTAGTCAGAGGGGACCAGCTGGCGTTGGGGGAGTCCCTGTTCCCTCGAGCACTCCCAGGAGTGACAAGAAATAACAGTCACAAGCTGGCAGAGGGTAGATTTAGACTAGGTATCAGGAGGCACTACTTCACTGTCAGGGTGGCTAGGATCTGTAACCAACTTCTAAGCAAAGTGGTGCTGGCTCCTACCCTGGGGGTCTTTAGGAGGAGGCTAGACGAACACCTTGCTGGGGTTGTTTGACCCCAGTACTCTTCCTGCCATGGCAGGGGTTGGACTTGATGATCTGCTCAGGTCCCTTCTGCCTCTACCAACTATGAAACTATGAGACACTGTCCTTTTAAACTTGAAGCAGCAGCTGAGAAAACTGCAGGGGAAGAGCGACTTTGAGTAAGGGTTTTCTTTGATCTGTTCTATGCAGCTCAAACTTGGGCATTGCTAGTCTGCTCCATAGGGATAAAATGATCACTTCATAATTATCCAGCACCACAGGATATACAGCTCTCAACCTTTCTACACCTGAACGTCTCTCAATCATCCCAAGCTCCAGTTACTAAGGGGATGGTACCAGCCTCAAACCAGAATGCCCACCTACCCTCAGTATGTATCACCCTAGCTCACATGGCATCATGCTCCTGACTCCCAATACTTCAGGAGATCTGATACAATATGTTAGGCTGGAGGTCAGGCGCATGGGTCTCCCCCTGAAAGTGCTGTGCCTTTGACCTACATCAACATGGCTCATCCCTAGCCAGGAGAATTTTTGGGGTAGTGCAGGCATGGCTACCCTATCCATCATTTCACACTCCTGGAAAAAACAGCTGCCTAGCTCGAAGTGTAGTGAGAACATGGAGCTCAAGTTCACATGCTTTCCTGGCTCCATGCTCTCATGATAGTTGAACCTTGCCACTCCACAACCACAGATGGGATTTAGTCCTGTCCCCTGGCCACACATCTTCTCACCAGACCCTCTAGTGGCAAGTCACATTGTGCAAGCCAGAAATGGTATGTAGCCTTAACTAATGAATGCCTCACAATTGTTCTACGTAATACTGCCTAACATGCCAGAGATTTTAATAGGTTAAAGATAACTAGTAACACCAACATAATTGAATGCTCTGTATGATGTTGTCATAGTATCCTTTATAGGAGAGGGCTAATATCTTTAAACATGCCTGGAAAGTTAGAACTCTTACTAAATGGTAGAATTTGTAAATGTTAGAACCATTTCTAAATGTTGCATAAGCACTTAAATGTGCTCCCATGAGGACAGTTAGGTAAACAGGGGCCTCTTATCTCTGTTAGTTATGTGGAGAAATGTACTGCATTAATTTAGCCCTTCAAAATTATGATTAGTTGATCAGCTAATACAGAACAGGTTTTCATTTTAATTTGTCCCACTGGGATATACTACAAAATCTTTGCAAAACCATGAAATGAAGTTCAGTTGTAAACATGTTGCAGTGGGGATGAAAAAATGATCAGTGGACTCAACTGGTATTGTAGCCTGATGTCAACTATGTGAGTCAATCCAACTGTTTAATCTGAGGAGGGGTCAACTGCCCTACAGGCTTCAAAAGTGGAGCTGCACTAGGGGACTTATGAACTCCATAAGAACAGAACAGCTAGGAACCCCACCCTGCCACTGAACTTTGCATTCACATCCCACCGCTCCAGTCCATTGTGACCCCCATATCCAATCACTGAAATGCAAAACCACCCTCTGTTGCCTGTCTATAACCCAAGAAGTTACAAGAAAGCATCAAAAGCCAGAGAAGGGAAGGGGAGTATCCTTATAGGCACTATGCAAGAAAGAGACTTGGGGGTCATCATTGACCACAAGGTGAAAATGAGCCTGCAGTGTGATGCTGTGGCCAGTAAAGTGACCAAAACGCTGGCTTGCATCTACAGATGCTTCTCAAGCAAATCCCGGGACGTCATTCTCCCCTTGTACTCGGCCCTAGTGAGGCCACAGCTGGAGTACTGCATCCAGTTTTGGGCTCCACAATTCAAAAAGGATGTGGAGAAGCTTGAGAGAGTCCAAAGAAGAGCCACGTGCATGATCAGAGCTCAGGGAAGCAGACCCTACGATGACAGGCTGAGAGCCCTGGGGCTCTTTAGCCTGGAAAAGCGCAGGCTCGGGGTGATCTGATGGCCACCTATAAGTTTATCAGGGGTGACCACCAGTATCTGGGGGAATCTGGTTTGTTCACCAGAGCACCCCAAGGGATTATGACTAGGTCCAATGGTCATAAACTATGACAAGACTGTTTCAGGCTGGACATAAGGAAGAATTTCTTTACTGTCCGAGCCCCCAAGGTGTGGAACAGCCTGCCACTGGAGGTGGTTCAAGCACCTACATTGAACACCTTCAAGAGCAAACTGGATGCTTATCTTGCTGGGATCCTATGACCCCAGCTG
>JAGPOW010001603.1:1198279-1208314 GCA_030014935.1 Caiman crocodilus | reverse complement strand
GGTGGTTCAAGCACCTACATTGAACACCTTCAAGAGCAAACTGGATGCTTATCTTGCTGGGATCCTATGACCCCAGCTGACTTTCTGCCCTTTGGGCAGAGGGCTGGACTTGATGATCTTCTGAGGTCCCTTCCAGCCCTAATATCTATTACATCTATGTAATCTATGGAGCCCAGAGACTGTAGCTTCTGGTTCCAGTTTGAGTGATGGGGAGAGTGGTGGCTAGAGAGTAGCCAGTGACCCCAGATAGAAAGCTCTAGACTAAGCAATGTCTTAACACATCTGCTCAGTGTTACTCATGGGTGAAATAAGCAGCTTCTGTACTAGACTTTTTACTAAGAGTGTCTAGTATATAAGTATCTAAATCTCCTTTCAAACACTGGGAGCTCAAAGTAGAAATTTCTCTAACTCTCTGGGCCATTATAATTCTGGCCTAATGGTCCTTTAAAAAGTCTACTCAGTCTCCAATCCTTATGTGGAGGATGGGGAAGAGATTCTGAGGAAGCTATTTGTTATATAAAGCTATTTGTTATATAAAGTGGGACAATCAGGGAATAAACCTATGACACCTTCCTTGGGGGAAACAAGAAAAAAGTAAAAGAAGGGAGCACACAGAAGGCATGTATGTATTCTGCATACATGGGGGTACTCACCCTTATCACACTATAAAGGTGTAACTCTGCCAGACACCAGAACTGGTAATGGAAGTAGCTGCCACCTTTGCACCCACTGGTGATGGGTCAGAATTGGGGCCCACTAACCAAGTACCTATACTGGGAAACATGGCAGAAGCGAAATTGGGAGCCACAGGAGCAGGGATCCAACCAGAGGAGACATTTCTGTTTGACATCTAGATCTCAAAACCCTGAACAAAAACATATTGGCCAAGGCAGCTAGAGGTTATGAAGGCAGCCCTAGAGCAAATGAAAAAAGATGAACCTAGCCACCCAGGAAAGATGAATAAAGATGAACCTAGCCACCCAGGATCCCCATTTTCAGTTGCAAAGAGTTGTAGTGATATGGGTCTTGTTGGTCTGAATCAATCAGCAGCTACTGCAAAAGTAGCATCAAAACCATGTTTTGAGATTGGCACACACAGCTTCTTCTGGCTTAGGATTTACCAGATCATTAATGATTCCTGTTCTTTGTTCCCTGAGTGCCTGGCGGTGGTCCCATAAATCTGGTATTAAACATGTTTGTTCCACTGCCCTTGGTGGACACTGCTTTACAGAAGTTTGAGATAGATACCACCTCAACCTTGGAGCCCAATACTATCAGTTGCCACTTTACCATAATACTTGTGGATTGTACTACCCAGTACCCAGATGTTTTAGTGACCCAAAATACTTTTGCCCAAACATTAGCCATGGAACTGTCAAATACCCTCTTGAGGAGGAGGCAGCCACAAGAATTTTTAATCAATCAAATCACCATGTTCATGCCATAGCTACTGAAGCAGGCATAGGTGCTTCTGACAGTCCACCCTGCCAGATCCTGCAGATAATTGGTCTGATGGAGAGGTTCAAAGAGGTTGAAAGGGACGTATAGTAAACTTGTTATAGTGTAGCCCTGCAAGTAGGATGTGCTTCTGCCCTATATTCTTTTTTCCATCCAGGATATTCCCCAGGTAACTACATGGTTCTGTTCTTTTGAACCTCTGTATGAAGGAGCCTCGAAGTGTGGTAAACTTAAAACACAAGCCCTGTCAGACACAGGGCCCAAAGGTCCAGAGTATTGACCAATAAATTCTTAGGGTGTGGGAGTAACTGGACCTAGTCAGGGTGTTTGCCAAAAAAAAGTCTTGGTGCTGCACAGCAAATGCAGGAGCAACACTACAACAAGAATTCCCAGCTTTGATTCTTACTGTTGCTCCTTCATCAGAGAGCAAATATCTCAGCAAATGACAGGGTCGTATGAGTTAATAAGGTGAACTGGGGATGTGAACCTTGAAGTGCATCTCTTAGGGAGACAATATAAGTCACAGATATACCATATTAACTGCCTGACACCCTGGTGGACCCAGGAAGTTCTGAGCACTGTGAGTTACAGGGTGGGTAGGAAATTGGGTTCAGTACTCATTCAATGAGGTTACGCTGGGCTCAGTACTCATTCATTGAGGTTATGTTGGGTTCAGTACTCATTCATCAAGGTTACGTTACATTGCCGAGCCAAGGGAGCATGGGGGCAGAGGGCAGTGCCCTTCCTGCCAGACCCAGAAATGCTTCTGGTACACTTCTGTGTCTGCGACTGAGTTCCCTACACTCCTGTGGGATGCTTCATCTGCTGCAGCATCTCAGCATTTATGAGCCACCTGGTACCTTGAGGTATGTAGAAAAAACATTTAAAGCTGTGTCTATGTCCAAATCATTGAATCTTCCTGAATCTCTCTGAATCGATTCAAAGGGTACTGATTCACTTCCAGAGGATGGACTGCCCTTTGGTACCCTGACATTACTTTTCTGTCTGTATTGTAGACCACGTTTGGCATGATAGTCATCTTTGTTAAGCATTTTCCCAGGAAGTCCAAGCAAAGAGCTATAAGAGCATATCTTCTAGCTTTCAGGAGAGTGCCTTCATCACCAGATTTAGACCAATCCATGGAATGGGGCATCCTTCACCAACAGCACTGCCTTCAAAGCCAGGGCAGTGTACTAAACTATTCAAAGGAGAACTCCATCATATGAATATGGAACACAGAAAGCTGTCCACCCTCCCAGAGGGACAGTAAGTAGAGACCAATATCCCTCTTCAGCAATTCCCATAAACTTTTTCAGACATTTTCCCCTTCATCCTCTAACCTCTCTGAATTAACCTTAAGCAGGCCTAACCTCAATGAACCAAGGAAGAAAACTAGGCATCTTCATTCTTTCTTTTTGGTCCACATATTCCTTTTTAGGTGACAGAATGCATAACAGCCTCATTGGATTTCCCCCTCAATGACTTCAGAGCACAGTCTGCATTCAATTTCATCTGTACTTTTTAAATCACAGTATAACTTTTAAATATCCCACTGAGTATGTTCATGATTCTCTCTAAATCAGCCAAAGAGATAGTTATAGGCATGCTTCACTTGGTCATTTTAACTCCCTAAATTACTTCAAATTATCCCACTTTCACTCACTAAAGTCACAGCTTGGTTTTCATTACACTGACCATAAGATGTGAGTTTCTTGATCCCTTTCCTCATTGCAGTATTGCCAACTCTCGTGATTTTTGGCATTGTTCTTAAAGTCTGTGCTTCAGGAATGTGAAAAACTTTGCTCTTTCTATTATCTATATATATTCATGTAAATAGAGATAAAAGAAAGACATACGTTTCTCACATTCCCAAAGTCTAGACTTTAAGAACAACATCAAAAAATCATGAGAATTGGCCATGCTGCCACTGTCTCCTTTACTTTTGTGTCTGTCAATCACAGAATCACAGAGAAGTAGGGCATGAAGGGACTTCCAGAGGTCTTCTACCCCACCCCCCTGCCTGAGGCAGTCCTATTGAGGCCACAGCTGGAGAACTGCATCTAATTCTGGGCTCCACAATCAGGAAGGATTTGGAGAAGTTTGAAAGAGACCAGAGGAGAGCCATGCACATGATTAGAGGGCAGGAGAATAGGCCTTATATGGAGAAGCTGAGAGCCATGGGGCTCTTCAGCCTGGAAAAGCACAGGCTCAGGGGAGACCTGGTGGCAGCCTATAAGTACATCAGGGGTGTGCATCAGGATTTGGGGGAACATCTGTTCACTAGAGTACCCCAAGGGATGACAAGGACCAATGATCACAAACTCCTTCAAGACCATTTTACACAGGACATTAGGAAAAACTTCTTCACTGTCTGAGCCCCAAAGGCCTGGAATAAGCTCCCTCCAGAGGTGGTGAAAACATCTACTATGGACTCCTTTAAGAAGCATTTGGATGCTTATCTTGCTGCGATTCTTTGACCCCAGCTGACATCCTGATCTTGGGGCAGGGGACTGGACTCGATGATCTTCCGAGGTTCCTTTCAGCCCTAATGTCTATGAAATCTATGAAATCATCCTATAATGTAGTACAAAATCTAAACTCTTTAAGACTCTTTCAGCAAGCCTGACACAACACAAGGCATACCACCCAAGCCTGTCACAGGTAAAGCAGCAGAACTATAACAGAAAACCTCCTGCTGCCTTAAAATGAGGGGGCTGACAGTGTCAGTCAGGAAAGTGTAGGAGAGAGACAAAATGTGTTGAGGGCTTTCTATTCCTTCCATTTGGTAACAAATAATCTACAATAAGGATTCCATAGTAAGTGTTGACCACCAGGAAGTGAGAGGAGATGTTGAAAAATCCTGTTTCCTTCAAATTGTAACCAGGCTCCAAGCTCACTATGTCAGAATCAGTGGAAACTAAGGTAGTATGACCAAGGATCCTAGAATGCTATCCAGTAGGAAGCCCAGCTGGCATTCACAAATAGACCCTAAAGAAATTATCAGTTTCATTGGGGTGACAGAAGGTTAGTTGGGAAGCCATCAATGGTAGAGTGGAGCTAGGTAGGAATTAATTTCTCCAGGCAGTAGCCACAAGTTGGAGGCAGACACTGCTGTCCATGAGGGCTACACAGTACAGTGGCTTTTATAAAGCTAAGTACCAAACAGAAGTCATCAGAGATAGCAGGTATCATTCTGTACTTGCCACAAAAACAAAGACTTATTAGTGTATTAAACAGCCACTACATGATATTCCTGTTGTCTTCATTAAAAATGGGCCAACATCCTTCATAGGAGGGTTGAGGTACAGGAGATCTCCAAGTGGGATGCTGTTCCCCCAAAGAAAAACATGAGTGTAGGAAGAAGCTGAACAGTCATTACTAAATCCAGAGTTAAGAGGTTCACAGCTATTGCCACAATGTAGTTTAGCAAAAAGAACTGAAATAAGGAAGCCTATAGATCAGGAATTTTTTCATATCCCAACAAGAGGACTATGCAATGGCTATTATTTTTTAGTCTGAATTAGTCATGGTTTGTATCTGGAGAAAATGCAACAATTACAGAAAAGAAACACAGGAAACAGTTTCTAATGTCCTATTCCACTAACCTAACACCCAGTGGACAAAAGCCCTTAATTGTAACTACTCTGGTTGAACTCCAGAAAGATATACTTCCTGAGGATACTTTAGCTACTATGGAAATCTCTGTCATTTTTGCCTTGGGGCTTAGTAAGAAATTGAAGCAAGGGAGAGGAGGGACTTTCAAAGTTGAGGATAATGCTTTTCTCAGGGGCTTCAACAGGGTGTAATACAATTGCACTTAGTCATCAAGAAGGATCTGACCTGATACAGTGACTATTTCATGCATGGTCAGCAGCTCTTTCCATGGTTTTATAATAAATAAGTCTTCTTTTCTTTTTTGCAAGATGCATAATTGACTGGAAAGTATGGTTCAGATTCTTGGAATGGATTAATGATCTCCAGAGGCAGACCTAAGGCTTTGAAATGGCAGATACACATGGCATGATAGTAATGGCAGCAAACTCAATCTCTTTTCTGTGTAGCCAGTCTGGTCACTGGCACCAGGATTGCTCCCTTATGTATGGCAGTTACATCCAGCCTGGGGTCTCTCAGGTATCTATAGAGATTCCCAAACACTGGGCCTATGTACTCCCCATATCAATAGGGAATGACCACATCATAAGCCTCATGAACTCTGGTTCTTGCTAGACATTTCTCTATTGGTGGCTCATGGACCCCTCCCAGCTAACAACTGTATAGCGCATTTATGTATCCCACAAACATGGGGATACTCAGCCCTAATTCACTACAAAGGTGCAACTGTCAGCCAGAAGCCAAATGCCTGTACTGGTCAAGGTAGTAGCCAGCCCCCTAGAAACTGAGTAGGTCCCCTCAATTTCAAAGCACTGAAGTCAGCCTTAAGGAGTTGCTAGCAGCTAGAGAGTGGCCAAGTGAAGAAGGCCAGTGACAAGGCAGGACAGCTTGATGAGGTGCTGGCAGACATGGTCAGACTGTTTCCACCTGACTTAGCAGGCACCCTTCTATCAGTGGGAGAAGTGCCTCTAATATCAGAAGCTATCATCTTTGGCAAATGATGAATTCTATTTATATGATATATGTGAATACTTACTATACCCATGGGTGTCTTAGGTTGTTTCTGTACCAGAATTTTGAGTCAAGATGCCTAGGATACAGACATCTACATCTCCACTCAAACACTGGGAGCTCAGAACGTAGATTTTACTCAAACTATGGACCTTTAAAATTATGGCCTTCTGGTCCTTATTTGAAAGTCTACCCAGTCTCCAATCTCTATACAGCATATGGGGAAAAGACTTAGGAGTATAGTTGATAAATGAAGCAGGAAAACTGGGGCAGAGAAGCAAGTTACCAGCCTTCAGTACCATCAGTGCAGGGGCACCAGAATCCTCCTGCCCACTCCTGGAAACTTTGCCACATCAGGAATATCTCTGTGCTGCACAACCATACAAGCTAGGCAGGCACAGTTCCTTACACCTAATTATAGCAGGATGGAATTGGGCAAGAAGACTGGCATCCCCACAAGGAGTCTTTGCCAGTGCTTACACAGCCCTGAACTCAGTGTCATATCTATTGGGGGAAAGGGAGTGAAAAGTAGTATATACCACAGGGCTGCTGCAGCAGCAGCCACAGCAATAGCAATGATGCTTGACTTCTAAAGCAGGTAGAGGAAAGACTCTACGCCCGCCTCCGTGCTCTCTTCTCATATTCATAATTCTTCCTTCCCTGCCCCTAATCAGCCATGTGTGCTACAGGAATTTTGCATGCCTTTAGGTATATGTCACAACCAGAATCAGTACACAAGCCAGAAGAAGACGCTTGATTTTCAAGGTCACAGTTCGGCTTGATACCAGGGACACGAAACATACTCTGTCATGTGAAATGCACTTTCAATGTTAAAACACTTGGATTATATATGTGTACATATATGATCATGAAAAACAATGACACAGCAGGATTCAAATGACATAATAGTGCAGAATAATCAAAGGGTAGAAAGCATGTTCACACCAATCATTCTGAGATCAAAATGTGCTTGTTAGGCATATCTACAAAGACAAAACTAGGCTTTATCTTACAGGCCAGGGGACAAGTATATGAGAGGCAAATGCATATATGTTAGATCTCTATCTTGTTTATGTTGCCTTCTCTTGATGAAAAATGGTAGATCTATTTTTCTATGGTGGAAATGCAGACAGCTCCACAAGTCAGGTCATCCCACAGTATCAGCTGGGTCCGATTACATCCAGCTTAGTGGAGTCACACTCATTTGGTGAGGGCCTAGCATTAAATGGTGAAGCTTACTTCTTCTCCCTGACACATCAGTTTTATACAGGCAGTTCAGATTGTGAGCTGCAATGGAGCCACTTTTTCTTTACAAGCCTTTCAAAAAGACTTGGCCTTGCTTTGCTGGTGCTCATGAAACCATGCAAAAAAAAATCTAGATGAATATTTTAGTCATTAAGTTGTCAAAGACATACCTGACACTGCCCAAAAAGCACAGATTAACAGCAAGTTCACTGAGGAAGGAGAAGCATTCAGTGGTCAGTAAAGAACAGACAGTGAGCAAGTTTCCTCAGAGCAGCAAGGATCTCCTTGTTCCTCATGCTGTAAATGATGGGATTCATTGTGGGGGGCACTACTGAGTATATGACACCCACTATGAGATCCAGTCCTGTTGGGGTGCGGGAGGTAGGTTTTAAGTATGCAAATATAAGACAAAAAACAAACAAAGATACCACAACAAGGTGAGGGATGCAGGTGGAAAAGGCTTTATGCCGGCCCTGCTCTGAGGGGATTTTCAGCACTGCCCTGAAGATCTGAATGTAGGATGCAATAATGAGAATAAAACAGCACAAAACTAAGCAGAAACTTAATAATATCAAACAAAGTTCCCTGAAATATGTGTCTGAGCAGGAGAGCTTGAGAAGCTGAGGGATTTCACAGAAGAACAAGTCCACCACATTGCCTCCACAGAAGGTCAATGCAAATATATTCCCTGTGTGAATGGCTGAGTTGAGCATTCCTGCTACCCACGCAGTGGATGCAATTTGGACACATGCTCTTCTGTTCATGACCATCTCATAGTGCAAGGGCTTGCAGATGGCAACATAGCGGTCATATGCCATGACAGTGAGAAGGGAAAGATCCGCTCCCACTAAGAAGTCAAAAAAAAACACTTGGGTGGCACACCCAGAGGAGGAAATAGTTCTGATGTTCAGCAACGAGTTGGCCATGGCTTTGGGGATGATAACAGAAATGGTTCCGACGTCAAGGATGGACAGGTTCATCAGGAAGAAGTGCATAGGATTGTGGAGATGGTGGTCAAGGACTACAGCCACGATGATGAGAAGGTTTCCAATCAGGGCTGTCAGGTAAATGACTAGAAACATGAAAAAATACAATATCTCCAACTCCCAAGCATCAGAGAATCTCAGGAGGATGAACTCAGACACAGAGCTTTGGTTGGACATTTTCTTCCTTGCAACATTGCAAGGCTGCCTACAGAGGGAAAGACAGATACAATGGTTGTGGGTTTGATTCATCATATGATTGTCCACCTCAAAAACCTAGTGCATCTCCTAGAGACAGAGGCTTCCCAGATGTTCCTAAGTTTTCTACATTAAGTTCTTGCTGGTTTCCATAGAAGGATTTGATTTCCTCTCCTTAGGCTGTGGTTTTGTAGGTGTTTTGTAGGTATTGTGCTAATTAACACATTAACACCTACAAAACCACAGCCTAAGGAGAGGAAACAATCAATACAGACAATCAACTGCCCCAAGACAGAGAGAGTCAGTTGCACAAGCACCCATGGCATGAGTTTTGCCTGTCAGCAGCTAGAGGTACAGGGCCCCAGAACCCAAAAACCCCTGCACCTATCTCCTTAACAGCTGGCAGGCTTTGTGGCCTCAGCAGGGGCTAGTATCCCTGCAGTTTTCAGTCCGCTGCACCTTAATACAGACAGGGTCATCTATGTCATGTGTTTTGCCTGTCAGCAGCTTGAGGTGCAGTTCTCCCCAAACCCTTGCACCTATCTTCTTGAAACTTGGCAGGCTTCGTGTCCTCACCAGAGGCTATCACTCCTACAGTTTTCACTCCCCTGTGGTGTAACACATACCCATGACATGAGTTTTGCTTTCAAGAATTTGGGGTGCAGTTGCCCCCAAACCTCTACACTGATATTGCTTGAAACTTGGCAGGTGTCATGTTCATAGCAGAGGCTACCATTTCTGGATGTTTCATCATTTCATCCAAATCAGAGAAAAAACAACAAAGTTATAGATATCTCATTGATTTCCCATTATACCCTATGGCTGGATCTCCCAGGTGGCTCTGAAGCTTCAGAGCCCCTTTGGCCGTATTGAAGCAGGAAGCAATCCAGAGCTTCAGATCAGATCACGGACATTTGAAGTGGCTGGATTCGAAGCTGGATTGAATAGCTGCCTACTCGCACAGGCCTATTAGTTATTCCTGCTGCCCTTATGTCTTTCACCAGAGAACTGACCTGGCCTTTAAAATATCCCACATGTACTCTCTAACTCTGATTGCCAGCATTTAGGAGTGATGCAGCAGTTCTTCTGTACACTTCTTAATCCATCATAGACGTCCCTGAATTATCCTTAATATTACTATTTCTTTCAATGAGACTGAACCGGGAGACAAACATTACAAAGATTACACATGAAAGATTAATGGCATTCCACTAAACCACCTGAAAACTTAATTTAGACAGGGAAACCACCAGAGTATCACAGGTAGACAATCCCTCAATTTTCACTACTAAAAAATTAAACTGACAACAAAGTCTGGAAAAAAATACATCATGTCCTTGAATTGTTGGTCTTTAAATCAGCTTTAGGATGAGTAGATCATAAGAAAGTTGTGATGTAAGGGACCTAGTTGTTGTGAATAACCTCGAGACATTTTCCTAAAGGCATGATAAATGGCCTCGAGCCATCCTCCCGAGACAGGATACAAGGCGAGACTGGAAGATTGTTTTGTGAATTATGCCCATCTGCA
>JAGPOW010001603.1:1158316-1196973 GCA_030014935.1 Caiman crocodilus | reverse complement strand
AGTTTTGACCCACATGCTCCTTGCTCCCTTTTTCTCTCTTCTTCTGTTCTCATTTGTTCTGTTTTGCATGGCTTCAGTTATTCCTTCTCCCTTACATCATACACCATTGATTTGACCTGGACTTTACAGTCCTATGTACTTTCTCTAGCCCAGTTTACCAGCCTCAGAAGTGGTGTAGTAATTCTCCTTTAGACTTCTTCTTAATACATTTTCGACACTTGTGCATCATTTTTGTTTTTGCCCTGGCTTCCCACCAAACAGAATTGGGACACACTTTTTTTACCTTCTGTTTCTAAAGTCAAAAACTGCCTTGGGGAACTTCATGTGTTCTCAGTCAAGACCAGTATGAAGAAACAGATTCCTTATGCAGCAAAGTTTAAGTGCAGGGGGATTTGCTCTATTGCTTTAAAGCCAAGTTAGAACTCCCGTGGTCTGAACTGAAGTAGCCTTAGTTTATTTTGCCTCAATCCATTTTAGATGGGAGGCAAGCCAAAGGGAAAGTGTCCACATAAAGGATTAATGAAGTTCATCTAAACCACCTGAAAACTAAATTTAGACTTGGAACTTGCCAGTGTCACATTTAGACAAGCCCCCAATTTTCACTACTGAAAATTCAAATGGCAACAAAAATCTGGAAAGAAATACAAACTGCCCTTGAATAATTCATCCTTTAATCAGACACAGGATCAGAGGATCATAAGAAATTTGGGCTGGAAAGAACCTAATGAAGTCATTAGTCTAGCCCACTTCTCAAGATAGGATATCTTGACCAGACCATCCCACCTAGAAGGGAATACATAGCTTATGTACTCTCATAGGAAGTAAAATTCAGCAACAGACTTACTGCACTTTTCTTTGTGGATTCCTCCTTGTTGAGATGTCTTTCCTCTCACAGGTCCTAAGCACTTCTCTCTCTCACTTGCTCTCTACGCATTTCAGGATATTTGTGTCTCTCCCTATCTCTCTTTCTATTCTCTCTATGTATGTAGTAATCTGCCTTCAGGGGACATTTTAAAATGCTTCTGCTAGAAATAGTCTAAGAGCGCTTGCTGTTTGCAGATGATTAGTGCAGGTAAACTCTGTTTTGTGCAAGACTATTTATCAATGTCTCATCCAGTAGGCTTCCAGGCAGGTGGTCCCATGAGTCCTGAAGAATGCCCAAGATACCCAAGTGGTATAAGATGGAGTGGAAAAGTACATGAAGCACCTGGCCTGAAGCCAGCAGTAGAGTTGGTTGGGAAATGTTCTGATGAGACAGCATTCTTCCCCCAAAAGCTGGTTGCCAATTCTCATGTATTTGGTTTGAAACACTTTGGGTCCAAGGTATTTTTCCTATATCCAAGGCAGGGTTCCCACACACTTCTAGGCCCCCATGCTCTTGGGCACAAAAGCCCAGTGCACTGCCCTTGATACAAGGGTCCCAAGGCCTTTGGCCACACAGCCTCAGGCTGCTTGAGAACATGGGATATGGTGTTCCCAAGATGCCAAATTCTGAAAATTTATCATCCCCTACATCACTATCTCCAAGTCCACAGCATCCTCCCTAATGAACACTGTACTCAGCTCTTTTATTCCCATTGCAATGATTCAATCCATAAGACATGGCCTTCCTTATTGTCACTCCATTTGGCTGTTATATTGCCACCTTCATCCTTCTGTTAGAAGGTGAGAAAGGAGAGGTATGTATCTCCAGGTACCAGCAGTCTTTGGCTCAAAACAGTGATCTTTGGAAATACAGGTAGCTTATCTTTCTGCCAGTACAATATCTTCAGCCGTCTAGGATGTTTTGGGGTGATGAAGATCTCCTGCCCTTCTACCTCTTTCCCATAAAAGCTACTGCTGTACAACACTGCATTGTGTGGGTGTGGGCACCTTCCAATCATGCCTTGGTTCCTCTGCCTAGGGGGACTATGTCTCTTTCTTTTAGGGATTACAACCCATATTGTGTTGACAACTTTCAGGGGTGTTTGGGGCAACAAGCTATGCACAAGTGCTAAGGCTCTCCAGTTCCACCCTGCACGATGGACCACTTACCAGCTGGGTTTTCCCTGAGAGAGTCAATGGCTGCCTGCTCATCTTGGCAGCCAGACCACTTTTGAACCCAAGATACTTTTGTTTAAAGTCTTTGATGGCGGTGCTATAGGTGAAGGATACCCCAATCCTCAGATTGGTGTAGAGCCTAGTGATGAGGGCACTCTCCTGAGAGACAGATGATGTCCTCTTACAGCTCTTTGCTTAGACTTCCTGGGTAAGTGCTTTAAGCAGAAGACTCTCATGACAAACGTGGTTGACAATACCAACAGAACAGTCATGTCAGGGTCCTAAGCTCAGAGGAGAACTCCATTATCTGAATCTGGAACACACGAAGGTGTTCACCCTCCCAGAGGGACTGTGACTAATATCTTTCTTCAGAAATTCCCATAAACTTTTCCAGACAGTTCCATCTCATCTTCTAAACTCTCTATATTATGCTACACTTGGCCTTACTCAATGAGAAGTACAGTGGGATGTACTGATATGGGTCCTGTGGGCCTGAATTACTGGGGCATGGAGAAATCAACAGATGGTGCCAAAGTAGTATCAAAACTAAGGTTTGAGGTTGACACAAAATGCCCTGTGGGTGAGGAGCCAAGAAAGGCTATTTTCCAGCTTCTTCTGACTCATGATTTACCAAAACATAAAATAATACTGTATGTTGTCCCTTGAGTGCCTGCTGGTGGCCCTACCCATATGGCATCAGGCCTGTTAGTTCTATTGACCTTGGTAGGCAGCCCCTTTGAGAAAGTTGAAATAGTTATCTTTGGAGCCCATGAACAGGAGTTGCCCCTTTATCCTAGTACATGTGGATTATGTTACCCAGTGACTAGAGGTGGTAGTCTTGGCCAAAACATGGGCCATAGAACTATTCAATACCATCTTTAGTGAGGGGCTGCCCACAGTAATTTCTAAGTTATTTTAACTGGCCGGTTGAGGTTACTTTGAGATAATTTATTCTTATCTTAACAGTTGGAGGCAGGAGACATACAAAAACATTTCTGACCAAGTCAGGGAGATCCACCTAAATTAATCCTTGGAACATCTTAAAATTTTTTTGTCTCATTCAAAAGCAATTCTCCCTTATTTGAGTGACTATGGGACACAAAACAAAATATGTTGCATATAGGAATAATAGAAGTATCATTGAGCAAATGGTGCAGCCCAGTCATCTTAGTTCCCAAGCCAAACAAAACAATCTGGTTCTGTTTCGACTTTGGCACATGTGATCCAATATCAAAGTTTGATTCCTATCCAATGCCTTGTGTCACAGACCACTGTGGTGCCCCGCTCCTAAAGAGGAGAAACTACTAGGGAAAGGACCCTAGCAGTGAGGGAATAAGGAGCCAGCTGTGGGTTGCCAGGGCAACCAGGGAAGGTAAGCTGACCAGAAGGAGCAGGGTCTGGCCCTTATAAAGCCCAGGGGCTGAGGCCAGGCTAGCAGTTCCCTGACAGCAACCATAGAGGAAGCATCCCCCTGAGTAAAGATGTGAGGAGAAGCCTGATACAGGAGCAGCATCTAGCATGGCTGGGAGAGATAAAGGGTCTCCGGTAGGAGTGAATATTGTTATGGCCGGACAGCTTCAGTTTGAGTTATAGCCGGAGGGCTAGTATTTTGTGTTGCTGTTTGTTTATCACCAGTGGTTTGGGGAGGCTATTAGGGTTGGAGGAGACTTCATAGGGGACCCACATTGGTGTGAGAACTCCCGCGCCAGTAAGGGCGAAGCATTGTCATAGGGGACTCACAACAGAGTGTGAGGACCCCAGCGCCAGTAAAGGGTGCAGCATTTGGGGTGCATGGACCCCAGCCCCAGAGAAGAGGCGTTACTGAGAAGCCCCAGTGCAGGTGCGGTGAGCCCCAGAGAAGGGGATAGCAGTGTGGTGAGCCCCGGAGAAGGGGGCAGTATTACAGAAGAGGCCTCGAGATGGGGCGGCACTGCAGAAGAGCCCCAGAGAGAAGAGCACCAGAGAGTGGCAGCATAGTAGAAAAGCCCCAGAGAGGGGCGGCTTTACCGAGAAGGCCCTGCGAGAGGGGCGGCTTTACCAAGAAAGCCCCAGAGGAGGGCAGTGCTATAGTGAAGGCCCCAGAGAAGGGCGACAGTACTGAGGAGGGGCAGCATTGTGGAGAAGGCCCCAGAGAAAGGGCGCAGAGAGAGACAGGGCCACTGAAGGCCCGAGCACCAGAGAGAGTATAGATCTGGAAAGAGCAATGTCCACTCCATCTGTGAGGCTTGGGGTGTGGTATTGGGATGGTAGGAAGCACGCATAGCCCCTAAGGTTAGGGTGCCCTGGAAGCACCCATTTATAGAGCGGGACCCACAAGGGGTCTGGGAGTCCACAGGGCAGAGAGTACAGCAAGACATGACCAAGAGGGCGAAAAAACAGCCTCCCTAACATATTTTAACATCAAAGACGTGGCAGGCGAGAAACTGAGGATGCCCTTGGGCCAACTTGGCATGGAAAAGGGCCTTAAGGATATCACGGCCCTCCTGTAGGACCCCACCTGTGACACCTTGTCTTGAAAAATGGTACAACAGCTAGGAAAGGCCAAGTACATAGCCACAGGAGCATTCTGCTGTGTATCTCAGGACAGTACGTTGTTAGCTGTCAATAGGGACCAATACACTTCAGGGAAGGATTATCATTTATTAGTGTTAACTAGCCAGTTTGAAGTTGACTTGTAAGCATTTCAGAAACATAAAATGACCATTTTGGAGTTTTCTAGGATCCCTAGATGAACCATTTCCCAGACTTTGCCACTCTTCTGCTCTCCTGAACTTTGCAGCAGCAGGAAGCCCCAAGAGGGAAGCATGGAATGCTGAGGGGGTTCATCAATGACCCACCTACCACTGAAAACATATGCTGCTTCTTGTCCCCTGGAAACCTTCAGCCACCCAGGTATTGAGAGGAAAGATACTGCCCCTTTAAACTTGAAGCAGCAGCTGAAAATATTGCAGGAGAAGAAATGTGACTTCAGGTAAGGGTTATCTTTGAACTGTTCTATGGTGCTTAAGGTAGGGTATTGTTACTCTGCTCCATGGAGTTAAAATGATCATTTGCAGTCATCCAGCACCCCAGGATGCACAAATCCCAACCCTTCTACCCGTGTACTATTTCCCAAATTCTACTGTCCAATGGCTGTTACCAGCCAAAGCCGTCAGTCCCACCTACCTGTGAAAAGGTCACGGTTAAATACCTAAAGCAGACCCCTGGTCAGGGAAGCGGATTGGGCTCATTAAGCAGCCCAGAGTTATTTCCGGTCTTGGGAGACAGGATGACAGGGGACAGTAAGAGAGAGTGATGGGACATGCAAATAGGGTGAGTGCCTGCCTGCTGCCCAGAACTGAAGTCCCCAGGAATGGGGCAAGAAACCCTCATGGTCTTGGGAGCTTGGAGAAGCTCACATACCCAAGGGAAGCCGATGCTCCCACGTTAAATGGTTGCTGTGTGTGGTCAATTAAGCCAGTGTTGCACCAATTACTGAAGGAAAAAAATGGAAACATTTCATCATGGCTTCAACAATGAAGCATTCATGGATTAAGGAACCAGGGAAGTGAGAGGCTGCATCTGAGTCCCCTGCAGCCAGGAGAAGCACCACCAGACAGATGGCAAGTTGCTTGTAATTTTACTTCCTATGCCAAGAAGTTTTGTTTCATTGAGTATAGCTGGTCAGGCACTGGGCAAGTAAAGGCCAACATTGGGACAGGGAGTCATCATCCCTCCCCCATTAATTAGGTCATCAAAGTAGGCAGGCAAGATAATAGGAAGACTGACCCAATTGAGTTGACTGGCACCGGCCTTGGAAGAAGGAAGCCAGTGAATGTCAATGGGATATAAAGGCCTACGTCCATATGCAGTAATATCCCAATAGTGGGTATTGTGAGTAATATAGTGGGTAATATCCCAATACCCCAGTGGGTATTGTGAGAGTCTGGAGAGTACTCACCTGGAGTATGCCCCAGCCGGGGGCATGGACCTCCCTGCATCACACCATCCATGCTGCAATGGGAGCTCCCCATCTGCACCTGCCCAGCTTTACCTCCTCAACAGGTGAAGTGAAGTGGTGCAATATCCAGGGGCTGGGAACAGATCTAGGGAGCAGAAGAGAGAAGGACAGCAGGAAAACAGAAGAAGGAAGCCTGAGAGCCAGAGACATGGGGAGAGGGCTCTGAAAGTTGGGCAAGCCCCTGGTTGGACCCTGAAGAAGCGGTGACACCCTCACAATAGGAGTAAAGAAGAGAGTGGAAGGAAGAAAGCAGAGGAAGGCAAATTGGGGAGAGACCCTAGAAAAGGCAGAGGCAGCAGGTCCACCTGAACCACCCACTGTGGGTTTTTTTTCCTTTCCATTGATGTTTGCATTGCCTGCTCAGGAGCTGCAGATCAAGTGCTGCTGGATGCTGGTTGAGCTACAGGTAGTCCCAGCAAAAAGAGAGCCCAGATTGGGACCACGCATTCTTTCATGAGGGGAAGGGGATCGTGTATCCCAAGGGGCCCCACGACCAGATCAGGAGTGGGGTGAAAAGCCAACAGACTAAAAAGACCGCACATCCATGCCAGCTGATTGTATAAAAGGGAGTTCCCCTCCTTGGCTGTGCACCACCAATTAAGCCCAGCATGGCCTTAATTAACAACATATCTAGAGGAGGAATCCAGGGCAGAGAGTAAGCTGCAGAAAGGCTCCAAAGTGTAACAAAGCCCAAATCATCTGGGACCAGACTCCAACTATGTCCAAAAGAAGAAAAAAGAATAAAAGTAATAAGATTTCTGTTAACCCAAAAAGCTAAAACAAGAAGGGAAGAAAAAATTTGTTTCGAGTTGGTCTTTTCATCTCTCTTATTTTGAGGCTTCGGGCACTGGGGCAGATCCCGGCAGTTGATCCAGGTGGGAGATGGGTATTCACCACCTCCCTTTCATAAACATCTTCTTATCATCAAAGTCATGTCAGGAAGAAAGAGAGGGCACCAGACTTCACCTAGATTGACCATAAGAGGTGCAGCCACCCTGAGGGGACTAGTAAATATTAGTAGGACATAGGGGTACACACCTGTACCCAGTGACTACCCAACAGGTATCAACCTAGCTCACAGGGCATCATGATTCTGGCCCCCAGGACTTCAGGAGATTTTTATAGATTTTGTAGACACAGGGGTTGGAAGAGACCTCACAAGATCATCGAATCCAGCCCCCTGCCCCAGGGGCAGAAAGTCACCTGGGGTCAAAGGATCCCAGCAAGATAAATGTCCAAATGTCTCTTAAAGGACTCTGGAGTAGGTACTTGCACCACTTCTGGTGACAGTCTGTTCCAGGCCTTGGGGGTCAGACGGTAAAGAACTTCTTTCTTATGTCCAGCCTGAAGCCATCTTGGACAGCGATGCCCAACCTTTTTGAATGTGGGGCTACATCATGAACTTTTATCACCCAATGAGTCATATTCAAAGACCTCACAGGAAGTGGTATCACATCACCCTCCCTCCCCCACCCCCAAAAAGAAAGTACAGTGTTTACTTTCATTTCCCATTGCAGCACCTCGGGCCTCAGAAAACAGCTTGGAGGGCTGCATGGTGGCCCACAGGCCGTATCTTGGACAATCCTGGTCTTGGAGGAGTTTGTGACCATTTGACCTTGTCATCCTTGTGGTGCTGTGGTGAACAGGCATTCCTCCAGATCTAATCCAGGCTGTTAGTCTGATGGCCAGGCACACAGCCTTTCCCTCAGAGGGATGTGGTTTTGGCACACATCTGCATTCCTCATCCCTAGCCAGAAGAATATGTGGGCTGTTGAGGGCATGGATACCCTATCCAGCATCTCAACATCTCATGGAAAAACGAGTCCCTAAGTGCAACATAGGGTGAAAACATGGAATCAAAGGAGACATGCTTTCCTGGGTTCCATGCTCTCATCATGGTTCGCCCTGGCTACTCCATTACCATAGGAGGGATTGAGTCCTGTCTTCTGGCCATGCTTATGCTCACCAGATCCTCTAAGGGCAAGTCAAAGTTGTGCCGGTCGAACATAGCATTCAGCCTTAATCTGTGAATGCCCAAGAACTGTTCTATCTAATACTACCTATGATGCCACAAGTTTTAAATATTTTAAAGATAATGCATAATACCAATAATGCTACCCTAACTGAATGCTTTGTACAACACTTTTATAGTATCCCTTATAAGAGAGGGCTGATATCATTTTAAGTGCCTGGAAAGTGTTAGAATTATTTCTAAATGTTAGAATTTGTAAATGTTAGAACCATTTCTAAATGTTGCATAAGCACTTAAATGTGTTCCTAAGTGGACAGTTAGGTAAACAGGGGCCTCTTACCTTTGCTTGTTATATGGAGAAAAGTATTGCATTAATTTAGCCCTTTGAAATTATGATCAGTTGATCAGTTAACAGGGAACAGTTTTGCATTTAAGTTTGTCCCACTGAGATTTATTATGGAATCTTAGCAAAAGCATGTAAGGCCTTTCAGTTGTAAACATGTTGCAGAGAGAATGAAAAAAACAAAATCACTGGACTCATCTGATAGAACAGTTGGACTGCCCTGATATCATTGACAGCTGGCTACACTATGTGAGAAGGGGTCAACAGCCCTGTAGTACTCCTTAAAAGGTGGGGCTACAATAGCGGGAATCATGCACTTCCAAGGAACAACACAGCCAGGAACCCCACCCTACCACTGAAGTTTGTATTCATGTCCCACCACTACAGCTGCACTGTGAGCCCATCTTCAACCCCAACAACTTAACTGTGCATCCACAATCTACTGCTTCACCTTGCCCAAGGAGTTGGGTGCAAGCATCAAAAGTCTGAAGACGGAAGGCAAGCCCAGAGACTGTGGCTGCTGCTTCCAGATTGAGTGATGGGAAGAATGGTGTCTGGATATCAGCTCACAACACCACATAGAAAGCCCTAGACTAAGAAATGTCTTGGGTGAGTTGGGCCCATCACATGAAATGTCTGGAACAGAAACTAGTCATAGATTTCTCAGTCAGGATAAAAACATGATTAACATTAATGTTAAATTAAATCAACAGCATGACATTTAAAGAGTCACCAAACAAAACAGATCAAATCCAAATTAATCATAAGCCAGACAGTAAATTAATGGCCAGGAAAGAACATATTTACACTGGTGCAATCTCCTTGTGCACCAATGAAAATGGGTATAAACCAGAATACACTGCCCTATACTGAAGGAAGTCAAGTCCCTCTGGGGTCAAATCACTGCTGTCCAGAGGGTAGTGGCATGTTTAGGAAGCCAGCATGGAGGACAGTCATGTTGCCCTTTTCTATCATAAAATACAACACTACTTGCCTGCAGATTTTCCCTTACAGATATTTTCTTCTATGTACACAGATGGCAGGTGCAAGAGTCTATCAGAAAACTTCCTGACACATGGTGTGAGCACTTCATCCTTCTAACACCTAACAGTCACTGGCAATGCTCTGATTCTTGTCCCCCTAAAAACTGAGTAGGTGCCTTTAGAACCAAGGCACTGCAATCAGCCTTAATGAGGTGCTAACATAGAGAGAGAGAGGTGAGATGGATTTACCCAGTAACAAGGCAGGGAACCTTGTTGAGGTACAGACAGATGACTATTACTACATGAATTAGCAGACAACTTTATATCAGCTGGAAACGTGCCTCTAATATCAGAAGCTATTGGCTGTAGAAACTGGTGAATGCTATTTTCGGATCTATTTGAGTGCTCACTTTACTCATGGGTATCTTTAGCAGCTCCTGAACCAGCGTTTTTTTTTTTACTAAGAATACCTAGCGTGTAGGTGTCTAGATTTCCTTTCCAACACTGAGAGTTCAAAATGAAAACTTCTCTGGAGCTCTGTATCATTACAACTCATAACTTGTTGTCCTTTAAAAAAGTCTACACTTTCTTCAATTAGTATGTGCAGATGGGGAAAAGAGACCAAGGAAGCTATTTGGTATATAATGTAGCATAAATGGTGTGGGGCAAGCAGGGCACCAGTCTCTGGTGGCATCATTGAGGGGGTGTCAGAATTAGCGTGCCCACTCCAGGAAACTTTGCTATGGCAGGCATAGCCCCATATGGCATAACCAAAAGGGCTGGACAGGCACAGTTCTACGCACAGTCATGTATTGAGAGGAAAGGGACAAGAAGAGTGGTCTTGCCAGTGCTTGCACAGCCTTGCACTAAGCATAATAGCTTTTGGGAGTGGGGGAATGAGAAGCAGTATAGACCAGGGCTGCTGCAGAACAAGCCACACCAGTAGCAATGCTGCTTGAATGAAGAAAACAAGCAGAGCCAAGACTCTGCCTCCATCATCCTTGGTCTCTCAGGGTCTGCACAATACCTCCCTCAATGCCTCCTCCCTCCGCCCTCCTCCCCCAGCCCTTTGTGCTGAAAGAAATTTCTTCCTCTGGCTATTAGCCACACACAGCTTCAGCACCTGAGACAGAAGACTCCTGATGCTCAAGGACATAGCTAGGCTTGATGGCAAGGCCAGAAATCACACTTTGTTATGTTCTTTTGTTTGTTTGGTTGGTTGGTTTCTTGAATGTAAAAGCACTGGGAAGAAGACCCTATGTAATGCCATGTGCACATGTATCATACTGGGCAACAATGACAGCCAGCTTTAAAGCCTGTAACCATGCATAATCATTAAAGGGTATAAAGCACTATTTTCACACAATATTTGAGAGCAAAATCTGCTAGCCAGAAATATTTGCCAAGTCAAAAGTATACTTAACTTACAGAATAATGGACATGCATAAGAGAGAAATATATATCTGTTACATCCCTGTCTGGTTTATATTGCTATCTAATGGTTGAATGTGGTAGATCTGATTCCTTTTGGTAGAAATGGAGCCACTTCCACTAAAGTCACTAATTTATGTCCTCCCTTAGCATCAATCAGTCAAGTTCCACCAAATTTAGTGTAGTCAAGCTCATTTCCTGAGGTCTAGTTCTAAATATTCGAGTCACTGGAGAAGAATGGACACCGGGTGGTCAGTGCAGAACAGATGGAGCTAGTTTCCTCAGAGAAGCAAGGATCTCCTAATTCCTCATGCTGCAGATGATGGGATTCATTGTGGGGGATACTACTGAATATATAACTCCCAGTATCATGCTGGAGCTAGGTTTGAAGTATGCAAATGTTCAAGAAAATACAAAAAAGGAGACTACAATGAGGTGAGGGAGGTAGGGCTCATTTTCTAGAAGCAGTTTTTCAGCTCAACAAACATGGTCTTCATTACAATCATGGCACAAGGCTGATATATGGCCATTTGTGTCTTTTTCCATTAGAAGGTAACACACAAGATGCATGCATCTCCAGGCAGCAACAGTCTTTGTATCAGAAGAATGATCGCTGGATATAAAATTATCTCATCTTTCTGCCAGTGGAACACCTTCAGTCTTCTAGGCTATTTCCACGTACCAAAGACCTCTTGGCCTTTAACTGCTTCCCTATACAACATCTGCTGCACAACAGTTGATTGTGTGGGTATGCATTTCTTCCATTCATGTCTTGGTCCTGTGCCTGGAGAGGTTGTGTGTCTCCTTGCTTTGGACACTATGACCTATGTTTGACTGTGTTCTTGCCAGGTTGTTTGGGGCAAAGAGCTGTACACAGATGCTGAGTCTCACCAGTGCAACCCCCCATAATGGACCCTATGTCAACATGGTTACTAGTAGAAGATTAAATGTGTGTCTGCTAAGATTGGCAACCGCTTGTCCTAGAATTCTTGGAGAGTGAACCTGGGATTAAAGGCTTCCCTCTTCCATAGACTGTTGTAAATCATAGACTTATCATAGACTTATGATCATAGACTTATGATAAGGGCCCTGCCCTGGGACACAGATGACATAGCCTTGCATGTGTTCTCTGACTTCCATGGCAAGTGCTTAAAGCAAAAGGCTTCCATGCCAAAGGTGGTTGGCAATGGTAAAGAGGCTAGCTGCAATGGAAAACTCAATCTTCTGGATGCTGAGCACATGATAATGTTCATTCTTGAGGAGGAACGGTGAGTTCAGACCCATGCCCTTCTTTAGCCTTTCCCATAAACTCTCCAGGCCATCCCCCTCAACCCCTGACTTCTCTGCATTGCCCTTCAGCATGCTTAACTGCAGTGAGTGAAGGGAACAAACTAGACACCTTGATCCTTTTTCAATCCCAGAAAAAACAGTTTATTGAAAAAGGAGATGTGTTTTCCACCTCCTCACTGTTTGTTTGTGACTTGGTTTTAAAGTGGAACAACTGTGTTACAAAATAAATGCTTTAATGAGATTTGTTACCTGAAGTGAAAGGAATGGAATCAGTTCCTCCCTTCCAAATGTTTGCTTCCAGACCCTAAGGTCACTGTGGAGGGAGACCGTGAGAAGTTGTTCATAATGTTTCTAGCTGGCCTTGGGTAAGGATACTCCAGGAGTGTTCTTGTCTTGATACAGACTGGGGAGTATCTGTATGGTGTCCTGGGCCCCTATCCCTCTCTTTACACTGTACTTGCTCCACTGGCCTGAGGGATCAAGATGATGGAAGATGAGGAGGGAAAGGTGTTAGAAGGTGAGGAAGCAATGACCTAATCCCTTGTGCAACCACTGCTTGCAGTCCCTGATAGAAGGGGGGAGGAGTTGTCCTGGGGCTTCCCATGCCTTCAAGTCAGCTGGGGGCACCAACAGGTGGGTCCTTCCTTCCTCAATCCAAAGCATATATGGCCTCATGGAAATATATTGTCCAGCAGGTGCCCTTCACTGTGGAAGGGGAAGTGGTGCAAGCTATTTACTACACCCCTGCCCACAGATTCACCCCTAGTGGTGGAGCAAGTATAGCTTCCTCAGGCAACAAAGCAATAGGGATGTGAGAAATGTGCTGTATTCAATTTGGATTTGGCCCAATTTGGGGACAGTGATTCAATTAGTTGATTCAGATCACTGTCCCTGATTCAATTTGGCTGCATCAAAATCTGAAAAGTCAATGCTGAGTTAGAAAACCAGAGATTCAGCCATAGACACAGCTTTAAATGTTTTTTCTACATACCCCGAAGTACCAGGTGCATTTTGTGAACACTGAAATGCTGGGGTGGATGGAGCGTCCCACAGGAGCGCAGGGGTGGGAGTGAGGGGCACATGCTTGGGAACAAACCCAGAAGTGAGATGGAAATACTCTGGTTCACTTCTGGTTCCACCGGGGAGTGCACAGGGGGGTCCCTTGTGCACCCCGCCCCGGCTCAGAGATCGGCTGCAGAGGGATCTCAGGTGCCCCCCCACACACAGATCCAGGAGGCACTAGTCACTGAGATGGGGGGGAGGGGGTTGGGAGCCCCTACAAGCTCTGCCAGGAAGACCCAGAGGTAGACTGGAAGTGCTCCTGGTCCACTTCCAGGTCTGCTGCCAAATATGCTGTGAACACCCCTGACCTGCCATGCTCCTGTGGGACGTTCCATCTGCCCCAGCATCACAGTGTTTATGAGTCACCTGGTACCTTGAGGCACATGGAAAAAACATTTAAAGTTGTGTCTATGTCTGACATGCTAAATCTTTCAGAATGTCTCTGAATCTATTTGGAGGGTTCCAATTCTATTCAGAGGAATTAAAGGAACTCCTGATTTGATTTGGATTTGGAGAGTCAGCCACCAAAGCAGGCCAAATCTCTGCTGAATCAAATTTGGGAATGAAGCTATGCACAGCCCTAGAAAGCAATACAGGACATGAACCACATTGGTGACTGCCTGTCCCTCTTCCAACTGCTGGCCATCCAGATGCACTGTGTAGAGTCAGAAGTGGACCTGGGCTCAGACAACAATGACCATAGCCCCACCATTCTCTCCACCACATGGTCAGTATCCTATTCAGCCATCTCCCACAATTTATCTAGTACTTCAGAGAACCCATCCCAGAGCAGTATGGATCCTGGGGGTGGGAAGTGGAATGTCCTGAAGCCCACTCTCATCCACCAAGCCAAAGTTGTACAGCAAT
Source organism: Caiman crocodilus (assembly GCA_030014935.1). Taxonomy (NCBI): domain Eukaryota; kingdom Metazoa; phylum Chordata; order Crocodylia; family Alligatoridae; genus Caiman; species Caiman crocodilus. Next base: position 1,182,985 of record JAGPOW010001603.1, on the reverse strand, counting down.
CCCACCATCAACCCACCCATCTCTAGGTGCCCTAATTAACTCAACTTCCTTTACTGTGTGCATCTTAGTCCATGGCCAATGATGTGAGCAACTGCAGAATTGATTGGACCATGGAGGAGGTAATGGACCTCATCATCATTTGAGTAGAGGGAGGTAATGGACCTCATCACCATTTGAGGAGAGGTGGAAAAAAGGCAGACTCTCTGTTTAATCCACAACAACCAGGCAGTCTTCAAGCGAAAATGGTGACTCATGGACGTAACTATGACTGAGTCCAGTAGTGTTTCAAACATTAGGTTCTGAGTCAGTAGTTCAAAAGGCAAGGGGATGGCAACTGTACTTTGGGCATGTTGCTACTCTTTATGACTAATAGACTACCTTGATGTGCCTCTGACATACTAAGCACTCCTAAACCTGACTTCTATCCCAGAGTTAGAATGATACTCATATTCACATAGGATAATACTCCAGTAACTCCCTGGACACATAGAGATCCGCATCTACATTTTCTGGCATGGCTGAAAATGGCAGGCCACAGTGGTAGTGGTGGCATGTCAGGCAGTACAGAGTACAAGTTGTGGCAAGAAAGGTTCTCCCACAGTGAGTGTGCCAGCAGTTCTGACCCACACAAAAACTCACTAGGCACTTTGCTCAGTTCTGTGGAATTACCAAAACACATTGGACATCTGACTGTTGCTGATATTAGTGCCCCCACTGACCACCTGCTGGCAAAGAAACAGTGATGCGTTCAGCTGTTTAAGGAGCCATGATTTGAAGGAAGATGTAGGCAGGACAATCTATCACTTTAAAAAAAAATCTGTTTGAAGAGCTATGTCTTAGCGAACTTGCTCAAAGGACCTGTAATATGGTTTCCTGAACCTACCCTGGAGCTCCAGCAGGTGATTTTATAGACCTGAAAGCAGGGCACCCTAACCTTAACTATAGCCAAACTTGTGCTCCATTGTTATGAATGATCATCAGTATTGATGCCATAGAAAGCAACAGAATATTCATGGCCATGGTTTTTGGATTGAATTATTCACTGGGCATTTGCTCCCTGATCTGCATGAAACAACTGCATCCCAAAGAATAAGTCAAAGCCACTTAACCTTGTTCTTCCAATGGTATTGGGACACTGAGGTTGTCACTGTCACTCATATGGAACAGCACCTTATCTTATGATAGGTCTTGTGGACATAAATGGTGCTGGTCCCAGAGAAAGGGGCTGTTTCATGTAAGAACAAGAGGCAAAACTGGGCTTTTCCATTGCTTTTCAGGACAGGACATAACAAAACCCAAAAAGTGCATCTTTCACTCAAATTGCTAAGCTGAGGCCTAACTGATGCTCTCATGATTAGCAACACTACATTCAGTGGAATGCAGGCTATAGTTTCCCCCATGCCTGGGTTTGGGTGATCAGGAAAGGGGTTCAGATATGGGGTAGGAGTGGTCATTCTAATCACTCCTCACGTTTTGGCTCAACTGACATACAAGAGGGTTATGTGACTTTATCTCTGGGGCAACTCGAAAAAAAAAATTGACACTACCCTTATTAAAGGCCTGTAATTTAATTAAAAGTCTTGGATTCTTAGAAGTTCAGCTAGTGCTGGTATGGACCTGTTAGTGGTCTGTATTTTGTATTGATTTAGCCCTTCAAAATGATGTTTGGTGGATCAGCTAACAGTAAACAGGTATTCTCTTATTTAGTCCCACTGGGTATTATTATCCTTGCAAAAGAAAGGGAATGAAATTCAGTTGTAGACATGTTTCATGGCAAAAGATTAAAATTCAATGGATTCACTCTTGTTGCAGCACTGCTATCAATTCAGTTATACCCTAGATGAGTTTAACTCGTCACGATAAATGTCCAAAGAGAAAAAGGACTCATGGGCTTCTCAGTGGTGGTTAAAACATGAAAAAAAAGATGCTTTAACATAAACAAAAACAGGCCAACACTCAGCTCCATCATTTCCAAAATAATACCTATGGGGATAGACATGCAACACTGTTACATTGATGGAAATGGGGAGTGACCACAAAGTGCACTGTCCTTCAATGAGGGAGGTCTATCCTCTGTGATCCAGTTACAGTTAGGCAGAAGGTCTGCTGAGTTGGGCAGGCATATGGCTTTGACCCATCAACCAGGGTAGAGGCACAATTATGAAGATTGCACTAAGGAAAGCTATGCTGCCTGTTTTGAAGGTAAAGTAGAAGGCTCATTGCCTGCAGCTTTTCCATTGCACAAAGCAAATATATGCATATTCTAGCCACACATTGTGGGCTAAGTGGGCTATCAGAAAACTATCTGGCATATGGTGTTGGCATTTCGTTCTTCTAGCCACCTCTGCCACTGGCAATACTACAGTACTTGGACACCCAGAAGGTGCCAAGGCCACCTCAGTTTCAAGGCACTGTAACTAGGTGTAAGGAGGTGTTAACATCTGGACAAAGGCTATGGACAGGTTCTCAGTAACAAGGCAGGAGACCTTAGGGAGGTGTGGATGGGTGAGGGCAGTATGTTCTCTATCAAATCATCTGGAGTGGTGCCTCCAACTTTAGATACAACAGACTTTGGCAAAGAGCAAATCCTATTTGTATGATTTTACAAAAAGCTGCTTAACTTACCCATGGGTCTTTTAAAGAGTTTATGTACCAGACATTGCAGTAAGTATGCTTGGCCTGTAGAGACCTAAATTTCCTTTCACACAATGGGGGCTAGATACTGAGGCATTACAGAAACTGCTCCTAAGCCTCCATGTGAATTGCATTGACCTTTAAAAACTCTTCCTTATAAGCACAAAGAAAAGAAGGGCTCACCCTTGGTTCACTGGTGGTTGTGAACCAGTTGTAAGAAGAATGGAGCCTGTTATTCAGATGCTGTGCTGTTAAAAAACTATCAGGTACTGGCCACAAAGCAGAGTGACAACTAGTTCATTAGAGAAGAATGGACACCTGGTCAGTGAGGAACAGACAGTGAGCCAGTTTCCTCATAGCCACAAGAATCTCCTTGTTCCTCATGCTGTAGATAATAGGATTCATCATGGGGGGGCACTACTGAATATATGGCGGCTGCTGTGAGGTCCACTCCCAGTGGGGAATGGGAGGTAGGTTTGAAGTAGGCAAATGTGCCAGAAAAGGTAAACAAGGAGACCACAATGAGGTGAGGGAGGCACGTAGAAAAGGCTTTATGCCAGGCCTGGTCTGAGGGGATTCTCAGCACTGCGATGAAGTTCTGAATGTAGGAGGCAACAGTGAGAATAAAACAGGATAACATTAAACAAAAACTGAAAACAGCATACACAGTTCCCTGAGATATGCATCTGAGCAGGAAAGCTTGAAGAGTTGGAGGAATTCACAGAAGAATAAGTCCACTGCATTGCCCCCACAGAAGGTGAATGGAAACATGTTCCAAGTGTGCATAGCATGCCATCTGGATGCATACTCTTCTGTTCATGACCATCTCATAGTGCAAGGGCTTCCAGATGGCAACAAAACGGTCATATGCCATCACAGTGAGAAGGGCAAAATCTGCTCCCACCAAGAAGAGAAAGAAAACCTGTGTGGCACACCCAGCATAGGAGATGGTTGTGATGTCCAGCAGGGAGTTGACCATGGCTTTGGGGTTGATGACAGAAATGGTTCCAACATCCAGGATGGACAGGTTCATCAGGAAGAAGTGCATGGGGTTATGAAGGTTGTTTTCAAGGATTATTACCACAATGATGAGAATGTTTCCCATCAGGACACTGAGGTATATCACTAGGAACATGACAAAACACAGGATCTCCAACTCCCAAGCCTCAGAGAATCTGAGGAGTGTGACTTCAGACACAGAGTCTGGTTGGACATTTTCTTTCTTGCGGAGAGAATGAAAGAACAAAAAGCTCAAGGTTAGATTCAACATATAATTGTTCGTGTGAAAAAGCCCACTGAATCTTCTAGAGACAGAACCTCCCCCTGATGTTACTTATCCGTCTGAGTTAAGCTCTTGCTGATTTCCATCAAGAGGACTTGGGGATGTAACCCTCTTGCCCCAAAAAAGACTCTTGGCTATCACCAGGTGTTCAGGGAAGGGAAAAACAGTCATATTGTGTTCAGTGAGCATCCTTCCAATTCAGATAGGGCCAGGGGAGAATCATTTGGAGCCAGTGAAACAAGAGCATGTACACCCAAGGTAATCAAGGTGAATCAGAACCATTGGCTTTGGAATATGGGAGAGATCTGAATTGACAGAAAGGAGTAACAGTCTCTCCATTTCGCAAAGGGAAAAATGCTGCGCCCAGGGACAGATTCTGATATGGTATATTTTACTGACACAAGTTTCTGCCGGCCTATATCATTCCTATTCTGAGAAGAGAAACTAGCAAACAGAGAAGCAGAGGAATATTTATGTTAAATGAATATTCGTAAATAGTCAAATAAAAAACAAATTTCCCTCCATCTTGCTCTCTCTTTGTTTCTGTTTCATTTCATTTCTTTTTTTCACTATTCTATGTTAGTTTCCTTCGTTGGATGTCTGTTATTTTCTGGTTGCTTCTCTGTGCATTGCCTTTTTGCCTTTTTCTCTCAGTGTTCTGCCCTTAATTGCTGATGGTAACCACTGCCCTGCACCACCTCAGGACTGTCCTTTGAGGGGCGCTCAAAGAAATGTATTCCACATCAAAGGATGATGTGCAAGGGAACCGAACTTCAAAGTAGATTTTGTTTCATTTAGTTCAATCCAGTTTAGAGATAAGAGAAACCAAATTGCAGCACAGTCTCTTTGTTGGGAGTAATAGGGCCAAATACTTACCATACCCAAAACACGCTTAGATAACAAAGTGATTCAAATTCTTCCTGTATTTCCCTCCTGTGCAATCTCAGTAGGCTGCACCACATCAGAACAGAATTACCTTGCACATGCATCAAACCAGGCAAGCTCTGACAAGTGTGTCACAGAAAATAATGACTACCAAGTGTATGACCATCACTCTAAACTCAAAAGTTTAGTCCCTATGGCACTTGCTTGGAGTAGCACAATGTGAAGTGTAGATTCCCCCACTAACAAAGGATTTGATGGTGCATATGCCACTTTATAGAAAAGCATTGTAACAACCAGGTGATGTAAGTGGCATCCCAGTCTTTAGAAGTAAAATGAGGTTTGACACAAAGTGTGTATGCATGGGTGTAATGAAATCCCATTGAACAGTTTTGAACATTATTTCAGAGTAAGCAGACAGATAGCTAGGTTCAAGTTAGAGCAAGGGAAGTTTAGGTTAGATATTAGGGAAAACTTTTTTTTTAAACTATGAGCATAGTAAAGCACTGGAAAAGGCTACACAGAAAAGTTGTGGAATCTCCCTTTTTAGAGGTCTGCAAGACCAGAGTAGGGAAAGCCTTGGCTTGGATGATATAGTTGGGGATGGGGCTGCTTTGAGCAGGGGTTAGACTAGATGACCTCCTGAGGTCCCTTCTAAACCAAATTTTCCATGACTCTCAACAGGATTATCCCAGTTGCTTTAATGCCAAGACAAAACTCCTATCATTTGAACTGAAGTAATATTCATTTTTTATTACTCAATTCCCTTTAGACAGGAGAAAGCCAAAGGCAAAAGCATCTAAATAAGGGATTAAGGTCCCCAAAGCTATAAACTACTTATCCAGCAAAATGGTGAAGTGCCAGTGGATTAGCCCAGTTGCTTTAAAGCTAAGTCAGAATGCCTGTAGCCTGAACTGAAGTAGCCTTAGTTTATTTGACTCATTCCACTTTAGACAGGAGGCAAGCCAAAGGGAAAGTGTCCACAGAAGGGATTAAAGCACCTAAAAGGGATTAAGTTAAACTAAAGCACCTAAAACTTAATTTAGACTTGGAACCTACCAGAGTGTCACACATAAGCAAGCTCTCAATTTTCACTACTGAAAATGCAGCTGTCAACAAAAATCTGGAAAGAATACATAGTGCCTACAAATGGTAGGTACTGAAATCATCCTTAGGATCAGAAGGTCATAAGAAGGTAGGGCTGGAAGGAACCTAGTGAGGTCATCTGTCTAACCCACTTCTCAAGATAGGATATCCTGACTAAACCATCCCAGCCAGAATGGATTTCTTCCATTCTGTAATCTCATAGTAAATCTAAAAACAGCAGCAAACTTAATGTGTTTCTCTGTGGATTCCTCCCTATGGAGATGTCTTTCCTCTTCAAAACACAAGAGTCCTTGGAATTAATCTGTCTGTCTGTCTATGCAGTTATATTTGTTTATATGGCTCTCTTTCTCTCCCTCACTCTTTCTCTCCCTCACTCTTTCTCTCTTCCTGTGTATCAGTCTACATACCTGGCAATCTGCCTTCAAGGACATTTTGAAGTCCACCTTCCAGATATAGTCTAAGATCACTTATTTCTGCAGATGATTGTGTAGGTAAACTCTTTGCTGTGGAATAGTGTTTATCAATGTCTAGTCCAATGGGCACCCTGGCAGGCATTCCTAGGAGCCCTAAACAATGCTCAGACAGAAGCACCTGATGAAATGGATAAATATATTGGCACCTGGCTAGGAGCCATAAGTAGATTTAATTGGGAAATGTTCTCATGAGACAGCATTCAGCTCCCCAGGGCTGGTTAGTTCAAAACATTTTGGGTCCAAAACACCTTTGCTATACCCATGGCAGAGTTCCTACACACCTCTATGACACCACGTTCGGGGGCAGCCAAACCCAGTACACTCCCTGGATACAAGTGTTACCACCCGTTTGGTCATAGAACATCAGACTGCTTGAGAGTTGCCATGATGTTGCCCAGATCCCAAGGTTCCAGGACAAATCATCTTCTACATCTCTATCACCAAATCCATACCATCCCAGATAATGAACAGTGCTTAAGTCTTTATTTCTAGCTGCAATATATTAGCCCAGAAGACATGGCCTTCCTTATAGTCAATGCATATGGCTGTTATATTGCCATATTCATCCTCTGTTTCAAGGTGACAAAGAATAAGTATGTGCATATCCAGGCAACAGCAGCCATTGGGTCAGAAGAATGACCTCTGGAGATCCCATTATATTGTCTTTCTCCCAGTACAACATCTTCAGTCTTCTAGGATGTTCCCAGGTGCTGAAGACCTCATCCCCTTCTACCTCTTTGCCATACAAACATTTCCTGCACAACAGCTGATTGTGTGGGTGTGTACATCTGCCATGCATGCCTTGGTTTTTCTGCCTAGAGGGGTTGCATGTCTTCTTGCTTTGGGGATTATGATTCATATTTATTTGCTATCTTGCTAGGTTCTTTGGAGCAATGAGCTGTGAACAACTGCTGATCCTCCTCAGTTGCACCCGACCATGATGGGCCTTTACCAACCAGGTTTGTACCAGGAGATTCAATGATTTTCTGCTGAGCTTGGCAGGCAGGCCTCTTGTAAACCCGAAGTGCTTGTGCTTGAATGCTTTGGTGGCAGCAGTGTTGATGCCCCATTTGACAGACTGGTCTAGAGCCTGATGATGAGGGCACTCTCCTGAGATTCTGATGGAGGAGTTCAAACAGACTGAAAGGGATATTATGTAAATTAGTTGCAGGGGAGCTATGGATATAGGACATGCTTCTGCCCTATATGCTCTTTGCCATTCAAGAGTTCCCAAATTATTCACAGAGACCTGTCCTTTTTAACTGCTATATAAAGGACCTTCGTATTGTGGTAGACTTTCAGCAAAATATCTGGAAAACAGTGCACAAAGGCCCAGAATATTCTCCAATACATTCTTAGACTGTGGAAGTAACTGTACCTGATCAGGACCTTTGCTAAAGAAAACCTCAGTGCTGCATATCAAATGCAGAAGCAATACTACAACAAGAATTCCAGGGTCTGCATCCTGTGATTTCTCATGTACCAAAGATTAAATTTCTCAACAAATGCCAGAGTCCATAGGTGGTCATAAGATGAGCTGGTGACTTGAAGTGTGTACTACAGCTTTTAGGCAGGCAACATGGGTCACAAATATCCTGTACTAACCTTCTGAAATTGTGGTGGAATCAGGAAGCATTAACCACTGGGAGTCACAAGAAGTGTGGAAGTGTAGGAAAGTTGGTTCAGTTGGCATGTATTCAGGTTACTTTGGGATAGATTTTATCTGTATCTCAATAGAAGGAGGCTAGAGGCCTAGTAGAAAAAAGGGTTTTGCATGTGTTTATGAGCAAGCCAGGGAGAATCACCTTAATTAATCATTGGATCATGGCAAAGCTTGTTTGTCCCACACAAAAGGGTTTCTCCCTTATATCCAAGTGAGTATGGGGCACAGAGGAGGGGGAAGTGCAAAATGTGTTGCATGTGGGAATAACAGAAGAATTAATGAGCAAATTGTGCAGTCCAGTCATCTTAGTTCCTAAGCCAGACAAAACAATGTGGTTCTACTTTGACTTTGGCAAAGGTAATAGAAAATCTTAGTCCAATGCTTACCCAATTCCTTCTGTTGAAAAATTGATACAACTACTAGGAAAAGCCAAGTACTTATGTACATGAGTATGCTGCTGCCTACCACAGTAACATTGTGGTGTTCACCAGAAGTTGGGATATACTGTTTCAGGATAGCATTACAATCACTTCAGGCAGCAGCACTGAATGTAAATCCAGCTAAATGCTGACTCAGTTGTAAGGAAAATAAGAGTGAAATTATATGTTTCAATTAGTTCTTGTTAAGAGTGCTAAAAACTTGAAAGATTGCACATTTGGGCTCACTAACTACTGCTAAGTGTCCTTCAGTCAACTTAAAATCATGCCCCATCAGGTGTGGCTCATTCTTGATTCATGTTATCTAGGTAGCTTGAAGTAGACTTCTGAGCATTTCACTGACATGTTAGGTGTGGGCAGAAGTGACAATTTTCACCGACCTGGCCACAAAAAGCTGTGTAAAGCTGTGACCAAACACAAGTACACAGCTGCAGACCATTTAAAATAATGGCTAATCTGGTGTAAAAATAAATCTCATCTAATTAGTAGACTAAAATTCTCTCTTCAAGAGTGACTCAGACCCTGTGTACACTTGTCAGAAGTTTAGTTGTCATGTCCCTAGTCTGCCACAGAGAGCAGGTACAGAGACTCATCCTTTTGTCAATTTTAGATAGGTCTGAAACTGACATGCCCGAGATTGCAGGGAGCTCTGGGGCAGCAAGACCCATTGGCTACCTGTGCAACAGGACATGAGGGACATTGCACTATGAGGTGGCTGTATCCCAACAAGCCCCATTCACTACCAAGTTTACCCCTACTCTTCCCCTGCCCCTGTCTGGGGAGTGGGTGGGCAGGAAGGCTGGGGGTTCAGGGTCCAACTCTCTAAGGCTAGAATGCAAGGAAGGGGTTGGATAACTGATCTGGACAGTCCTAGGGAGTGCAGGACCCAGACAGAGGGCTAAAAACGCCTCCAGCAGTCCCCCTGCCATTACTTTCAAGCCAGCTAGTTCCCAGTTGGCTGCTGAAATTGAACAACTGTGCTACGGTGCCTGGCAGGACTGGCAAAGCCCCACACCACAGAGTTGAAGTGGCTGCTGACAGACAGTGGTGGCAGGCTCAGGGTCGATGGCTCTGAGCCCTGACCCTTATCTAGTACCTGGGCTGGGACTCCAGCCTGAGCTTCCAGCTCTGGCCCATGCTGTTTGGTGTAAGGTTTTGTCACTCCCATTTGAGGGGTCAATTTGAACAGCCAACTGCCAGCCAGCTTCCAGAGCCCTGGCTGGCTTACAATGCACTTGGCACTGGCCACTGCTGCCTGTCCTCTGTCAGTGCATGGAGGAACAAATCCACAGGCAAAGGAGACACTCATCTGTCTGTTTTTATAGCCCTGTAAATCTCAGCACTTTTCAAAAAGCTATGCAATTTACAGCATTTTTTGCTAACTTATGGCTGCACCTAAAATGATTATTTTTGAGTATTCCAGCTTCCCAAGATGTACCATGCCCAGCCTTTCCCACTCTCCTGCTCTTCCTCAGCTGTGTATCAGCAGCCAGTGAGCGCCCAAGAAGGAACCACAGAGTGCTGGGGGTGTTCATCAGTGTCCCACCCACACTCATCAGCCTGCATTTTATGCCCCCAACCTCTGTTCCTCAAAAAAACTTGAGTCACACAGCTGTTGAAATGGAAAACACTGTCCCTTTAACCTTGGAGCAGCATCTGGGAAGATCACTGGAGGGGAAGTGCCACTTTGGGCAAAGGTTATCTTTTAACTGTGTATCCAACTCAAGCTAGGGTACTGTTAATCTGTTTCATGGAAATAACTCAAGCAATTTGAAGTCATTCAGAATCCTGGGTTGCACATCTCCCAGACCTTCCCCTGAACAACTTTTCACTTTCCCAAGCTCTACTGCTCAAGGAGGCTGGAGCTAACCCAAAGCCAACACTCTCAACTACCCCAGTGGGTATCACCTTAGCTCACAATGCATCATGCGGTGAGTCTGAGGACCCTAGGGGTTATGATACAGGCACTTTGGATGTTAGTGAGGCACACAGCCCTACTCACAGATCCTTTGACCCACATCTGCATTTCTCTCCCATAGACAGGAGAATTTGGGAGGTGGTGAAGGCATGGCATTCTTCCCTAGACTCCCACACCAAAAAAAGGGCTGTCTAGCATAGAGTGTGGTTAAAATATGGAGCTAAAAGAGGCATGCTACCCTGGGCTCCATGCTCTCACTATGGCTAACTCCTGGCTCCTCCACTCCCAGAGGTAGGATTGGGTCTTGTCTCCTGGCCACACCCCTGGTAGTTGGACCCTGTAGTGACAAGTCACAGTTTTGCAGGTAAGATATGGCATTAAGCCTTAACCTATGACTTCCCTCAAACTGTTCAACATGCTATGGATTTAGAATAGTAATGGTAAAATGTAACACCACCCTAACTAAGTGCTCTGTATGAGTTTGGCACAATAACCGTTAGAAAAGAGGACTAAGATTTTTGAAAGTGCTGGGAAGTGTTAGAAACTTAAAAATTTTGAAATTTGTAAATATTGCAATTATTCATACATGTTCTATAAGCACTCAAATGTGCTCCTAAGAATGCGGCTAGGTATAAAAAGGACCTCTACCCTCTGTTAGTTATGTATAGAGTATTGTTGCATTGATTTATACCTACAAAATTATGTTTAGTTCATCAGCTTATAGTGAGCAGGTTTTCATTTCAATGTATACCACTGGGATTTATTAAAAAAAAATACTTGCAAAAATAGAATGCAGATCACTTCTAAATGTGTTGCAGAAGGAATGAAAATAATTCACCTGATTCACCTGGTCTTATAGCCTAATGTCAATTAAATTAGGGCAGTCTAACTTTTCATTTTGAAAAATGGTCAAATGCTCTGGAGACTGAAAGTGGGGCTACACTAGGGGGACTCATGAGCCTCCTGGGCAAAGCACAGGCATGAACCCCAATCCCTCCCAGCTGAACTGTGCATCACATCTTACTACTGCCACAATTGTACTATGACCCTATCTCCACCCCCAATCTGTTTATGCACCAAAGAAAATGGGTTACTTTACCAAATAAAGCCAAAATTAACTGTCCTACATTAAGGTGGGTCAAGCACCTCTAACGTTGAGTTAGTGCTCATGGGATGGTCTGCTGCATTTGAGAAGACATTTGACCTTCACCTGTCAAGCAGGTATAGGCATGTTTTGAAAGTCTGCACGTGAGAATAGTCATGCCACCCATTTGATGCCAAAATACACAACTCCTGGCCTACAGCATTTCCCCTGCACAAAATGTTCTTGTATGTTTAAGGGGATGTATAGACAAAATGGGGGCCCTAAATTAAAGAGGTGAGTTTTTAAAAACACTGCTTCAATTTAGGGTGAAATAAACCTATGTGTCACGTACACCCATGTCTTACCTGCCTCTCTGGTGGCAGGCAGGAGAGGATGAGCTGCCAGCAAGTGGAGTGATCCCTGGGCTGTGGGGAGGGGCTGGGAGCTGATGCTTACCTCCATGGCAGCAGCAGCCTTCTATCCCAGGCAGCACTCGCCCTCAGGCACCCAACTCAGGTAGTCCCAATGGGCACTGCAGTCACAGAAGGAAGGACCTGGTCCTCGTGCAGCTCATGCAGGCAGGCAGGATCCAATGGGAGGGGAGCAGATCAGGCTTGCCACTTTTTTTTTTCTTCTTTGGTGGAGCCTGTCTTCCTGGGCTGCTGCCAGGCTGCCTGCATGGGCTGCCTGCACAGCCCCTGAGCCACACGGAGCCCAGTGTTTCACTCCACAGCTGTAGGGCAGCAAACTAAAACTTCTCAGAGGTGTTTTAGTTCACTGCACCCCACAGTCATTTAAAGCACATTCCGCCTCCAAACCTGCTACAGCGGCTATTATTAATGAACAATAAGCCACCAATGCATACAAACACCAACACCATTAAAGTGCTGCAAAAGCACTTAACCCGCTTTAAAGTGTCATGCACACATGCCCTTTGTTTTGTCTACATGCCCCAGGGCACACATCTCAGGTGCAAGCGACTATCAGAAGAGTGCCTTGCATAAGGTGTGAGCACTTAATCTTTTTAGCCACAATCCATTCCTTGCATGCCCCCACCCATGGAACCTGTGTTCATCACAGAGGTGTACAGGCAGCAATACAAGCACAGGTTCCATGGGCAGGGGCATGCAGGGATCAGATCATGGCTCTGCCCCATGCTGTAACTTCTGCAAGATCCTGGTCCCAACCCTGGGCCATCCCCCCACACAGACACTTACCCTGCATATGTAGCCCCTAACTGTTCTCCACTGAGACCCCAGGATCACAGGACATGACAGCATGGGACTGTGACAGCATGAGGCCAGCTCAGGATGACTCAGAGTCCAGTTCTGCATCCCCACATTGTCATGGCCCTGGGCTCTTATGTCCCCATGCTCCTGCAGTCTGCATGAAGATTGGTTGGCAGCTGGGACTCCTGGGAAATGGAGTCTGCCTGCTGGCTGGATCTGCCATTTTGTCCACCCCTGTTCCAACCCCTCTCAGTCACTGGCAATGCAATGCTACTTGGCCATCTGGAAACTGACTAAGGTCCCATCAGTTTCAAGGTGCTGCTATAAGCCTTAATGAGGTGCTAACATTTACAGAGAGGTGAAGTAAAGACATCCAGTAACAAAGCAAGGAACTTTGCTGAGGTACAAACAGGTAACAGTTGGCTGTCCCTACATAAATTAGCAGGCATCCTTACATCAGTGGGAGAAGTGCCCCTTATATCAGAAGCTATCAGCTTTGGCAAATGCTGAATGCCTTTCTATGCTATATGTGAGTGCTCACTTTGTCCATGGGTGTCTTAAGCAGCATCTGTACCAGCCATTTTAGTTAGCATGCCTACCACATAGACTTCAAAATCTAATTGCATAGAACAGCAGCTCAGCATAGAGGCTTTTCTGGAAGTCTGGACCATTAAAATGGTGGCCTTTGGGTCCTTCTTCAAACATCCAGCTAATCTCCAAATCTATAAGGCTGGTGGAGAAAGAGACTGAAGAGGACAGTTGGTATAAAAAGTAGCATAACTGAGGTGGGGCAAACAGGGGCAAACAGTCTTCAGCACAATCCTTGAGATGGCAACAAAATCCTCCTGCTCACTCCTGGAAATTAACCCAGGACAGGAATAGCCCTCCACTGCCAAACCATGGGAGCTGGGTAAGCTCAGCTTCACACACAATATTTTAGTAGTTGGGGGGGGGAGAGTTGACAAGAAGACTGGGATCCTGTTAGGGTGTCTTTAACAGTACTTGCCTAGCCCTACACTCAGTGTCATATCTACTGAGGGAGTGGGGGCGAGGGGAGTGAGAAGCAGTATACACCACAGGGCTGCAGCAACAAGCACAGCAATAGCAATGCCACTTGAATGGAGAAAGCAGACATAGGAAAGACTCTGTACCCTTCCTTCCTACTTCCTTGCTGTCTGCATAGTTCCTGCCTCCCTGCCGTCCCCATGTGCTAAGGGAACAAAACTTCCTTTCTCTGATCAAGTACACCTAACTGTGAAAGGCTAAAACAATGCAGTACCCATGCTTCAGGGTATATCACACATAGCATCAGTATCCAAGCCAGAAGAAGATTCCTGATGTTCACGGTCACAGCTAGGCTTGATGCCAAGGACAGGAAACACACTCATTTATTCTTTAAGTATGGAAACATTGGGAATAAGACCATATGTAATGCCATTTGCACATGTATGATAATGGAGAACTCACAGTAAGGCAGCAAGATACAAACTTCATAATCACACAGAATCATGAAAGGGTGGACAGCATGTTCACACCAATCATTTTGAGATCAAAATCTGTTCTCTGGGCTTACTTGACATGTCAACCCAGGCTTTATATTACAATCTAGTGGACAAGTATAGAGAGACACATATGTATATGTTATATCCTTATCTAGATTATATTTCTATCTCTTGATTGAAATTGGTAGATCTGATTCCCCTGTGTGGAAATGAAGGCAATTCAACTGAAGTCATTAAGTGACGTCATCCCACAGCATCACTTGAGCAATGTCCATCCACCCTGATGGAGTCACACTCATTTCTTTTTCTACCTCTAAATGTTTAGGTCTAGTTCTTTTATCTCACACAACAGTCTGACATGGACAAGAGGTGTACTCTATATACTACTGACAGTTCCCACTGTTGGCTGCAGTGGCAAAACTCCTGATTTACAAGCCTGAAGAGAAGGCTTGGGCTTCATTTGCCAATGGTCATGAAATTGTTCTATGAAGAATCTAGCACACTTTTGTAGACTGTATGCTGTCAAAGACTTATCTTACACTGCCTAATAGGTACAGAGTGACAGCAAATTTGCTTGACAAGGAGGGGCACCTGGTGGTCACTGACAAATTAAAAGGGAGCCAGTGTCCTCAGAATACCAAGCATCTTCTGGTTCCTCATGCTGTAGATGATGGGATTCATTATAGGGAGAACTACTGAGTATATGACTTCAAAAAAGCCTTCAATCTGGTATCCCATGATCACCTCTTGGCAAAACTGGTCAATTGTGGCCTTGGGTCCACCACAAACTGCTGGCTGGGACATTGGCTCCATGGTCAGACCCAGAGGGTGGTGGTTGATTGAAGTCAATCGTCATGGTACCCTGTGACCAGTGGGTTCCCTCAAGGCTCTGTCCTTGGACCCATATTGTTCAACATCTTCATTAATGATGTGGACATTGGAGTCAGAAGTGGACTGGCCAATATTGCCGATGACACCAAACTCTGGGGCAAAGCATCCACACCTGAAGACAGGAGGGCAATCCAGGCTGACCTGAACAGGGTCAGCAAATGGGCGGACAAGAACCTGATGGTGTTTAACACTGAAAAATGCAAGGTTCTCAACCTTGGGAGGAAAAACCTGCAGCATCCTAATAGGCTTGGCAGTGCTACGCTGGCTAGTACTATGGAAGAAAGAGACTTGGGTGTCATCATTGACCACAAGATGAACATGAGCCTGCAATGCGATGCTGCGGCTAGTAAAGTGAGCAAAATGCTGGCTTGCATCCATAGATGCTTCTCAAGCAAATCCTGGGACATCATTCACCCCTTATACTCGGCCTTGGTGAGGCCACAGCTGGAGTACTGCATCCAGTTTTGGGCCCCACAATTCAAAAAGGATGTGGAGAAGCTTGAGAGAGTCCAGACATGAGCCACACACATGATCAGAGGTCAGGAAAACAAACCTTATGACAACAGGCTGAGATCTATGAGGCTCTTTAGCCCAGAAAAGCATAGGCTCAGGGGTGAAATGATGGCCACCTATAAGTTTATCAGGGGTGACAACCAGTATCTGGGAGAACGTTTGTTCACCAGAGCGCCCCAAGGGATGATGAGTTAAAATTGTTATAAACTACTGCAAGACCACTTCAGGCTCGATATAAGGAAGGATTTCTTTACTGTCTGAGCCCCCAAGGTCTGGAGTAGCCTGCCATTGGAGGTGGTTCAAGCACCTACACTGAACAACCTCAAGAGTAAATTGGATGCTTATCTTGCTGGGATCCTATGACCCCAGCTGACTTTCTGCCCTTCGGATAGGGAGCAGGACTCGATGATCTTCCGAGGTCCCTTCCAGCCCTAATGTCTATGAAATCTATATGACATCCACAATGAGATGCAGCCCCATACGGGTGTGGGCGGTGGGTTTTAAGTATGCAAATATGCCAAAAAAACAAACAAAAACACCACAATGAGGTGAGGGAAGCAAGTGGAAAAGGCTTTATGCTGGCCCTGCTCTCAGAGGATTCTCAGCACTGCACTGAAGATCTGAATGTAGGATGCAAGAATGAGAATAAAACAGCACAAAGCTAAGAATGAACTGAAAAGCATCATACAGAATGCTTACATGGACTTCTCAGTAGTGGTTAAAACATTAATACAAGTAATGTTAAATTAGACCTACTACATACGAACGTACAGGAGTCACTATACAAAATACGAAACAGTAATTCGCAAGATAGTAACTCAAGGGACAGGCATACTTACACTCATTGAATCTGCTTGTACAATAGTGAAAATGAGAATGAACGGTCCTAAATTGAGGGAGCTCAAGCCCCTCTGGGGTCAAGTTACTGTTGGTCAGACGGTCTGCAGGGCTTGGGCAGACATTTGACCTTGACCTGTCAAACAGAGTACAGGAACATTCAGGAAGCCTGCATAAAGGACAGTCCTTTTTGATGTATCAATACAAGACTCCTGGCCTGGCAGTTTTTCCTTACACAAAGTTTTCTTCTATGTACCCTAAGGTACACCTGGAAGGTGCAAGTGGCTATCAGAAAACTACATGACATGGTTTGAGCACGTAATCCTTTTAACCCGTCTCAGCCACTGGCAATACTATGCTATTTGGGCCCCTAAGAACTGAGTAGGTCCCCTCAATTTCAAGATATTGCCATCAGCTTTAATGAGATGTGATCATCTGGAGAGAGGCAAAGTGAAGACACCCAGTAACAAAGCAAGGAACCTTGCTGATTAGGGCAGGATTTTCCCACCTGAATTAGCAGGCCCTCTTCTACCAGCTGGAAAAAAGCCCCTGATATCAAAACTCATCAGCTTTGGTAAATGGTGTCTTAAGCAGCTTCTGTACCAGCCTTTGTAATAAGAATGCCTATCATGCAGGCATCTAAAGCTCTTTTCAAGCAATAGATCAGAATGGAGGTGTTTCTGGAACTCTAGACCTCTACAATTCTGGCCTTGTTGTCCTTTTTCCAAAGTCTACTCAGTCTCCAGTCTCATTATGGCAGATGGGAAAGAGACTGAGAAAGCTATTTCATATATAAAGTAGGAAAATTGGGCTGGGGTATGTTGACACTGCATTTGGACCCAGCCCCTATACCTTTGTGCCAGGCAAGCATAACTCTCAGATGGACCATAATATTTGCCAGTTGATAATAAGCAAGTTTAGTGATACAGAGTGATAAAGTAATCAAGCAATTTTATATCTACCAATCCTGTGGCTGTCATCAGAGTCAACTTGCATCTGGTCAGGATGCAGGCTCCACTCTGAGGCTTTCTCTCTTAAGTGCCATCAGTCTGGTGGTGGGATGCTGAGGTCCACACCCCAATCATATCTGCTCTTTGAAGATTTATCTTCATAATACACTGGAGCATAATCATTGGCATTGCCTGAAATGCTCATGATATTTGTGGGGAGGACTTCCAGCATTAATCTGGGGAAAAGTATGACGGCATTCATGGTTATGGGTTCCACTGGATGAACGCTGCAATGAACCCTTAACCCTTTTTCAAATTTTGCCCACACCCACTCTAACTTAGTCTCTTGCCTCAGCATACCCTAGCCCAGCAACTGAGTTTTAGCCATTTAAGTTTGAACAGGCTTCTCATACTGGAACCGGGGAATGTACGGCCCGAAATACCTACCAAACTTGTACTAAGCGTTTCAGGTAGCACGTTGCTCTGCAGTTAGTGTCTTATCTGATTATGAAGATGGCTATGCAGATCAGAAAAAACATTTCATGGTCAGAATCTCTGGAGATTAGATATGTCCTTGGGAATTTTACCCCCCTGTATGCTAGGCAAGGCTTTCTTGCTGTTCTAACTGGATGCTTGGTGCCATAGCAAGGATGGAGAAATGCCAAGGGTTAGGCCTGTCTCAACCCACCATGAAAACTAGGCATGCTGTCTGCATAGGAAAGCCCTGGTCTTCCTCAGGATCCCATCATTTCACTTTGCATTCCCAATCTCTGCAAATTCTGGGAATTGAATAAATTATGTTATATTATTACTTCTACTTTATGAGCTAAAATATATATCTAACATAAATAAAAAGAAAAGAAAAGAAAAGAAAAGAAAAGAAAAGAAAAGAAAAGAAAAGAAAAGAAAAGAAAAGAAAAGAAGCACAATAAAACAAATAATCTATCCAGACTTCTTGATCTTTGGCATGGCTGAACTCTGTGAGACCTTGGAGGTGATTCTCTGCATGATGAACCATTTTTGTAGCTATTTTGTTGGTATTTTATAGCCTATCAAGAAGCTTTGCTTTGCATGTTATAGTTGATATCACAGTTGATATCACAATCACCTATAGCAATAGCATTTTACAGACATAGCAAAACACAATCACTATACATGACACAGTCAAGCTTGACTCCTCTCTGTATCCAGCAAATTTCATCATGCTTCAACACTGATGATGCGTAGGGGGTACACGTGGGTACATGTGCATCCCCAGAGATTGGTGGTGCACCCTCTACAAAAAGCACTGCCAATGCTGCCAGTAGCATCTGTAGGTGGTCCCTGATTCCCGCTGGCTGCTGCTGACATTGCCGGCAGCATCTGCAGGTGGTTTCTGACTGCCGGTGGGGACTCACAACCTCCCCCTCCTCCCCGCCCCCCTGGCCACCCGTGGGAGCTCCCAGCTTAGCCCACCCCCACCACTGACACCACTGCAGCTGCCTGCGTGAGCTCCCCACTCACTACCGCCACACACCCACTGCTGACACTGCCACCTGCAGGCAGTTGCCGTGCCCTGCCCCCAGCCTCTGGGGGCACGAGTTGTTAATGTGCTTCAGTGGTGGTTTCATCCTGTGAAGCATAAAGACAAAAAGGGAAGGGCTCACCCTAAGAATTTGTTACTCACAAGTCTCTGCTTTTGTATTTTCCTCCCCCCTTGATGACTCCTGATGACTCTTCATCTGTGGCTAGCTTTGTTTGGTTGTCTCTTGTGTGGTCACATAACCACATAGCCTTCTGGGCCTTATCCTACCTTGGTCTGTTCCCCCAAAAATGGGACTCGGGCCCCTCTCTGCAGCAAGGCCTTGTAAATGGTGTCACTTATCTCGTGTTATGGGACAGTATGTAACATACTTCCTCAGTTTGCAGGCTATGTGTCCTTGTTATGTTAGACAACCTGTCTACCTTGAAGGCTGTGATCTCATGTTATGGATGCTCCCCTCAATTCTCAGGCTGTGTCCATCCATTGGCCTTGTTGTGCTAGACAGCCCATCTGCTTCTAGGGCTATATGGGACTCTGTGTGTGAGACCCAAGCTCTTTAGAAATCCATTTAACCCCTGTTGCCCATCTTGACCCTTTATAATGCATATATCTATACCTATAAGCTAATTCCCCCCCAAACAGGCCTTTAAATACCATATCTAAGCCAACAGGGAAAGCAGGTCACCATCCTTTGGCACTATACTTGAGGTGGCACCAGAATCACCTTGCCCACTCCAAGAAACTTTGCCATGGCAGGAACATCCCTGCACTGCCCAACCACAGAATCTAGAAATGCAGAACTACACACCCTGTCATGTATCGGGGGGAAGGGAACAAGATTATCATTCCTCTCCCCCCGCCCCCACTCGGCAATGTTTGTTTTTGCAAGTGCTTGCACAGCCCTGCATTCAGTATCATCTCCATTGAGGCAGGGGGAGTGAGAAACAGTTTACACCACAGGGTTCCTGCAGCAGCAGCCACAGCAAATGCAGTTTCCATGCTGCTGTGTATGTGTCATGCACAGCTTCTGTACCCAAGCCATAAGAAGACACCTGATACTGAAGGTGACAGCTAGGCTTGATGCTGAGGACAGGAAAGGCACTTGTTCATGCATTTTTTCCATATGAAAACACTGGGAAGAAGACCAGATGTAATGCCACGTGCACATATATGATAATAGGTGACTCACAATGACACAGCAGGATTCACACCCCATAACCATGCAGAATCATCAAAGGGTGGACAGCATATTAAAACCAATCATATAAAAGAAAAAAAAAATCTGCTCTCTAGGGATATTTGCCAAGCCAGAAATAGGCTTTACCTTACAAAATAGTGGACAAGCGTAGGAGAGATACATACATCAATGTTAGATCTCTGTATGGTTAATTTGCCATCTCATGATTGAAAATGGTAGATCTGATTCCCCTTGGTGGAAATGAAGGCAGTTTGACTAAGTCATTAAGTGAGGTCCTCCCACAGCATCAGTTACTCAAGTGGCATCCAGCTCAATGGAATCAATCTCATTTGCTTGATTCTAGCTCTAAATTTTGAGGTCTAGTTGTTTCACACACATTAGGTTTTCACAGGCAGTTCACACTTGCACCTGAAAGGAGAGCACTCTTCCTTTACAAATCTAAATAAAATTTGACCTAGGTTACTTGTGACCATGACTGTTTTAAGAAGAATAGAGATCACTTTTGTAGACACTGTGCTGTCAAAGATACACATGACACTGCTCAAAAAATAGCAAGTTCATTGGGGAAGTGTGAGCATCCAGTGGTCAGTGCAGAACATACAGTGAGCCAGTTTCCTCAGAGCAGCAAGGATCTCCTTGTTCCTCAGGCTGTGGATGAGGGGATTCATTGTGGGAGGCACTACTGAATATATGACACTCACTATGACATCCAGCCCTGATGATATGTGGGAGGTTGGTTTGAAGTATGCAAACATGGCAGAAAAGACAAACAAAGAGACTACAAGAAGGTGCAGGAGGCAGGTGGAAAAGGCCTTATGCCGGCCCTGCTCTGAGGGGATTCTCAGCACTGTGCTGAACATCTGAATGTAGGATGCAATGATAAGAATAAAACAGAAAAGCAGTAAACCGAAACTAAAAAACAACATACACAGTTCCCTGATATATGTGTCTGAGCAGGAAAACTTGAGGAGTTGGGAGATTTCACAGAAGAACAAGTCCATCATATTTTCTCTGCAAAAGGTGAAAGCAAACATATTCCAAGTGTGCATGATAGAGTTGAGCTTCCCTGCTACCCAGGCACTGGATGCCATTTGCGCACATGCTCTTCTATTCATGATCATCTCATAATGCAAGGGCTTCTAGATGGCAACATAGTGATCATATGCCATGACAGTCAGAAGAGCAAAATCTGTTCCTGGCAAGAAGACAAAGAAAAAAACTTGGGCAGCACACCCAGCATAGGAAATAGTTCTGATGTCCAGCAGAGAGTTGACCATGGCTTTGGGGATAATGACACAAATAGTTCCAATGGATGGCAGGTTCATCAGTAAGAAATACATAGGGTTATGAAGGCTGTGGTCAAGGATCACAGCCGTGATGATGAGAAGGTTCCCTACGAGGGCCTTAGTGTAAATCACTAGGAACATGACAAAATACAAATTCTGAAATTCTTTAGCATCAGCGAATCTCAGAAGGATCAACTTAGACACTGAGCTTTTGTTGGACATTTTATTCCTTGCAACATTGTGGGCTGCCTAGAGAGAGAATGACAGATACAGACCAGGGTTAAATTCACCATATAACTTTCCACCTGAAAAATACTACTGAATGTCCTAGAGACAAAGCCTTCCCTGATGTTACTTAGTTGGATACATTAAGATCCTCCTGCTTTCTATCAGGAGGACTTGGGGTGGAATCACCCCACCAAGTTATTCTTGGCTAACTCCAGGAGCTAAGGGAAGGGTAAAACAGCCACATTCTGTTCAGTGGGCATCTTACCAATTAACAGATGACCTAGGGGATCATTTATGCTAGTGCCACAAGAGAATTTACAGCCACGGGAGAGTCAAGGAGCATCAGGACCATTGGCTTTGGAGGACAGAAAAGATCTGTATGGAGAGAGGGGAATACGTTTCCCCATTTCACAGCAGGTAGCTGGCAGCACTTCAGACAAGATCCTGATCTAGTCTAATTTACTAATACCGTTTCCTGCTGGCCTATATCATTTGTATTCTGAGAAAATAAACTGGTAAACAGACAAGTGGGAAATATCTATGTTAAAATAGGATTCTGAAGTGGTCAAAGGTGTCAGAGCTCAATGGTTAAAAAGTGCCTCGGCACGGCTGTGTTCCAGCACAATGCAAGTACCCAGTGCAGAGATTTCCCCTGCGGCGGGAAAGAGCCCTTGGTGCAAGGATCAGTTCCTGCCAAAAGCTTGCAGCTGCACCGTTGAGTGCATGCTTTCGATTGGCCTTATGTCAATTATTCACACGTGGCAGCTAGCAATTGGTTCGCTAGCCATACTTCCTCAAAGGCTTGGGAAGTTTCCTCCCAAGTCAAAGGAGGGCTCCGCGTGCTCGTTGGGAGAGATTCTTACGTGCGTTTTGGAGTTACATTGGAGGCCTGATCAACCACCAACGACTCCCCGTTGATGAATGCCCAACGTACCCTGTACCCTCAGCATCGCTGTGCCACTCGGTTTTTCTATTTTCCGTTTCTGCAAATCTACGGAGTGCACCTACACTGTATATATCGACGCAAGTCCGTGTACTGCAGCTTTGTAAATAAGTTTTCTTTTGAATTCAGCCATCAATCATGTTGTGCCTAATTCCACTCCATTGACAACCCCACTCCGGCCAATTTCTCAGCCCCCACAAAAGGGAAACAAGAAAAAAATTGCTCTCCCTCCTTCCCTCTCTCTTGGTTCTTTTTTTTTTTTCCCCTTTAATTCCTCTACTTCACTGTTTTATGTTAGTTCCCTCCATCGGGTGTGTCATATTTTCTGGTTACTTCTTCGTGTCTTTGCTTTTTCTCTTCATTCTTCCCTTTAGTTGTGCTGGCAATCACTACCCGGCACCAACTCTATTCTACCCTGAATGGGGGTCCTTCAGGAAATATATTCCACATAAAGGGATGATGTAAAAGGAATCTGAACTTCAAAGTAAGTTTAGTTTAACTGGGTTCAAGCTAAGGGGGGAAGGAAAGTCAAACTGGAATACAGTCACACTATTGTGAGTAAAAGATCAAAACCCCTTTTCACCTTAGTGTGCCCAGATGGCACTTAGATACACACCTAATACCCTTTTTCTCCATGTATGTCCCCACTACCCATACTCAGCAGGCTGTAAAACACCCACATTGAGCCCCTTTCTCCTCCCCAGCAGAACAAAATGACCCTACACATACATAATATCAGGCAAGTGCTAACAAGGCACTGAAAATAATATGATTAGCATGAGTTTGACCCTCCACCTTAGCAAAAGGCTTTAGTTTCTGAGATACTTTTCAGGGAGCAGGACAACATGGAGTATATATTCCCTCACCAGAAGAGATTTATACTGCATCTACCACTTTGCAGAAAAACATTTTAACAACCAAGCAAAATAAGCAGCACCCCAGTTTTTCAAAGTCAAATGAGGTTTGACCCTAAATATCTACAAACGGATGTAATGAATTTCAACTGAACAGCTTTGAACATTAGTTCAGATTAAGTTGATAGATATAAATATTCAAGTGGCAGCAAAAGAAGCTTAGTTTAGATAATAGAAACAACGCTCTCACTAGAAGGGAAGTAAAGCACTGGAACTGGATAACCAGAGAGATTGTGAAATCTCCATTCTTGTAAGTTTTTAAGACCCAAGTAGACAAAACCTTGAATGGCATGATAGAGTTGGATATAGTTCGGCTTTGAGCAGGAGTTAGGTTAAATGATTTCCTGAGGTCCCTTCCAGCCCTGCCTTTCTATGATTCTATGATAGACAGAAAGTCAGATGGACAGATAGATAGATAATCTATACTACTAGCAGTTTTCTCCTACGTACTCCCTGCTCCCTTTCTCTCTGTACAGGTTTCTCATCTCCTCTATAGTACGTCATGTCAGTTATTCCTACTATCCTTCTGTCTTTCACCATAGAATAAATCTAGACTTTACAAATCCCATGTAAACTCTCTAACAAAAGTTATGAGCATTTAGGAATGAGATAGCAATTCTTTTAGACTTTTTAATACATTAAAGAGATCTGTGAATCATCTTTGCTATTGCTATGTCTTTCTACTTGATGGAACTGGTAGACAACCTTTCCACCTTCTGTTTCTGAAAGTCACCACTGCCTTGAGATATCTCATGGGTTGTCTTTACAGAGCTTCCAGAGCAACAGATTCCTTGTCCAGGAAAGTGGTTAAATGCAAAAGAATTAGCCTATGGCTTTTAAGCCAGGACTCCTGTAGTCAGAATGAAGTAACCTTCATTTATTTTGGCTTAATCTACATTAGAAATGAGGCAAGGCAAAAAGGAAAGTGTCTACATAAGGGACTAATGAAGTTCAACTAAACCACAAGAACACTTAATTTAAATTTAGAACCCACCAGCATCAGAGGTAGAGAAGCCATCAATTTTCACTACTGACAATGCAAATGACAAACAAAAATCTGGAAAGCATTCAGATTAATTCATAGTAACTAGGGTCAGAAGGGGCCTAGAGCAGGCCATCTAGTCTGACCCCCTGCCAATGGCAGGAACAAGTCCTGGGGTCACAGGACCCCAGCCA
>JAGPOW010001603.1:1134784-1158216 GCA_030014935.1 Caiman crocodilus | reverse complement strand
CCGTTTACTGAGGCTGAACAGGTTCAGGTCCCTCAGACGTTCCTCATAAGGCCTATCTTGCTGCCCACATATCATTTTAGTAGCCCTCCTCTGGACCCTTTCGAGGCCATCCACATCCCTCTTGATGTGCGGCGCCCAGAACTGGACACAGTATTCCATCTGCGGCCTGACCAACACCGCATAAAGGGGGAGGATCACCGCCTTGGACCGGCTCGAAATGCATCGTCGAATGCATGCTAGGGTTCGGTTGGCCTTTCCAACCACATTGGCAGCTCATGACATTGAGCGGCTCATGTTCATCTTGGCATCAACAATGATGCCAAGATCCCGTTCCTCCACCGTGCTAGCAAGAGGGGAGCTTCCCTCTTTAATATTGAATGGTTGTTCCTTAAATACACCAAGATTTAATTCCAAGATAAGAGGGTTACAAGAAATGGAGTAGGGTTGGAGGGAACCTCATGAGTTAATCTCTCTAGCCCACTCCTTAAAGTAGCAGATCCTGACTAATGCATCCCAAACAGAAGGGATCAAATCCTTTCTGCAATCCCATAGTACTTCTAAAGCCAACACTAAACTTACTGTGCTTCTGCATGAAATTTTCCTCCCTCTTGAGATGTCTTATCTCTTCCAAAGACAGAGTTCTTGCAATCTGCCTGTCTGTCTCGCTGTATATTTAGCTACATATGCAGCCATGTATGTTTTTTTCTCTCTCTTTTTGTCTTTCTAGCTCTATTTTTTCAGCTATGGACCTGGTGATCTTCCTTAAGAGGATATTTTAATCCCAATCTCCTGGAAATATCCTACAGATGATTTTTCTAGGTTAACTCTGTGCTGTGGAAGAGTATTTTTCAATTTCTAGTCCAATGGGCTTCCAGACAGTCCCAGGATCCCTGAACAATGCACAAAGAGAAGCACCAGGTGAAGTGGATAAGTAATTAATGCACCTGGCTAGAAGCCAGGAGTAAATTTGAAAGGGAAACATTCTGATGCAATAGCATTCTATCCCCCAAAATTGGTCCACATCAGGAGATCCCAGCATCAGTGTGTGCCACTAGAAATGGAGTCTGGTTGGCTGGTACCATTCTGCACCTACCAAGAATGCAAAGAATTGTAATTGTATTAACCAGCCACTAAATGATATTTCTGTTGACTTCATTATGTAACTGGCCAGCATCCATGGCTGGAGGGATGAGGTTCATCAGATCTCCAAGCAGAACAAGTTTCCATCAAAGGACATGGGTCTGGGAAGATGCTGATCAGTTTTAACTAGGTCAAGAATTAAGAAGTTCACAGGTGTAGTCAAAATGAAGCTTAGCAGAATTAACTGAAGTTAGAAAGCCTACAGCTCATGCATTCTTCCAAATCTGAAGAGCAGGATTGTGATGACTGTTTTTTGGGTTTTTTTCAGTCTGTATTAGTGATGGTTTGAATCTAAAAGAAATGCCAATAATACTTGAGGAAAGCAAAGGCAGGAGACACTCTCCCAAATTATATTCCACCAATTAGGCACCAAATGGATACAGGCCTTAAGTGTAATCACTGTATTTGAATTCCAGAAAATATAATTCTTAATGATACTATATGGTGTATCTATCTCTCTGTCATCCATTAGGACTTAGTCAGAAAATGAAGAAAGGAAGAGGAGGGTATATGAAACTTTTAAGGTAATGCTTTTTTGTAGACTTTAAAAAGGTGGAATATAATTGCACACTAATAGGATCTGACTCTATATAATTAATGTTTAACGCATGGTCAGCAGTTTATTCCATGGTTTTATAAAATAAACCCTTACCTTCTATTTGAAAGATGAATGGTTCAGTGGAAAATGTGAATCAGATTCTTAGAACAGATTACTGATAACCAGGCACAGACCTAGGACTTTCAATTGTCCAATCACAGCAAATTCTATGTTTTCTGTGGCCACCTGGCCAGTGGCACCAGGATTGCTCCCTCATGGATGGCAATTATGTCCAGTCTGGGGCTGTAAAGTCTAAATAGAGACCTTCAAACAGTGGGCCTATGTACTCTCCATACCAACTCCCAGGGCTCATGGACTCTGGTTCAGGCTGGATATTTCTGTATGGGTGGCTCACTGACACTTTCCAGTTAAAAATGGAGAACAGAGAGAGAAATGGGGGATCAGGAAAGGTCAGGAAGAGAAGGTAGAGAGAGATAGGGAGCGGGGAGAGATGGCAGGAGGCAGAAAGGAACAGGTCTGGGAGGCTAAATGGTGACAGAAATGGTGGGAGAGGCTGAGAGGTGGTGGAAAAGGGGAGACAGAATTGGGAAATAGGGGGATGGGGGCAAGGTTGTTCCTGAGAGATAGAGATGGGGCTGGGATTCAGTAAAACATGACCTACCTCACGGTTGCAAACGACAGTGGTTTTATTGAACAGGGGAGATGGTGACACAATATCTTTTTTGTTCCTTTGCACCCACACACACACAATGGCAGTAGGGGTTAAAGACGCTTCGTGCAGGGGCTGAAGTCCAGGAAGAGAGAGAGAGAGGGTCCAAATTGTAGGAGGAAGTGTGCGGGTGATATCTACCTATCCCAGGCTGAAGGCTGATCCTCAATGACCAGTCAGGGTCTCCGTCAGCTTGGTATTCTCCAGAGGGGGTTGCTGGCAAGGCCTCTGGGGTGGATAGGTGGTGTGATGTGGAGCTGGTCTGGTCCAGATGGAAATGGCATTCCAATGAGTCAGTTTTCACTACCCCTTTTTATGATGAAGACTACCTATGATCTCCTATGGGGAGGGCCTGTCGAGGCAATGTAAGCCATGTTTCAAAGGACTCCAGGTGTTCATACTGAGTATGTGCAGCCTTGGCAGAATTGTGGGTTGGCTGGTTTCTGCAGCAGTCTTGGTCTTCCAAAACTTAAGCCAGGGAGGGCCAATGCAGGGTTATGGTTGGGTTGTCAAGTTGATGGTTTGGTCATTCAGAAGGAGCTATTTTTAGACCTAGTGCCATTGTCTCTCAAGTACCCTCATTCACCTCCATTCATTCAGGAACCAATTTACATAGGAGGGGTAGGTATGAGTCACACAGTTACAACACAATTACAATATGGTATGCCCACCAGGGACACAAGATGGAGACTTGACATTACAAGATGGGGCTTATTACAATAATAGCATATAAGAACTTAATTGAGCTAACCTAGTATTACTTATAATCACTTATATGGGATAGAGAGGGCAGACAGAATGTCAGAAATGGTTAGGGGAAGGGGAGGCAGTGCATTTTTAAATACTAATGAAAAAAATGCAAAATGGGGTTTTGCTGCAGCTTCATCTCATGTCCTGGGTCCTGAAACAGATACAGGCACTTTTGAAAGACCACTCAATCAGACCCTCCAGATGACTGGTCTGTGAAGTACTCACAGACTGAAAGGGATATTAAGTAAATTTGTTATGGGGAGCTATAGAAGTAGAACATGTTCCTGTTCTATATGCCATTTGTCATCCAGGAGGTTCCCCAATTATCTATGGCAGTGGTACTCAAACTTTTTTTTCTTCAGACCACTTGAAAATTCCTGAGAGTCTTGGTGGACCATTTAATAAACTTTTTTTCTGTTCTACAAATCAAAGCACAAAACTCATATTTTAATATCAGTAGTCTTACCTTACAAGTATAGATATTCTTGATTGTTCCTCAACCTTTCTGCAGACCACCTGAATGGAGCTCGCAGACCAGTGGTGGTCCACGGACCAGTTTGCAAACCTCTGATCTATGGGGCTCTGTCCTTTTAAACCTCTATATTAAGAAACCTTAAAGTGCCGTAGACTTGGTGCAAAAGACCTGGCAAAACAGGTCACAAATTCCCAGATTATTTCCAATACATTCTTTGGCTGTGGGAATAATTGAACCTGATCAGGGTTTTGCCAAAGAAAACTTCAGTGCTGTACAGCAAGTGCAGGAACAGCACTACAACAAGAATTTCCAGCTATGGTTCCTGCTGCTGCTCCTTTATCAAAAGTCAAAGGCCCAAAGGCAGGGCCCATAGGTCATAAGGTGACTTGGGACTATGAACGGGAAGTGTAGCTTGTATGGAAACATCATGGATCACAGATATATCCTACTAACCTCCTGAAACTCTGGTAGACTCAGGAAACATTGAGCAGTGGGAGTTACAAGACAGGAAGAAAATTTGGTTCAGATCCCATCTATTCAAGTTACTGTCAGAGAGAATTTATCCATATCCCAAAATAAGGTGCCTTAACTAGAAAAATTGTTGCAATTGGGAAAGGCTAAGGACATATCCACATCCACACAGTTATACTGCTGTCTACCTCAGTTATACTGTGGTGGTTAGCAACATCCAGAGGATGGATGGAGTCCTGCCTCTCTATTTGTCATACGTCTTCTCATCAGACTCTCTTGTGATTCATCACTGTCGTGCAGGTCAGAAATGGCAGTAAGACCTAACCTCCAACTGCCCTGAAACTGTTTTAACTAACATTCCCTAATATGCCATAGATTTTAAATAGTTTAAAAGTGACCTGTAACACCACTCTAATTGAATGCTGTGTATGAGACTAGCATAATAACCCTTCGAGGAGAGGGCTGAATTTTTCTAAGTGACTGGAAAGTGTTAGAAACATTTTAAATAATGGAATTTGCAAGTGTTAAAACCATTTTAACTGTTACATAAACACATGATTGCACTCTTGAGAGCACAGCTACATACAACAGAGGGCTGTAACCTCTAGTTATCTGGAGAAAATTGTTGTGTTGATTTATCCTTTCATAATTATAGTCACTTGATCAACTAACAGTGAACAAGTTTTGTTTTGGTTTTTTTTAATTCATCTAACTGGGATTTATTATAATGTCTTTGCAAAAATATGAAATGAAGTTCAGTTGTAAACATGTTGCAGAGGATGAAAAAAAAATCACTGGACTCAACTGGTCATTTAGCCTCATGGCAACAAAGTAAGGGCAATCCAACTATTTTATGTGATGACAGGCCAAATGCCATGGGGATTTCAAAAGTGGGGCTCCAGTAGAGGGATTTATGAGCCTCTTGATGACAGCACAGGAAGGAACACACAGGGAGCGGTCTCCCGGCTGGTCAACTCATTGGCCTGTCCACCTGTCTAGGGCAGTTCGCCCACCTGCTTCGCCTTTGATGTAATTTGGAATAGATATTAACAAGGCCAGAGGAGGCTTCCCATTTACTGTCCAGTGCATAATATACAGCTTCCTACCATCCCTATACCACATTCCATGCCTTGCAGATAGCACCGCTATGTGGCTTTGGTCCCACACTGGACCTCTTTCTATGCCCGCCTGGTGTTTGGACCCCACCTGGAACCCTCCTTCTCAGGCTGTCTAGTCCACCCTCATACTAGGAGGCAAAACTCCTTAAACCCTTTTTCCCTCATGACTATGGCCCCTTTTGGGACCTTTGGCTTCACTGGCCCTGGCCTTGCCTGTAGGCCAGTTGGAACTCCTGGTCTCTAGCCCTGCCCATCCCTCATGGTGGGCACTCTGTCCCTTTGACTGGTCTGGTCCTGGCCCGAGCATGGGCCAATGAGGTTATCTGGGGTAGGTACAGCACCACTCACCCTCACAGTCCCATATGGGTCCACCTTCATGGGCCCCTCCTAATGTATCTTTCTCTCTATTCAAGCCAGAATATGTGAAATTCTTCGGGTCCCATCATACAGACCCATGCATAGTCCTTCAGGCCTGCCACTAAGACCCTGCTCTGTGGAGGCCAATCAATCACTTACCTACCCTCTCACTAGAGCTCATACTCCACCCCCTCACTGGGGCTACTACACCACCCCCTCACTGGGGCTCTTGGGCCTTACACCCCTGGGATCTCAGGCCTGATGACATCCCTCAACCCTTGCTTGTTCCCCTCTATGGGATAGCCCACCAAATCATGGGGGTTGAGGCTATCCAGTGTCCCATACATTTTTACTAGGGAGGCACTGCTGAGGCCTTTTACTAGGGAGGCACTGATGAGGCATTTCCTAGGGACTACCTCACAATAAGCAGCCCCACCACATGATCCAACCCCAGCAAGGTATAGTTTTAGGTCATTCTCCAGGACCAGGAACCTCCTCCATCAGGGGTTCTGGAAGCAGCAGCAGCAACTCTGGCTAGGCAATGTTCTCCCTCCAGTTCCCTGCAGAAACTGCCCATCAGCTATTAGGGCCTGGGTTTATAGTGAGACTGCTCAGCCCCATCCTCCAATCCAGCATCCCTCTTCCAGTCATGTGCTTGCCTCATTGAGCTGCACTGCACCTGCCAGCTGCTCCACAGCCTGCTCAAATCCCTTAAAATGGCAGACACCAAAGGTGCCCTGCCACAAACACAAACACCCACTGAACCGTAAACAAATGCCATGCCACCACCACCGCACTAGGATCCCATCCCCACCACCAATCACTGAACTGTGCACCCACCCTCTGCTATGTGCTCCCAACCATGGAGTTGGGAGAAAGCAGCAAAGGCCTGGGGATGAAAGGGGAGCTCACATGCTCTGACTGTTGCTGCAGCTGAAAAGATGGGGGCAGATGACTTGATAGCAGTCCCCAACACAAACTGGAAACACTTAGATGAAGCTATGGCTTGGTTGAGTTTGGCCTCTCACATTAAATGTCTGCAAAGAGAAAGTACTCGCAGACTTCACAGTGGTGCTTAAAACATGAATAAAATTAATCTTAATTTATACCAAATACATGTGTAACCTTCACCGGCATGCTAGGTTAGGCAATATGATGGTTTCTAGATCCTCATGGTGCCAATAGCCCTGGGAACCCCTTCAGGCAGGTCTACTGACTGAGGTGTCCTTTGGAGAGGTGTGTGCCTCAACCTCACTGCCCAAGACTTTACTTTAAGCCCAATAAACAAATGGGTTTCTCTAGTATACACAACTATATATAGAAAAGAAATGATTAATCAGGAGAAGAAATATCTATATAATCAAGAGAGAGAGAGAGAGAATAGCAATAGTTAATAATAAAACCAACTATTTGAATACAATTTACAGCTATAACAACAGATGAATAATTACGTTCACCTGGTTATAACACTCTAAAACAGGTCCACCCACATAACCGCAGTTGATTTCCCTCTGGTCACAATCCCCTTCCCATAACAATAAATGGCAATACATCTTTAACTATGATCCACCACTGGGTGGCAGAGGCAAGGCTTCTGTTGCTCCAGGGAAAGCAGACTCTTTGCTTTCTTGTTTACTTGGCAAAAAAAAGGCTTTGATCAGCCAGTGCAGGTAATAGGCTTCTTTTCTCTTGTTTACTTCTGAAAAATACACACAGAATGCAAATTCTAGGGGTTAAGTGTTGTCTCACACACCAATGCAGATGAAGAATTCTCGCAGCCTGCTCCCTGTGTGTACACACACACATACACACACACACACACACACACACACAAAATTTTCACTACTGAAATTTCAGCTGACAACAAATATCTGGAAAGAATACATACTGTACTTTAATGGTTGCTCCTGATATCAGCCTTGGGATCAGATGGTCATAAGAAAGAAAGTTGGTCTGTAAGGAACCTAGTGAGCTCATTCATCAAGCCCATTCCTGAAGTTACTATCTATCTATCTATCTATCTATCTATCTATCTATCTATCTATCCTGCTATTCTATGCTATGCATGTTTATATGTCTCCTCTCTTTCTTTTTCTCCTCCTATGTACATGGTGATTTACTTTCAATGGACATTTTTACATCCACCTGCTGCAAATATTCTGAAATTGCTTGCTGCCTGCATATGACTTGTGTAGGTAACCTCTGTGCTGTGGAAGAGTATTTACTAGTATCTAGTCCAATGAGCATCCAGGCAGGAAGTCCCGAGAGCCCTGAACAATACCCAAACAAAAGCACCAGATGAAGAAGATAAGTATATCGGGCACTTGGCTAGGAGCCAGGAGTTGGATGGGAAATATTTTTAAGAGACACCATTCTGCCCCCAAAACTTGGTTGACTATTTCTCATGTATGTGTTTGAAATTTTTTGGGTCCATGGCACTCTTCCTATATACTAGGCATGATTTCTACACTCCTATAGGCCTCCATGCTCTGGGACAGACAAGACAAGGCCAGTGCCCTGGACACAATGTTCCCAGCCCTTTGGCCACACAGAAGCAGACTCCTTGAGAGCAGGAACATGGTTTTGAAGCCAGGCCAGAACTTCTGTAGTTGAAACTGAAGTAGAGTGTATGTATGCATTCTGCATACAGGGACACTCAGTCCTACCTCCTTACCAAGTTACTACTCTTAGTCAGATGTTAGATTGCTGAACTGGTCATGGCAGAGGCCAGCAATGTTTGCAACTGGTGGTGGTAAGTCAGAACCTGGGCCCACCGATTAAGTTCCTGTACCTGGAAGCATGACAGAATGGAGATAGGGAACCACTGGGGCATCATGGGGCATCATGAATCAGGGGGGATATTCCCTTTGGATCACACAATCTTCAGACCCTAAACCATAACATACTGGGAGGGCCTAGGGATTAGAGAGGCAAGCCTGAATGCAGAAAACCAACCAAGTAAAAGGCAAAAGAAAAGGTGCTGGGATACGGTATGAGCTGGATGAATCCACAAATCTCTCACTAAGGCCAGATTGTGTGGGCAGTCCACCTGTGGGAAAAGTGGGATGCCAGGAAACATGGCCCAACTTCATACAAGTCAAAGGGAACATTTAGACTTTGCACCACCCCATGGCTGCCTGGTCTGGGTAAATGACATAACAAGAAACTCTCACCAAGCCACCCAAGATCCCCATTTTTAGTTGCAAAGGGATGTACTTATGTGTATCTAATAGGCCTGAATCAGTGGGAATGGGGAAACCAAAAACTGCTGTGAAAGAAGCATCAAAATCAACTTAGGTGATTGGAACATAAAATCCTGTGGGAGGGGACCCAGGAAAAGTCACTCACCAGTTCTTCTTGCTCAGAATTTACCATAACATTACAGATAACTGTTCCTTGTGCCCTGAGAGCCTGCTGGTAGCCCACCCACATGGCATTGGGTCTATTGGTTCCGTTGTCCTTAGTGGGCACCCCTTTTTAGAAGTTTGCAATAAATAGTTTTGGGATCTTGGAGCGCAGCAGTTGTCCCTGTATCTTAGTACTTGTGCATTATGCTAACCAGTGCCAGAAGACAGTACTAACCCAGACTGCCCAAACATTGCCCCTGGAACTGTCAAATATCTATTTGAGGAGGGGCTGCCCACATTCATGTTTAACTGAACAGGTTACCGTCTTTATGTCCTAGCTCCTGCAACAGGAGCAAGCACTTTTGAAAGTCCGGTCTGTCATAATGTCCAGATGATGGGTATGGTGGGAAGGTCAAACAGACTGAAAGGGAAGTTATGCAAATTTGTTACATAGAAGACCTGAAAGTTGGATGTACCTTATTTGCAATTAGCAATGCAGAGTTTTCACCATTTATCTAAAGGTTCTCTCTTTTTAAACGTCTAATTGTAGGAGCCTGGAAGTGTGCTAGACTTACAGCACAAAGCCTGACAAATAGAACTGTGTGAAACTTCAGGTGGCAATTCAATTCAGAGGAGATTCGGCCCGATTTGGTGGCCGAATCTCCAATTCCAAATCAAATCAGGGGACTAAATCAAAGGTCCGAATCAATTCAAAGCTCTCTGAATCTTCGGAAAAGATTTGGAGAGCTTCGATGATTCAGACTGTTCTCAGTGGCTGCATCAGGGAACTGCAGCTGTACTCAGTGCTGGTAGGTAGGGGCTTGGGAGGGGCGACCCCTGCCAGCCCCATCCCCTCTCTGCTCCCCCAGCGCCCCCATAGCTGTCCTGCCTGCCCCAGATCCTGGTGCTTTAAAAAAAAGCCTGAAACTCACCAGGTGCTGCCAGGTGGGGAGCATGATCCCGGCTACTCCCCGTTGTCCTGCATTGCATGGGGGGGCTCTGCCATGAGCCCCACCTCCTGCTCCCCCAGCCATCCATATGGCTGCCCCGCCTGGCCCCACTCTGGCCCTTTAAGAAGAAAAAAAATGAGAAAACCCCTGAACTCACCACTCCTGCAATGGCCTCAAAGTTTCAGGGGGCTCATTTTAGAGCCCCCTTGTGGTAGGGGGCAGCAGGGATTGATCCTCCACCAGCAGGAATGGTGAGTTTGGGGTTTTTCTCATTTTTTTTCTTAAAGAGCCAGAGCTATGGCAGGTGGGACAGCCATGAGGGGACTGGGACAGCATGGTGGGAGCGGGGGGTTGTGCAGAGCCTTTCATGCAGTGCGCGGAAGTGGGGGGAAGTGGGGATCGCCCCTGCCCAACAGCACCTAGTGAGTCAGGGTGTTTTTGTTTCTAAGTGGATGGAGCTGGGGCAGCCGGGGCAGCCATTGCCAGTCTGGAAGAGCAGGTCAGGGTTGGGCCTGGGTGATTCGGAGATTCAGGGATTTGGCAGCAGCCAATTTCTCTGAATCAGATTTGGCCAAATTGATTTGGAACAGTGATTTGAATCACCAAAGCAAATCACTGTCCCCCAAATCAGTCAAATCTGAAGCGAATGCGAGCCACTTCGCACAGGCCTACTGACAAACACAGGCCACTATGACCCAAAATACTGTCCAATAAATTCTTAGGTTGTGAGAGTAACTGGACCTGGTCAGGGTCTTTGCCAATGAAAACCTCACTAATTTACAGCAAGTGCAGTGCCAACACTTCAACAAGAATTCCCAGCTCAGCATCCTGACGTTACTCCTTCATCAAAGATCAGATTATTCATCAAATGGCAGAGTATATATGGGGTCATAAGGTAAATTGGAGATGTGAACTGTGAAGTGCAGCTAGTATGGAGGCAGCATGGTTGATCAAATTTCCATACTAATCTCCTAAAAACCTGGTGGACCCTGGAAGAACTGAGCATGGGAAATTTGCAGAATAGGGAGGATATTTGGTTCAGCTCCCATCTCTTGAGGTTACTTTAAGGGAGAAGTTATCCATATCCCAATATAAGTAGGCTTGATGCCTATTGAGAAAAGTTTTTGAATGTGTTTATGACCAAGTCAGGGAGAACAATAATGAATTACTGGATCATCCTAAAACTTGGCTGTTCCATCCAAAAGGGGGTCTACCTTATATCCAAGTGACTAGAAGGCACAGTAAAGAGGGAACTGCAAAATATGTTGCATATGGAGTAATAGAATCATTGGTGAGTGAATGGTACAGCCCAGTCATCTTATTTCCCAGGCCAGACAAAAAAAATCTGGTTCTTCTTTAACTTTGGCAAATGGAAGTTAGTATCTAAGTCTGATGCCTACCTAATGCCTTGATTTGAAAAATGTATACAACAACTGGGAAAGGCCAAGTACCTATTCACACTAGTATGCTGATGCATACCTCAGTGACATTATGATGTTCACCAGCAGTTGAGAAAATTATCTAGACTGGGTCAGGCTCACACTGCAGTCAGTCCAGGAAGCATCTTTGAGGGCAAATACTGTGTGCTGACCAGGTAGTCAAGAGATTAACAGTGAAATCACATGATTACAGACATATCTGCCAAATTAAAAGTAGCCTTTAGCTTGCACAAAACTGGAGAAATATAGGAGAGACAATATAAACCTGACATAAATCTAACATGGTTGAAAATGGTAGATCTGATTCCAGCTGGTGGAAATAGAGGTAGCTCCCCTGAAATCATTAAGTTAGGTCCTCTATCAGTATCGATCCATCAGGTTTCATGTAGTTCAGTGGATCATGCTCTTTTGCTAGAGATCTAGCCCTAGATATTGAGGTATAGTCTTGCCTCATGCATGTCAGTCTTACAGAGTGGTTCACACTGTTTGCTGCAGTAGAACTCTAAATGTCAAGGTATAGTTCTTCTCTCAAACACAACAGTTTTACAGAGGCAGTTCACACTGTTAGCTGCAACGACACCACTCTGACTCTACAAGCTTGAAGAAAAGACCTGGCTTTGGTCTTTCATTAGTCATGAAAATGTTCTAACAAGAATCTAGCTCACATTTGTACACACTATGCTGTCAAATCATACCTGGCAATGCCCAAAAACCATGGAATGACACCAAGTTCACTGCAGAAGGATGAGCACCTGATGGTCAAGGAAGAATAGACAGTGAGCCAGTTTCCTCAGAGCAGCAAGGACCTTCTTCCACATGCTGCAGATGATGGGATTCATCATGGTGCACAGTACTGAATACCCACTATGTGATCCAGCCCCAATGGGTTATGGGAGGCAGGTCAGATGTGCCAGGAAACACAAGGAAGGAGATCACAATGAGGTGAGGGTGGCAGGGGTGAGAACTGAAAAGCCTTTATTTCAGCCGGCTCTGAGGTGATTCTCAGCACTGTGCTGAAGATCTGAATGTAGAATGCAACAATGAAAACAAAAAAGCACAACATTAAGCAGAGGCTGAAAAACATCAAAAAAGAGTTCCTTAATATATGTGCCTGAGCAGGAGAGCTTGAGGGGCTGGCAGATTTCACAAAAGAACAAGTCCATCACATTGCCTCCACATTAGGTGAATACAAACATGTTCCAAGTGTGCATGATAGAGTTGTGTATCCCTGCTACCCAAGCATTGGATGCATCTGGACACATGTTCTTCTGTTCGTGACCATCTCATAGTGCAAAGGCTTGCAGATGGCAACATAGAGGTCATATGCCATAACAGTGAGAAGGGTAAAATCAATTTCTACCAAGAACAGAAAGAAAAAACCTTCGGTGACATGCCCAATGTAGGAGATGATGCTAATGTTCAGCATGGAATTGAGCATGGCTTTGGTGATGGTTATGGAAATGGTTCCAACATCCAGGATGGACAGTTTGAAGAAGTAGTACATAGGGTTATGGAGACTGTGGTCAAAGACTACAGCCACAATGATGAGAATGTTCTTCTCATCACACAAGTTCTTCTAGCAGTAAACTTGCTAAATTCCCAACCAACTGAACAACAAGTTTGAACGTTACCCAATGCTGCAGAAATTGCAGGAACCAACAGTTCCCTGACCATCCCTGAGATAAGTGATCTCACTGAGTGCCTGCTGGCAAAGAAATAGCAATACATGCAGCTGCTCAACAAGCACCGATAGAAAAGGAGAAACGTGAACGACAATCCCATAATTTAGGATCTGGGACCAGCAGAAGCATGGCTGGTCCTAGGACAAATGCAACATCTGTTAATAGCATTAGTCCCTCTTGTTGAAGGTTTTTCCTGTTTCTGTAGGTCACCTGAAACCTAAAGAAGTGTTGCTTTCCCTAGACTGGAGGAGTTGTATTCACTCAGTGGGAGAAAGTCTGAGTGGCTGAGCCCATCTGGGGTATGATAAGAGCCAGTGGCAATTAAAGTGGTAGAATTTGTCACCTTTGAGAATATTCTGTTTTGGAGCTATGTCTTGGCAAACTTGCTCAAAGGATCTGTAATCTGGTTTCCTGAACCTGCCCTGTAACCCCAGCAGGTGCAGTAAGATTTGAAAGCACATAAAGGGGCTACCCAACTTTAACTATAGCCAAGCTTGTGCTCCATTCTTATGAAGAATAGTCAGTACACACACTGTGGCAATCCAAAGAACAAGGCGGACCCATCCTTTGAATTGTTCACTTCACAATTTGTGCCCCCTGGTCTACAGGAACCCACTGCATCCTGATGAAGGAGTCATGCCACAAAAGCCACTGAAGGATTTTATCCTTGTTCTGCTAATGGCATCAGGACCCTGATGCTACCACTCATGTGGAACAGCATCTTAGCTTCTGATGGGTCCTGTGGACATCAGTGGGGCTGGTACCAGAGAAAGGTACAACTCCATTTGAGAACAAGAGGCAGAACTAGGCCTTAGAATTGCTTTTGGGGGCAGGAATCAATAAAGGCCAAACAATGCATCCTTCACTAAAACTGAAAAACTGCTGATCTCTTGTTCAGCAACACTGTCTTCAGTGGGATGACTTGCCTGAGGCACTATTCACTGCTGTGAGTAAGGGGTGGGCAGCTGAGATGGCAAAGGTGTTGACATAAAAGGAATCATGTTTCAGATGTTACTGGTTAGGGTGACTCCATAAGGGATGAACATTTGGGCTGGGAGTAGTCAAGTCTAGTTACTCATAGCCTTTTGCCTCAACATACATACAAGATGGCTAGTCAGCCTTAACCAGTGATTTGTCAAATTTGATTTTTCAGCTTTCGTCTGGGATCAAGTTACAGCTAGCCAGAAGGTCTGCAGGGTTTGGGAAGACATTTGACCTTGCCTGATCAAGCAGGGTAGAGGCACATTTAGGAAGGCTGAACTGAGGAAAGCCATGATGCCCTCTCTGATGAAAAAGAACAAGACTTCTGGCCTGCTGCTTTTCACTTGCACAAAGGTAACTTGCAGGTACTCTACCCACTCATATTGAGCTCAGTGGGTGATCAAAAAGCTGCCTGACCCATGATGTGGGAACTTAATCCTTCAAGCCCATTTTTGTCTCTTGCAATGCTATGCTATTTGGTCAGCCATAGGTACCTAGGCCACCTTTCATGCAAGGCACTGCAACCAGCTGTAAGGAGGTGCTAACATCTGGACAGGGGCTAAGTGCAGGCTCGGTTACAAGGCAGGGGACCCTGCAGATGTGCAGACAGATGAGGGTAGATGAGGGTAGTCTGTTCTCTTGTAAATCAACTGAAGCTGTGCCTCAAACTTCAGATACTACAGACTTTGGCAAATAGCAAATGCTATTTCTATGATAAAAAAGCTGCTAACTTTACTTGTGTGTGTCTTAAACAGCTTATGTACCAGCCATTTTAGTAAGCATGCCTAACATGTGTTGTAGAGGCCTAAAACTCTTTTTTTTTAAAAGGAAGCTAAGTACTGAGGCATTACTGGAACTCTCCCTAAGCCTCCTTTTGAATTGTATGGACTAATAAAAATTCATCTTTATACATCTAAGGAAAAGAAGGGCTCATCCCTGGTGTCCTGGGGGTCATGAACCAGTTATAAGAATAATGGAGCCTGCTTTTCAGATGCTGTTCCCTTAAAGAAATATCAGACACTGGACAAAAAGCAGAGGGTGACAGCAAGTTCATTGGCAAAGGAAGGGTACCTGGAGAGCGCTGAAGAATTGACAATGAGTCAGTGTCTTCATAGCAGCAAGGATCTCCTTGTTCCTCATGCTGTAGATGATGGGATTCATCATGGGGGGTACTACTGAATATATGGCAGCTGCTATGAGATCCAGTACCAGTGGGGACTGGGAGGTAGGTTTGAAGTATGCAAATGTACTAGAAAAGACAAACAAGGAAACCACAATGAGGTGAGGAAGGCAGGTGGAGAAAGCTTTATGCCGGCCCTGCTCTGAGGGGATTCTCAGAACTGCACTAAAGATCTGAATGTAGGATGCAAAAATGAAAATAAAACATAAAAAAATTAAGGAGAAACTGAAAAACAACAGAAAGAGTTCCCTAAAATATGTGTCTGAGCAAGAAAGCTTGAGGAGTTGGGGGGTTTCACAGAAGAACAAGTCCACCACATTGCCTCCACAGAAAGTGAATGCAAACATGTTCCAAGTGTGCATGGTAGAGTTGAGTATCCCTACTACCCAGGCACTGGATGCCATCTGGATGCATGCTCTTCTGTTCATGACCATCTCATAATGCAAGGGCTTGCAGATGGCAACGTAGCGGTCATATGCCATTACGGTAAAAACAGAAAAATCTGCTCCCACAAAAACACTTGGGTGGCACACCCAGCATAGGAGACTTTTGTGGTGTTCATCAGTGAGTTGGCCATGGCTTTGGGGACCATTATGGAAATAGTTCCAACATCCAGGATGGAAAGGTTCATCAGGAAGAAGTTCATAGGGTTGTTGAGGTTGTGGTCAAAAACTACAGCCATGATGATGAGAAGGTTCCCCATCAGGGCACTGAGGTAAATCACTAGGAACATGACAAAATACAAAATCTGCAACTCTCGAGCATCAGAGAATCCCATGACAATAAATTCAGACCCAGAGCTATGGTTGGACATTTCTTCCTCACAGTACAGTGAGCTGCCTACAGAGGGAATGACAGATACAAAAACCCAGGGTTTAGATTCATCATATAACTCATTGTCCACATGAAAAATCCTACTGGATCTCCTAGAGACAGAACCTTCCCTCATGTTGCTTAGTTGACTGCATTGTGCTCCTACTTATTTTCATCAGAAGGATTTGTGGTACAATCACCACACTATATTACTTTTGCCTAGCTGCGGGAGTTATGGAAATGGCAAAATCTCAACATTTTGTTCAGTGAGCACCCTCCCAATTAAACAGGCCATAGGAGGATCATTTTAGTCCAATGATAGGAGCCTTTATATCCAGGGGAGATTCAAGGAGCATTGGACCATTGGTTTTGTATGACAGGAGAGATCTGTATCAAAGAAAAGGAATAACACTCTCCACATTTCATGAAAGGTAAACTGCAGCACCTGGGGCCAAACTCTGATTTCCTTTGTTTAATAAGTACTATTTTCTGCCAGCCAACATCATTCTTTTCTGAAAAAAGAAACAGGTAAGCAGCCACAAATCAATGTTAATACAACATTCTTAAGTGGTCAAATTTAAAGAAGAAACAAATCACTCTCCCTCTCTCCGCCTCCCCCCCCCCCGCTTTCATTGTTTTAGGTTAGTTCCCTCCCTTGGATGTCTGTCACTTTCTGGTTACTTCTCTGTGCTTTTTTTTTTTTTTTTGCTTAATGTTTTTTTTATTTATTTCTGATGGTAACCAATACTCTGAACTACCTCAGGACTACACTGCATGGGGGCCCTCAAAGAAATGCATTCTATATCAAATTATTTTGTGCAGGGGAATTGAACTTCAAAGTAGCTTTAGCTTGGTTGCACTCTGTCCTCTTTGGTGCGGAAGAAAGCCCAACTGGAGTGCAATCACTCTATTTTGAGTAAAAGGGTCAAATCACATAAATTCATTTCTCCGAGTATATTCCTACTAGGTATGCTCAGCAGGCTGCACAACCCCTGCCCCAGCTGAACAGGATTACCTTGCACATGCATATTACCAGGCAAGTCATTCCAAGTCTTTCACAGAAAATCATTTGAAAAGGAATTATTTGACTCTTTGCTTTAGCCCAAGGCCTTAATCACTAGGGTACTTTCCCAGGGAGCAGGACAATGTGGAGTGTCCCCACCCAGAGGTGATTTGATAGTTCATCTGCCACGTTGCAGCAAACTGTTCTAACAACCATGTGATATAAGTGGTATCCCAGTTTTTCAAAGTAAAATGAGGTTTTACCACAAGTGTCTACGCACAGGTGTAATGAAGTCAGGTTAAACAGCTCTGAACATTAATTCAGATTAAGTACAAAAATAGCTAAAATCAAATTGTATCAAGGGACACTTAGGTTAGATATTAGGGAAAATTTTAGGGTAGTAAAACTCTAGAGGAGACTAATCAAAGAGGTTGTGGAATCTCCCTTAGACGTTTTAAAGACCAGGGTAGAGAAAGCCTTGGCTTTGATGATAGTTGGGAATGATCCTGCTTTGACCAGAGGTTGTACTAGGTGATATCCTGAGTTCCCTTCCAAGCCCCATTTTCAATTATTCTATAATAGACAGAAAGACAGAGACAGACAGATACATAATCTACACCAGAAGCAGTTTTCTCCCAGATTCTCCCTATTCCCTTTCTCCCTCTACCTGTTTTTCACCTTCCCTATTTTGTATGCTTTCACTTAGTCCTCCTGCCCTTCTGTCTTTCACAGTCAAATTGACTTGGACATTACAATATCAAATGTCATCTCTAACTCATGTTATGAGCGCTTAAGAATGGTGTCTCCTTTAAACATCCTAATCCATAATAGACATCTGTGAATTATCTTTATTGGTATTGGTATGTCTATTGACCAGGAGACAAAACTTTCCACTTTTTTTTTTCTGAAAGTAATACCTGCCTTGGGCCACCTCATTGGCACTTTGTACAGAGCTCCACAAAATAACAGATTCCTTAGCCAGCGAAGTATTGTAGTGTCAGATGATTAGCATAGCTATTTAATGCCATCTCAGAACTCCTGTAGTGAGATCTGTAGTAGCATTTGTCTATTTTGGCTCAATACACTTTAGACAGGAGACAAGCCAGAGTAAAAGTCTCCACGTAAAGGATTAATAAAGTTCAACTCTTGGAACTCACCAGAGTGTAGAGTTCCAAGGGTAGACAAGCCCTCAGTTTTCACTATGGAACTGACAACAAAAAACTGGAAAAAATAAATATTGCCTCTGAATGATTGTTCTTTAAATCAGCCTTATGATGAGAGAGTCATAAGAACTAAATGGTGGAAGGAACCTTGTGAGGCCATCTGTCCAACACACTCCTCAAGATAGGAGATCCTGACTAAACCATCCCAGTAAGAAGGAATTACATCTCTTCTATAACCCCATAGTAACTATAATATCATCAGCAAACTTACTGTGTTTTTCTGTGTGGATTCCTCACAGTTCAGATGTATTCCCTTTTCAAACCACAGACTGCTTGGAATCTATGTATGCAGCTATGTATGCCGCTCTCTGTCCCTATTTCTCAATCTATGTATGCAGTGATCTGCCTTCAGAGGACATTTTAAAGTCCATCTGCTGGATATATTATGACATTGCTTGCTGCCTTCCAATGATTTGTGTTGGTAACCTCTGTGCTGTGGAAGAGTATTTATCAATGTCTAGTCCAATGCATTTCCAGGAAAGCATTCCCAGGAGCCCTGAATATTGCCGAAACATAACCAGATTAAATGGATAACTATATCAGGCACTTGGCTATGATCCAGGAGTTCATAGAGGTAGTTGGGAAAAGTTCTGATGAGACAGCATTCTGGGCACTTTTCATACATCCAAGATGTGGTTCCAAAATGTACTGATATGTATTGATGTGGGCCTTGTGATCCCCAAGTATATGGAGCTGGAGAAACCAGACCCAGGTGCCAAAGTAGGATCAAAACCACATTTTAAAGTTAGCATACAACATCCTGTGGGTATAGAGCCAGGAAAGAATACTCATCAGGTTCTTCTTGCTCAGAATTTACTAGAACATTAAAGATGACTGCTTTGTGCCAGGAGTGCCTGCTGGTGGCCCCACACACATGCCATTGGCCCCGTTGGTTCAATTGCCCTTGGTGGACACCTGTTTTGAAAAGGTTGGCATAGATATCATTGGGATCTTGAAGCTTGCTACCAGCACTTGTTACTTTATGCCAGTACTTTTGGATTATGCTACCTGGTACCAGAGGTGGTGGTGCCCCATAACACCTTGGCTGAAACATCGGCCATGGAACTATCAAATGACTTCTTGAGGAGGGGCCGCCCAGAAGAATTTTTAATTGTTCAAGGCAAAACTTTCATCTCCTGCCTCCTAAAACAGGTGCAGGCCCTTCAAAAAGTGCACCCTGTAAGAACCTACAGACAAGTGATCTAGTGGAATAGTTGAAACAGATGGAAAGGGATGTTAAGTAAATATGTTACAGGAGAGGCCTAGGAGTGGGACATGTGCTGCTGTATTTCCTATTTTCAGTCCCGGAGATTCCACAGTTTTCTACAGGGTTTCTCCTTCTCAACCTCTATATGAAGCTGCCTAAATGTGTGTTAGACTTACAGCACAAGACCTGACAAGCATAGGACAAAGAGACCATATAATACTGTCCAATGAATTTTTAGGCTGTGGGAGTTAAACTGGACCTGGACAGGACCTTTGCAAAAAA
Organism: Caiman crocodilus; assembly: GCA_030014935.1. Lineage (NCBI taxonomy): Eukaryota > Metazoa > Chordata > Crocodylia > Alligatoridae > Caiman > Caiman crocodilus. Next base: position 1,138,530 of record JAGPOW010001603.1, on the reverse strand, counting down.
AAAACCCTCAGTGCTGCACAGCAAGTGCAGGAGCAATGCTACTGCAAGACGTTCAGGCTCTGTGTCCTTTTGTTCCTCCTTTATAGGATAACACATTGCTCTTGCCAAATGGGAGATCCATATGAGGTAGTAGGGTGAGTTGGGGATGTGAGCTATGAAAAACAGCATGGGAGACAGTAGAGAGACAGCATGGGTCACAAATATAATGCATTAACCTCCTGAAACCCAGGTGGACCCTGGAAGCACTGAGTACTGGGATTTACAGGATAAGCGGGACATTTGGTTCAGATCCCATCTATTAACATTACTTTGGGAGAGAATTTATTCCTACCCCGACAGGAGGAGGCTAGAAGCCTACTGAAAAAAAGCTTTGGATGTGTTTATGACCAAACCCAGGACAACCACATTAATTAATCTTTACATTATCCCAAAACCTGATTGTCCTATCCAAAAGGTGTTCTCCTTTATATCTGAGTGACTATGGGATACATTCAGGATGGAAGTGCACAATATGTTGCTTATGGTGCACTAAAAATAATCGGTGAGCAATCGTGCTGCCCAGTTCTCTTATTTCCCAGGCCAGACAAAGCAATCTGGTTCTGTCTGCTTTGACTTTGGCAAATGGAATGCATCGAGCCTGATGCCTACCCAATGCCTTCAGTTGAAAAACTCATATACAATGGGAAAGGCCAGGTACTACCATGCTGATCCATACCCCACTGAGATTGTGGTGTTCACCAGCAACTGAGAGAAATATCTATACTGGGTCAGGCTGGCAATGCAGTCATTTCAGACAGTAGCCATGAAGGAAAATTTAGCTCATTGCTAATTTGGTTGTCATGAGAGTAAAATTGAGATTACATTATTTCAAAGAATTCTCGCTAAGAGTACTTAAAACTTGAACGATTGCACATAGGCTCATTAACTAGTGCTAAGTGCCCTTTAGGTATCTTAAAGCCATGCCACTTCAGGGGAGGATTATCCTGGATGCATGTTATCTAACCGGTTTTAAGTAGAAATATGATGATTTCACTGACATAAAAGGATAAGTGTGGAGTTTTCCATCATCTCAGGATATACTATTTTCAGCCTTTCCCGCTGCATTACTCCTCCTGAACTCTTCAGTAGAAGGCAAGCCTCAAGTGGGGAACAAAGAATGTGGGGTGCTAAGGCTGGAGAGGATTCTTTAGTTACCCACCCACTCTTGGCATGCTGTATTTCATGGCCTTGCCCCGGCCCCCGAAAAACTACAATTACCCAGCTGTTAAGAGGAAACACACTGTCCAAGGGTATTGCTAGTCTGCTGCATGGGTTTAAAATAAGCAATTTGCAATCCTTTAGCATCACAGGATGTACACAGGATCTCCCAGCCCTTCCACCCCTGAACTGTTACCCACCGTCCTAAGATCTACTACGCAAGGGAGTGGTACCAGGCCAAAGGCAACACTCCCACCAATCCACAGTGGGAATCATCCTAGTTTCCACTGTATCATGGTGCTGGCTTCCAAGATCCCAGGAGATCTGATCTAGAGTGCTAGCCTGGGAGCCAGGCACACAGACTCCCTCCCCTGCCCCCCCCCCCGTGAGAGGGCTGTGCCTTTGATCCACATCCATATGGCTCAACCTTAGCCAGGAGGATCTCAGGGGTGTGGAGAGTATGGGTTTCCTCCGCAGCCTTTCACACTCCTATAAACAAGACCTGCCTAGCACAGAGCATGGTGAAAACATGGAGCCCAAAGAGACATGCTTCCTTAGGCTCCGTGCTCTGATCCTGGTTCACCCATAGCCACTCCCAAAGGAGGGATTGAGTCCTGGTTCCTGACCACACCTCTGCTCACCAAACCCTCTAGTGGCAAGTCACACTTGTGCAGGTCAGAGACAAGATTAAGCCTTAATATGTGAATGCCCCAGAACTGTTCTAACTAATACTGCCTAACATGCCATAGATTTTATCTAGTGTAAAAGTAACCAGTAGCACTACCCTAATTGACTGCTCTATGTGAGTTGTCGTAGTACCCCTTAGAAGAGAGGACTGAGATATTTGAAAGTGTCTGTGGAGTTTTAGAAACCTTTGTAAATGTTATGGTTTGTGTTTGGAATGATTTGTAACATTTTGCAATTGGTACATAAATGATGAGAAGTCCTAAGAGCACAGCTAGGTATAAACAAGAGCCTGTGATTTCTGAGAGAAAAGCATTGCATTGATTTACCCCTTCAAAATTATGTTCACTTGATCAACTAACTGGGAACAGGTTTTCATTTGAATTCGTCCCACTGGGACTTATTAAAAAATACTTGGAAAAACATTAAATTAAGTTCAATTGTAAACATCTTGAAGAAGGGAAGAAAAAAAATCACTGGGCTCAACTTGTCTTGTAGCCTGATATCAACTAAGAGCAGTCCAACTTTTCTCTTTGATAAGGGGTCAAATGCCCTGAAGACTGCAGAAGGGGGGCTGCATGAGGGGGAGCCATGAACTTTCCAGGCATAGCAGAAGCCCATCTCTGAAGTTTGCAGACTGCTGATTGCAGCTGGAGTGATGAGTAGAGAGGTGGCTGGACACTAGTCCAGGGCACCAGTTTAAAAAACCTAGACTAAGAGAATGTTTTGAGTAGTTTGGACCCATCACATTAAATGTCTGGATACAAAAAGTCTGGTACTCAGACTTCTCCTCTCTGTAGTTTAGTCATGGTTAAAACATAACTAACATTCTTGTTAAGTTAGACCAACTACATGTGAGCTTCCAGGAATCACCAAAAATGGAGACCAAACCCACTTTAGTAATTAGTATGATAGTAACTCAAAGGACAGGCACACAGCATACATAAACTAGTGAAATCTGTTTTTGCACCTGTGGAAATGGGGAAAAAATGCAGAATGCATTGTACTATACTAAGCATAGGCAAATCATAGGGGAGGTACAGGGGGGCATATGATCCCCCGACAGGGCCATCCCTGCCACTGATGCCACTGGCAGCTTCAGTGGGTACTCAATAGCCCCATCCCCATTGCTGATGCCAACACCGGCTTCTGTAAGTGGTGGCCTGCCCTGTCCCTGCTGCCAACACTGACACCCCTTTTGTGGGAGGCCCCGCAGACTCAGGAAGCACTAGTTAGCATGCCACTGAGGGTGGTCAAGCCCCTCTGGGGTCAAGTTGCTGTTAGGTGGATGGTCTGCTGAGCTGGCAGACATTTGACCTTGAGTTATAAGAAAAGGTAGAGGTGTACTTAGAAAGGCTACACAGAGGGAAGTCATGCTGCCCTTTTTGATGATAAAATGCACGACTTCTGCCTTACAGATTTTCCTTTGCATAAAGTTTTCTTCTATGTGTTCTAAGGCATGCATGGCAACTTCAAGGGACTATCAGAAAACTGCTGGACACATGGTGTGGGCAGTTAATCTTTCTACCCCCCTCCCAGCTTCTAACTGGCTTCTACCCCACTCCCAGCCACTGGCAATACTATGCAATTTTGCCCGCAGGAAACTTATTCCATCCTCTCAGTTTCAAAGCACTGCAATCAGCCTTTATGTGGTGCCAGCATCTACAGAGAGGAGGGTGTGGCGGGCCAGTAGGGGGCGCTCCCGTTTTGAGCCGCCCACCTCCCTGCGCCCGACCACCTTCCAGGCTCCGAGTACCTCCCTTGGAGTGCCTCGCGTCCGGCCGACCCCTTCCCTGGAGCCCACCCGCTAGCCTGGGGGTACCGCTGCCACCATCCAAGGCTCTGGACTCACTTCTGGCCCTGTG
>JAGPOW010001603.1:1124218-1134684 GCA_030014935.1 Caiman crocodilus | reverse complement strand
TTGAAATCCCTGCCCTGAGGGATTCACCAGCAGCCCCTCAGGCTGGCACAGGGAGAGGTTTCTGGAGAGGGGCACCCAAGGTGGCTTTTCTGCCACAGAGGGTGAATACTCCCAGTAACAAGGCACAAAACCTTGCTAAGGTAAAGTCAAGTGAGGGGAGGCTGTTCCCACCTGCAATAGAAGGCACCCTTCTATCAACTAGAGAAGTACATCTAATATCAGAAACTATTGGCTTTGGCAAATGAGGAATGCTTTTTCTATCATATATGTAAGTGCTCACTTCATCCATGGGTATCTTAAGCAACTTCTGTACCAGTTTTTTTTAGTCAGCATGACTAGCATATAGACATCTAAATATCCTTTTCCAACAATGGGAGCTTAGAATGGAGTCTTCACTGGAACTCTAGACCTTAAAATTCTGGCCTTCTTGTCCTTTCCCAAAAGTCTACTACTGAGTCTCCAATCTCTATGTGGCAGATTGGGAAAGAGAGTGAAGGAAGCTATCTGGTATATAAGGTAGAAACATTTGGGTGGGGCAAACAAGCTACCCATCTTTGGCACCATCCTAGGGGAGCCATCAGAATCTACCTGGCCACTCTCAAAATATTTTCCAGGACAGAAATAGCCCTACACTACCCAACCACAGAAGCTGGACAGGCACAGTTCTACACACCATATTGTAGCAGGGGGGAAGAGGACAACAAGATTGTGATCCCCCAGGGTGTCTTTACCAGAACTTGCACAGCCCTGTACTCAGTATCATAGCTATTGTGGGAGGGAGAGTGAGAAGCATTCAATACTATAGGGCTCCTACAGCTTGAATGCAGGAAGCAGGTGTGCCAAGACATTGTCCACCTCCTCCCTGTGTCATCACGGTCTACATAATTTTTCTCTCCCTGCCCCACAGCAGCCTCATGTGCTGAAGGAACTTTCCATGCTTTAAAAACCTCTGTGTACCCTGACTTTAGCAAGGATTTTGATACCATCTCCCACAGCAGACTTGCAGGAAAGCTGTATTGTGAGCAGTTCAAGGGCAGTAATTATTCCACTCTATTATGCAGTGATGAGGCCACATCTGGAGTAGATTGTCCAGTTTTGAGCTCCCCACTATAAAAAGGATATATATAAGTTGGAAAGAGTCCACCAGAGAGCAACAAAAAAGGTTAGGGTGCTAGGCCATGTGACTTCTTAGGAGAGAGGCTGAGGGAACTGGGTTTATTTAGTTTGGAGAAGAAAAGACGGAGGGGATTTAATAGCAACCTTCAGCTAAAGGGGTGTTTCCAAAAGAGGATGGAGCTGGACTGTTCTCAGTGGTGGCAGATGACAGACCAAGGAGAAATTGTGTCAACTTGCAGCAAGGCAGGTTAAGGTTGGATATTAGGAAAAAACTCTCACAATTAGGGTGGTGAAGAACGGGAACAAGTTATCTAGAGAGGTGGTGGAATCTGCATCCTTAGAAGTTTTTAAAGCCTGACTTGACAAAGCTTGAGCTGGGATAATATAACTGGGGATGGTCCTGCTTTGAGCAGAAGGTTGGACTAAATGTAACCTCCTGAGGTCCCTTCAAACTCTTATTTTCTATGATACTATGCCTCTTGATATGTCACACATTAGTACCCATGTCAGAAGAAGACTCCTAACAAGTCTTGTTCAGGGACACAACAAGGCTGAGGACAGGAAAAACCCCTCACATGTGTTCTTTCAGTCTGAAAACACTGGGGAAAAGACCATATGTAATGCCATCTGCACATGTATGATAATGGGAAGCTTACAATAAAACAGCAAGATTACATCTCTATTATACAGAATCATGAAAGGGTGTAGAGTGTGTTTACACCAATCATTTTGAGATCAAAATCTGCTCTCCAGGCTTATCTGTGAAGTCAAACTAGTCTTTATCTCACAGTCTAGTGCACAAGCATAGAGAGACAAATACATGTATGTTAAGTCACTGATTGGTTTCTGTTGCTATAACATGACTGGAATTGTTAGATCAGATTTCCCCCGGTAGAAATGGAGGCAGCTCAACTGAAGTCATTAGGTGAGGTCCTCCTACAGCATCACTCAGTCAGGCTCCATCCAGCTCAATGGAGTCATGTTTATTTGTCAAGGTCTAGCTCTAAATGTTTAGGTCTATTTCTTCTCACACACGTAAGTTAAAGATGGACGGATCACACTGCCAGCTGCAGTAGCATTAATCCTGCTTTACAAGCCTGAAGGAAGGACTTGGACTTAGATCATTCGTAGACACAAAACTGTTCTAAGAAGAATCTAGCTCACTATTGCAGACTCTGTGCTGCCAAAGACATAGCAGACACTGCCCAAGAACCACAAAGTGTTCATTAGTGAAGGATGGGCACCTGGTGGTCAATGAAGACCAGACAGTGACCCAGTTTCTTCACAGCAGCAAAGCTCACCTTCTTCCTCATGCTGTAGATTATGGGATTCATAATGGGGGGGGCACTACTGAATATAGGACACCCACTGTGAGATCCAGCTCTGATGGGGTGTGGGTGTAGGTTTTAATTATGTGAAAATGCCAGAAAAGACTAAAAAAGAGACAACGGTTTGGCGAGGGAGGCAGGTAGAAAAGGTTTTATATCATCCCTGCTCTGAGAGGATTCTCAGAACTGCACTGAAGATGTGAATATAGGATGCAATAATGAGGGCAAAATTGAACAAAGCTAGGCAGGAATTGAAAAACATTAAAAAGATTTCCTTGAGGTGTGTTTCTGAGCAGAAGAGCTTGAGGAGTTGGGGGATTACACAGAAGAAGAAATCCATCACATTGCCTCCAAAGCAGGTGAAAGCAAATATGTTCCAGGTGTGCATGATAGAGTTGAGCATCCCTGCTACCCAGGCACTGGATGCCATTCGGACACATGTTCTTCTGTTCATGACCATCTCATAGTGCAAGGGCTTGCACATGGCAATGTAGCAGTCATATGCCATGATAGTGAGAAGGGAAAAATCTGCTCCTGACAAGAAGAGAAAAAAAAACAAACTTGAGCATAGGAGATAACATATGAGATAGTTCTGATGTTCAGCATGGAGTTGGCCATGGCTTTAGGGATGATGACAGAAATGGATTCAATATCCAGGATGGACAGGTTCATCAGGCAGAAGTGCATGGGGTTGTGGAGATGGTGGTCAAGAATTAAAGCCATGAGGATGAGATGGTTCCCCATCAGGGCCGTGAGCTAAATCAATAGGCACATAACAAAGTACAATATCTCCAGCTCCCAAACATCAGAGAATCTCAGGAGGATGACCTCGGACACAGAGCTTTGGTTGGACATTTTTTTCTTTGCAACGTTATGGTCTACCTGCAGAGGGAATGACAGAGACAAAAACCCAGGGTTAGATTCATCATATAACTGTCCACCTGGAAAATCCTACTGAATCTTCTAGAGACAGAACTTTCCTTTTTATTACTCACTTAACTATAGTAAGTTCCTGCTAATTCCCATCAAGAGGACAGGAGGTGCAATCACCCCCCAGGATACTCTTGGCTAACTCCAGAAGTTAAGAATAGGTTCAGATAATCACATTCTGATCAGTGAGCACTCTCCCGATAAACATAGGGCCAGAAGAGGATTATTTGGGCCCAAAGACACACGGAAATTTACACCCAGGGGAGATACAAGGATCCTCAGGCATCATTCTTTCAGGAGGACAGGAGAGATCTCTGTGGAAAGAAAATAATAATAGCCCCCATATTTCACAGAAGGCAAACTGCAGCACCTAGGGTCAGATCCTGATCTAGTCAGCTTTATCAACACCATTTTCTACCAGCCTGCAACATTCCTATTCTGAGAAAAGAAATAGATATTTGGCTGCTTGTGTGTTTGCCTGTGTTACATGAACAGTATTGGGTGGTCAGAGATATATTGTAAATAGAGTTACCTCCCTCTCTCTTTCTGTCTGTGCCTGTTTCTTTTCATTTCTCTTTTTCACTGTTTCATGTTAGTTCCCTCCATTGTGTGTCTGTCACCTTCTCCTTCTCTGTGCCTTTCCTTTTTCACTTAATGTTCTGCCCTTTATTTCTGAGGGTAACCACTGCCCTGCATCACATCAGAACTACCCTGCATGGGGACCTTCAAAGAAATGTATTCTATATAAAAAGATGATATACAAAGGAAGAGAACTTCACAGTAGCGTTGATCTGATTGAGCTCAGTCCACTTTGGAGTGGAGGAAATCCAAACTGGAGTGCAGCCACTCTGTTATGAGTAAAAGGGCAAATCCTGTTTTATTTCAGTGTGTCCAAGTGGCACTTTGATAACCAGGTTGTGTGGGCAGTGCATCTGCATGTAGGTTGAAGCATCAGGAAACAAGGCTCAATTCCATACAAAGATAAAGGGAGGATTCAACCTTTGCACCTCTCCGTGGTTGGCTGGCCTGAGTAAATGACACAGGAATAATTTCTCACCAAGCCACCCAAGATAACTATTTCGAGTTGCAAAGCTGTGTACCAATGAAGGGTCTGTGGGATTGAATTACTAGGGTCTGGAGAAACCAGCAGCTGATGCCAAATTAGCTTTTAAACCAAGTTTTTATACTGACAAACATGTGACCTTGGCCTGTGACCAAGTTTTTATATTAGCAAACAACATCCTGAGGTTTGGGACCCAGAAATTGGTACTCGCCAGGTTCTTCTGGCTCAGAATTTTCCCAGAACATTAAAGATAACTGTTGTGTGCCCTAAATGTGTGCTGGTAGCCCCACACACATGGCATCAGGCCTGTTGGTTCCAGTGTTCTTGCTAGAAACCCATTTTAGAAAATTGGGATAGATATCACTGGGATCTTAAAGCCCAGTACCAGCAGTTGTTGCTTTTTCCTAGTACTTTAAGATTTTGATACTCAGTGCCCAGAGCTGGTAGTAACCTACAATGTCTTGGTTCAAACATTGGAAATGGACCTATCAAACACCTTCTTAAAATGGGGCTGCTCAGTAATTTTTAACACATCAAAGCACCATCTTTGTCTCCTAGCTCTTGAAATCTCCAAGAAAATGATAGTATCCCAAGCCCAACACTCATGTGGGCATCATCCTAGCTTACATGGCATCACACTGCTATTTCTTAGAAACAAAGGAGGTCTGATCTAGTCCCCTGGTCTGTGGCCTAAGCATACAACCCTCCCCTCGGAGGGCTATTGACCCACATGTACCACAGAGCATGCTGAAAATGTGGAGCCCAAGGATGCATGCTTCCTTCAGCTCCATGCTTTGATCCTGGTTCACCCACAGTCACTCCACTCCCAGAGAAGAGATTGAGTCCTGTCTCCTCGCCACACCTCTGCTCAACAGACCCTCCAGTTTCAAGTCACACTTGTGCAGGTCAAAGACATAATTAATATGTGAATGCCCCAGAACTATTCTAACGAATCCTGCGTAACATGCCACAGATTGTATATAATGTAAAAGTAACCAGTAACACTAGCCTAATTGACTGCTCTAGATGTGTATCATAGTACACTTCAGAAGGAGGGCTGAGATATTTGAAAGTTCCTGGGAAGTGTTAGAAACCTTTGTAATGTGGTAATTTGTAAGTGTTTGGTACAATTTGTAACATTTTGTAAATGCTGCATAAGAAACGAAATGTCCTATGAGCACAGCTTGGTATAAACAAGGGCCTATAATTTCTGTCAGTTAAGTGGAAAGAAGCATTGCATTGACTTAGCCCTTCAAAATTATGTTCAGCCGATCAGATAACTTGGAAGAAGGTTTAATTTTAATTTGTCCCACTGGGACTTATTAAAACAATATTTGGAAAAACATGAAAAGACACTCACTTGTAAACATCTTGAAGAAAGGATGAAAAATTCACTGGACTCAGTGTTGTTTGTTTGTATTGTCTTGTATCCTGATATCAACTAAGTCAGGGCAGTCCAACTTTTCTCTGTGGTGAGGGGCCAAATGCCATGCAGATTTCAAAAGTGGGGCTGCAGGAATGGGAGTCATGAGCCTCCCAGGCACAACAGAGGCAGGAACCCCACCCCGCCACTGAACTTTGCAATCATGTCCCATCACCTTCACAGCACTGTGACCCCATCCCCATCCCCTATCATTGAACTGCAGATCCACCTTATCCTGCCTTCCTTAACCCATGGAGTTGGGAGCAAGCAGCAAAAGCCTGAGAAGGAAGGGGAGCTCAGAGAGTGACTGCTGATTGCAGCTGGAGTGATGGGGAGAGAGGAGGCTGGATAGTAGCCCAGGACATGAATTTGAAAGCCCTAGATTAAGGAATGTTTTGGGTGAGTTGTGCCCATCACATTAAATGTCTGGATACAGAAAGTTCTCACAGACTTCTCAGCCATGGTTAAAACATGATTAAAATATATGCCAGGTTAGACCAATTACATGTGATCTTGCAGGATTCACAAAGCAATAGCGACCAAGCCCAATTTTGCAATTAGTAAGATAGTAAGTTGAGGGACAGAGACATGATGTATATTAACTAGTGACATCATCTTTTGCACCTGTGAGAATTGGGAGAAGGTCCAAGGTCCTCTCCCACACTGAGGGAAATCAGGGCCTTCTGGGGTCAAGATGCTGTTGGCCAGATAGTCTGCTAGGCTTTGGCAGACATTTAACCTAGATCTACAAAATAAAGGGTAGAGGCATGATTAGGAAGCTTGCATGGTGGGCAATCATGCTGCCCTTTGTGATCATAAAAGGCAAGACGCTGGCCCACAGCTTTTCCTTTCCATAAAGTTTTCTTCTCTATGTTCTAAGGCACACATGGCAGGTGCAAGGGGCTATAATAAATGCCTGACATGTGGTGTGAGCACTTAATCCTTCTAACCCACCTCAGCCACTGGCAATGCTATCTATTTGATCCCCTAGAAACTTACTACATACCCTTAGTTTCAAGGCATTGTAATCAGTCTTAATGCGGTGTGAGCATCTACAGTGATAAAGTGGATGCTCCCAGTAACAAGGCACAGAACCTTTTTGAGGTGAAGGGAGGTGAGGAAAATCTGTTCCCAGATGAATTACCAGGCACCCTTCTATCAGTTGGAGAAATGACTCTCATATCAGAAACTATTGGCTTTGGCAAGTTGGGAATGCTATTTCTATGATATCTGTGAGTGCTCTCTTTACTCATGGGTGTCTTAAGAAGCTTCTGTACTATCCTTTTTAGTCAGCATGACTAGTGTATAGGCACCTAATATCCTTTTAAACAATGGGATCTCAGAGTGGAGGCTTTTTCTGGAACTCCGGACCTTTAAAATTATGGCCTTGTTCTTCTTCAAAAGTCTGCCTTGGCTCCAATCTCTATGTGGCAGATGTGGAAAGAATCTGAAAGATGCTATTTGGTATATAAGGTAGCATAGCTGGGCTAGGGCAAGCAGGGAACCCATTTTTGGCACCAGCCTAGAGGGGGCATCAGACTCCCCCTGCCCACTCCTGGACATGTTCCCAGAACAGAAATAGCCCTGTACTGTCCAACCATAGGAGCTGGGCAGGCATAGATCTGCACACCATATTGTAGCAGGCGGGGAGATGACAAGAAGATTGGCATCCCCTCGAGTCTTTGCCTGAAGTTGCACAGCTCAGGTTTTGTTTTTTATTGACACAGCGATTTAACATGGACAGTTCACCCTGTTAGTTGCAACATCATCATTCCTGCTTTACAAGCCTGAAGTAAGGACTTGGCCATAGTTCATTTGTAGTCACAAAACAATTTAAAAAAGAATCTAGCTCACTTCTGTAGAAGCCGAGAGTGACAGTAAATCACTGGTGGGAAATGGGCACTATTCAGGGATGTGCAAAGCTTCGGGTGCAGATTCAATTCAGATGAGATTTGGCCCAATTTGGTGGCTGAATCTCCAAATCCAAATCGAATCAGGAGACCAGTTAAAAGGTCTGAATCAATTCAAAGCTCTCCAAATCAATTTGGAAAAGATTCAGGGAGCTTTGGTGATTCAGCCAGACTCTATGCTAAGGAGGGGGTGAGGGAGGGCAGGGGAGGCTGGAGGAGCGGAGAGGGGACCATGGAGGGACTTCTGCCAGGCCCTATTCCCTGCATGCTCCCCCAGGACTCTCGAGTGCCCCTGACCACTATCCCAGCCCCACCCCCACACATGGCTGCCCCACCCTTCACAGCTCCTGGTTCTTTAAAATAAAGCCCACACTCACCATCTCCTGCCAGGCTTGGGGGAGATTCCCATTGTCCCCCCTGCTGCCCCATACTGCTTGGGGGGGCTGTGCCACAAGACCCCCGACCCCTGCACACTCTCTTTGCCTCCGCCATGGCTGCCTCACCTGCCCCACCTCCTGACCTTTAAAAAAACCCCAAAACCCTGCACTCATCGGCTACTACAGTCACCTTGGGGCTTCTGGGGCCTTGTAGCAGAGCCCCCCATGCAGCACAGGGCAGTGAAAAGCAACGGAGGTCATCTGTCACCTGGCAGCAGCTGGTGAGTGGGAGCTTTATTTTAAAAAGCTCGGTGCTGGGGCAGGCAGGGCAGCCATGGGGGAGATGGGGCTGATCCAGAGATCTGGCTGATTTGGCTTCGGCCAAATCTCTAAATCAGATTCACCTGATTCAGTCAGGTTCAGGACAGTGTATCACCAAATCACCAAATCGAATTGCTGTGCCTCAAATCAGTCAGATCCAAATCAAAGGAAATACTAGCCACTTTGCACGGTCCTAATGGGCACCTGATATCACTGATTAACTGAAAGTGAGCCATTTTCTTCAGAGTAGCAAGAATCTTCTTGTTTCTCATGCTGTAGATGATGGGGTTCATAAATGGGGGCACTACCGTATACAGGATACCCACTATGAGATCAAGCCCTGATGGAGTGTGGGACACAGGTTTTAAGTATGCAAATGTGCCAGAGAAGAGAAGCAGGGAAACCACAATGAGGTGAGGGATGCAGGTGGAAAAGGCTTTATGCTGGCCCTGCTCTGAGGGGATTCGTAGCACTACACTGAAGATCTGAATGTAGGATGCAAAAATGAGAGTAAAACAGCACAAAGCTAAGCAGGAACTAAGAAGTATTATACAGAGTTCCCTGAAATATGCACTTGAGAAGGAGAGCTTGAGGAGTTGAGGAATGTCACAGAAGAAAAACTCCACAACATTGCCTCTACAGAAGTTCAATGCAAACATGTTCCAAGTGTGCATGATAGAGTTGAGTATCCCTGCTATCCATGCACTGGATTCCATTTGGACGCATGCTTTTTTGTTCATGACCATTTCATAGTGCAAGGGCTTGCAGATGGCAGTGTAGCGGTCATATGCCATGACAATGAGAATATCAATATCTGCTTCCACCAAGACAAGAAAGAAAAAAACCTGGGTGGCACATGCAGCATAGGAGATTGTTCTAGTGTTCAGCAGGGAATTGACCATTGCTTTGGGGATGACGACAGAAATAGTTCCAACATCCAGGATGGACAAGTTCATCAGGAAGAAGTTCATAGGGTTGTGGAGATGGTGATCAAGGATTACAGCCATAACAATGAGAAGGTTCTCCATCAGGGCACTGAGGTAAATCACTAGGAACATTAAAAAATACAAAATCTGCAACTCCCAGATATCAGAGAATCTCAGGAGAATGACCTTGGACACAGAGCCTTGGTTGGACATTTTCTTCCTTGCACCAATGTGGGCTGCCTGCAGAGGAAATGACAGAGACAAAAGCTTATGGTTAAATTTCTCATATAACTGTCATATAATTTTATATGACCAACCTACTTAATCTGATGGTCAGAGTTTTTCAATTGGATTGCATTAGGCACATATAATTTCATATCATTTAAATTTCTCTTTTCCACTGTTCCATTTTAGTTCCGTCCACTGGGTGTCTGCCACTGCTTACTTCTCTCTGCTTTTCCTTTTTCACTCAATGTTCTGCCCTTTATTTCTGATGGCAATTATTGCCCTGCACTACATCAGGATTACTCTGCATGGGGACACTTAAAGAAATGTATTCCACATAAAGGGATGATGTGCAAGAGAATGGAACTTCCAAGTATCTTTAGTTTGATTGCAGTCCACTTTGGAGTAGAGGGAAGCCAAACTGGAGTGCAGTCTCTCTGCTATGAATAACAGGGAAAATCCTGTTTCATCTTACTGTGCCCAAGTGGCACTTAACCACCTAACTCCATATCTCCCTCTATGTCCCTGCTGCACATGCTCTGTAGGCTGCACCCCACCAACATGGACACCCCGGAATGCCTACCAAGAAATAATGCCTACCAAGTGTTTGACCCTCCCTCTTAACCCAAGAACTTAGTCTCCTGGCCACTTTATCAAGGAGCAAGACAACATTGCCTGTAGATTACCCCATCCAGACAGCATTTGCTATTGCAACTGTTATTTTGCAGCAAAGCATTCTTACAACAAAGGCAGACAAGGTTCCTTGGGTGAATCTGATATCTTTTATTAGACCAACCCAAATAGTTGGAGAATAGTTATTAAGCAAGCTTTCAGGTTCAAAAACCCT
>JAGPOW010001603.1:1093644-1120332 GCA_030014935.1 Caiman crocodilus | reverse complement strand
AAGTTACTGGAGAGCAGGTTTAGGTTGGACATTAGGAGGCACTACTTCACAGTTAGGGTGGCTAGGATGTGGAACCAGCTTCCTAGGGAAGTTATTCTTTCTCCTACCTTGGGCATCTTTAAGAGTAGATTGGATAGATACTTGGCTGGGGTCCTGTGACCCTGGCACTCGTTCCTGCCACTGATGGGGGGGCAGACTAGATGGCCTGCTCTAGGCCCCTTCTGACCCTAGATACTATGATACTATGAAGAAGGACTGAAATGCAGATCAGGAATTTTCTCAACTCCCAATAGGAAGACTGTGATGGCTGTTTTGTTTGCTTTTTTTCAGTCAGTTTTAGCCATTATTTTTATCTATTTTAAATACTACTAACACTTGAGAAAAAAAAAACAGAGAAAGAAGACACCTCTCTCATGTTCCATACCACCAGCAGAGCAGCAAATAGATAATCTTAAGTATAACCCTTAAGTATAATCACACTTATTGAATACTGAAAAATATAATTCCTGAAGATAGCATAACTAGCATGCAAGTCTCTGTCATCTTTGCCTTAATAGCAGTCAGAAATTAAAGCAAGGCAGAGGAGGACCTATCAAGCTTATAAAATAATGCTTTTTCAGGAACTTGAACAGGGTGGAATAGAATTGCTTTTTGTCATCTAAAAGGATCTGACCATATGTAGTCAATGTTTAATTCATGGTCAGCAATTAATTCCATGATTTTAAAATAAAGAAGTCCTCTTCTTTTTACAAGATGAATGGTTGAGTGGAAAATGTGATTCTGATTCTTGGAACAGATTACTGATCATCATGGGTAGATCCAGGGCTTTGAAAAGACAGATACAACTGGCATCATAATGGTGGCATCAAAATCAATGTCTTTTCCATATGGCTGTCTCATCACTGGAACCAGGATTCTTCCCTCATGGTTGGCCAGTATTTCCAATCTGGGGTCTCTGAGGTCCCCATAGAGACCCCCAAACAGTTGACCTATGTACTCCCCATAGTAATAGGCGACATCCAGGTCTCAGACCTCATGAACTCTAGTTCAGGACAAACATTTCTGTACGGGTGGATCATGGACGCCTCTCAGCTAACGATAGGCCAAAGGGTCACAGCCCAGGAACTCCATATCCTTGGTGAGATAAGTAGCCACCAAAGCCTCATAGAATCATAGGTTCTACCTGGCTGAGGCTGGGGTCTGGTGCCTCTGGACCCCAACATTGAAGCCAGGCCCTTGGTCAACATTGGCAGCACGTGGTGTGGAGGAGACTGGCTGATGCTGGGAGTGCTGGCATGGGGAAGTATATCCCCCCTCCTTCACATCCCCCTGCATCTCCCTTTCTGCCTCCCTGACTCTGTTCACCAGCACTGTCACTCTGTTCACTGTCCATCCAGTGATCAAGGGTTTTGGTGCTGCCAGTGCACATGCTCCCCTTCATTGTCAGGTTGCACATGCCTGTCAGCACTTGGATCATGTTGGACTGCTACAGATCCAGCTGTTTTTTTATGCCTTCCTTCAGCCACTTCACCAGTGCCTGCACATCTGGTGAAAGCAGCTGGCCCCAGCCAGGAACAGTGATCCCTTGGAACTTCTCTACTTGGTTCTCAAGCTCCTTGACTATGGGGATCACCTGGCTAAGATGGGATTCATGAGTGCTGAGGGTCTCGGTGGCCTCAAAGAAGAGCTTAAGGACCAGCAAGATCTGGGAGATGGTATCCCACCCTACTTTGTTAAGGAGGCCACTGATCCCAATCTCTCTGAGCAAGACCATCTCATGGATGACCTTCTGTTGCTCCACCAGCCTTTCCAGCATAAGGTTTGCAGAGTTCTACCATGTCTCCACATCCTGCTTGCTTATGTCCTGTGGGATGCTCAGCTCTGCCTGTTTGTATCACAGCATCTTGCCCTCCCTGATCCTGCAGTGCAAGTAGCCCACCACCTTCCTTCATTTAGAAATCAGCTGTGTGGTAATGACAGTGCCATCACCAGCAGCCCTGTCCCCCTCCAAGGCATTCTTGACTATGAGGTGGAACTTGTGTGCCACACATCAGATGCCAACAAAGTTGTCATCATGGACAGCCTTGACCATATTGGCCTCAATGTTGGTGATTTAGAACCCATGGGTCAGCTTGCCCTGCCCTACTAGCCACCCCGTACCACATGATTCATGGCCCCCATGATCTCCCTTGCCTTATGGGACTCATCCTTCACTTTGGCTTGAAGGAGAGCCCACCGATGACCTGACTGATCACACCAATGTACTGTGAGGGAGAGGTGGGTGTAATCTCCACCCTGGCTGCTCCATATGTCAGCGATGAAGTGCAAGGGTACCTGTGGCTCTGCCATGTGCAGCTCTTCTTTCAAGTACTCCCTGCATGCCTCATACAGGGAGGACACCACTGTCCTGCTAAAGATGGTGTATGCGGGTTCTTGCTAAAATGGGGCCATGAGTGCCATGAGCCACTTGAACCCTGGCAGCTCAACTAAGGAGAAGGGCTGGCTATCCAGAGCAAGCGTCTCCTTAGTGCTTTGGGTGACCTTGCTCACCCTGGGGACGTGCTCCCCCTTTGTCTGTGGCTTTCCCCTACCACTCCAGGGTGGTTTGCCTCTACTTTGCAGGTATCGGGGTTTGGAGCAAGTGGGGGACTTCCCTTTGGGCATGCTCCCACTAGTGCCAGGCTGAGCAGAAAGAAGGGCAAGGGGGTGCTGCCACCTGAGATGCAGCAGCATAGATGTGGTGAAGTGTTTCACCTCTTTGCCTTGGCTGATCTGCCTTCAGCAGTGCTGACAGATATCATACTTGGGATCATCTGCAACCTCAAAATGATCCCACACTACACTACCTCCCCGTCACTTCTGGGTTGAGGGTGGGGATCCTGCCTAATCTCCACCCCCAGCAGGCAGAGGCAAAACAACAGGGGAAGCTGAGCCACCTGCCCACATGACCTCCTCCAAGGTGCCTTCCAGAGAAGGAGACCTAGCCCTAGGGGATCTTTGAGGGGCATGAAGCACAAACTCAAATTCCCCTTCATTCTCCAGAATTTCTTTTTCTAGGGCACTCAGGTCCCCTGCTTCCAGATCCAGCTACTCCTCTGGCACTGGGATGCTCATGATGAAAGATGAAATTGGAGTACAGGAGACTCTCATGCTGGTGCTGGTGGTTATTTCTGGTGTTAGTGGAGGTGGTGCAGTTGCAGGGACAGCTACTGCTCCCACCTCCTTGCTCCCACTGGCAGCAGACAACTCATCGCTGACAAGATGTGTCTATGTTTGGGAGGGGGAAGGTCTTACAGCTCTTGCCCTACCCACTGTAGCTCTATCTCCCCCCCGTCCCAGAAGACCTGGCACCTGTCTTTCTAGCACTCTTCATATTAATCTTTGCTGTGAGGGAAAACGTGTGTGTGTGTGTGTGTGTGTGTGTACACAACTGTAATATTTCTTTTTCTCTCTATGTATGTGACTAACTAATATTTCTTCTTCTCTGATTTCCTGTATGTGTGTGTAACTAACTAATATCTCTTCTTTTCTGTTTACTATATGCGTCTGTAACTTATATCTCTTCTTCTCTTTGTTAACCATATGTGTGTGTCATGTGCTTTCCTGTATAGTGATGGATCACACTGCCAGGGAAAATACAGCTTTCTTTTTTAAAAGTATGGGGATGCAGCAGGGAAATAACAAGAACAAATAAGAGGTTTTGGGTGGGGGTGGGGAGAATAAATTGAAAGAAATTGATTGGATAGGGATAAGTAGAGGGATTCTAGGCAAGGGTGATTAGTAAGCTGTATCCAATCCTTTCCAAGAAGACAGACTAGCAGGAGACTAACTAGAAAGCTGAGCTACTCCAGTTGTAACTTTCAGATGCTGTTGTTCAGGCAGAAACAGCTCACAAAAGGGACAGAAAGGCTGCAGACAGAGGCTTATATGCTGTTTCTGCATCCCTTCCTCAGATCACTGTGATTGGAAGGGGATTTGGGGAAAGATCAGAGTCACTGGCCAGGTACAGATGTCAGTCTGTCCCCCCCACCCCTTCCCACCCCTCTTCTCAGTTTCTGCTCTCCTGCCAGACTGCCTTCCAAATCTCTGAATCTCCAAATCTTTTTTCTGAATATTTTCTGAATTGATTCAGAGACTAGTAGTTTTTCTCCCAATTAAATTTGGATTTTGTGATTCAGCCTCCGAATTGGGCCAAATCTTCTCTCTTTAAAGCACAGCTAGGTATATAGCAGGGTCCTCTACCCTGTGTTAGTTATATGGAGAGAAGTGTTGCATTTATTTAGACCTCCAAAATTATTTTCAGGTGATCATTTAATAGTGAACAGGCTTTCATTATAATGCATCCTACTGGGATTTATTAAAAAACCTTAAAAAAACTGCCATGAAATGAAGTTCACTTTTAAACATGTTGCAGTGGGAATGGAAACATTCCCTGGCCTTCTAGCATGATGTCAACTACATCAGGGTAGCCCAACTTTTAAGTGTGATAAGGGGCCAAATGCCCTGCAGACTGTGAAAGTGATGCTGTACACGAGGGGAGTCATGAGCCTCCCAGGCACAGCACAGGCATGAATAGCCTCATCCCTACTGAGCTGTGCACTCATGCACCACCCTACAACTGCACTGTGACCCCATCTTCACTATCCACTCACTAACCTGCACATCCCTCCCAACTCGCCCCACCCCTTTGCTGCCTGCCCCCAAGGAGTTGGGAGAAAGCAGCAAAAGCCTGAGGAGGGAAGTGAAGCTCAGGGACCCTGGCTGCTGTTGCATTTGGAGAGATGGAGAGAGAGGTAGCTAGATACCTGAATAAGATTTCATTTGGAAAGCCTTATACTAAGTAGTGGCTTGGATGAGTTTGGCTCATTACATTAATTGTATGGAGATAGAAAGTACTCGTGGACTTCTCTGTAATGGTTAAAGCATGAATAAAATTGATAGTAAATTAGACCAAATATATGTAACCTTGGAGGAGATACCAAACAAAACAGACAAAACACAACTTAGTTATTAAAATGGAAAGTCGAGGGAAAAGCATGCCACACTTTTACACCAGTGTAATCTGCCTGAGCAACAGTGAAAACGGAGAGTAAACCCAGAATGCACTGCCCTACTCTGAAGGAGATCAAGCACTTCTGCAGTCAATTTACTGCTGGTGGGATGATCTGCTGGGCCTGGGCAGACATTTGACCTTGACCTGTCAGACAGGGTAGAGGCATGTTTAGGAAGCCTGCATGAAGGAGAGTCATGCTGCCCTTTTTAATAGTAAATACAAGATTCTTGGCCTGCTGCTTTTCCATTGCACAAAGTTTTCTTCTAAGTACTGCAAGGCATGTATGGCAGGTGCATGCAGCTGTTAGAAAACTGCCTGAGATATGGATGCAAGTGCTTAATCCTTCTAATTGCCCTCAGCCACTGGCAATTTTATATTATTTCTGCCCCTGGAAACTGACTAAGTCCCCTCCATTTCAACACACCACAATTAGTATTAATGAAGTGCTAACACCTAGTGGGAGGTAAAGTGAAGACACATAGGAAGAAGGCTGGGTACCTTGCTTAGCCTCAGACAGATGTGGGCAGGGTGTTTCCCCTAGGCATCATCAGGGGCCCTTCTATCAGCTGGAGAAGAGCCTCTAATATTAGAAGCTATCAAATTTGGTAAATGGTGATTGCTTTATGTCTGAACTATGCCAATGCACACTTTACCCATAGGTGTTGTTAGCAGCTTCTGTACCAGCCTTTTTAGGAAGCATGCCTAGCATACACTCATCTAAACCACCTGTCAAACAATGGGAGGTCTAAATAGAGGGTTTCCTAGAATTCTGGACCTTTAAAATTCTGGCCTACTGGTCTTTCTTCAAGAGTCTACCAAGTCTCTAGTCTCTGTCACAGATGAGGAAAGAAACTGTGGAAGCTATTTAGAATTTAAAAAAAAAAGGTGTGGAAAGCAGAGAAAAAGCCTTTGGCACCATCTTGAATGGGGCATCAGAATCACACTATCCTCTCCCAGGAACTTTGGCAAGACAGGAATAGCCATGCACTGCCCAAACATAGGAGCTAGACAGGCAAAGTCCCACACACCATCATGTATCTGGACAGAAGGGGACATAAAAAGGGCCCATGCTTGCATAGCCCTGCACTCAGTATCATACTTATTGGTGGAGGGAGAGAGTACCAGTTTACACCTTAGAGCTCCTGCAGCATCAACCACAGCAGCAGCAATGCTGCAGGCAAAGGCAAGTCACTACCCCACTCCTCCTTACTATCGTCTCATCTCCATAACTCCTCCCTACCTGCCCCACACCAGACTGTGGGGTGAAGAAATTTTTCATGCCTAATGGTATGTGTCAAACACAGCATCAGTATGCAAGCCAGAAGACAATTCCTGATGCTCAAAGTCACATATCAGCTTCATGCCAAGCACAGGAAACATGCACTCATGTATTGTTTTCACATTTTAACACTGAGAAGAAGACTATATGTAATGCCATGCACACATGTATAAGAATGGAAAACTCACAATGACACCCATAATCATGCAGAATCACTGAAGGTGGAAAGCATGTTCGCTCAAATTGTTTTGTGGGGAAAAAAATGTTCTTCAGGCATATCTTCCAAGACAAAAGCAGGTTTTAGCTTAAATACTAGAGGACAAGTATACATATTTTTTAGATAGCTCTCTGCTTCTTGTTGCCATCTCATGGTAGAAACAAGTATGCCTAATTCTCCCTGGTGGAAATAGAGGGAGGTCCACTGAAGTTAAGTTAGGTCATTCCACAGCATCAATCAGTCAAGTTCTATTCAGCACAAAGTCACACACAGTTTCTGAGGATCTAGCCATTAATGTTGATGTCTAGTACTTCTTCCATACACACCAGTTATACATGGGCAGTTCATACTCTTAGCTGCATTGGTGCCACTCCGGCTTTACAAGCCGGAGGGAAAGATTTGTTTTTGGTGTGCCACTGGTCATGACTGTTCTAAGAAGAATCTAACTCAATTTTTCCAGACACTATGCTGCTAAAAAAGTACCTCACACTGGTCAAGCACAGAGTGACAGAAAGTTCATTGGTGAAAGATAGAGACCAGGTGGTAAGGGAAGAACAGAGTGTGAGCCAGTTTCTTCAGAGCAGCAAGGATCCCCTTGTTCTTCATGCTGTAGATGATGGGATTCATTGTGGGAGGCACTACTGAATATAAGACACCCACTATGAAATCCAGCCCTGATGGGGTGTGAGAGGTAGGTTTGAAGTATGCAGTGGTGGTAGAAAAGGCAAACAATGAAACCACAATGAGGTGAGGGAGGCACGTAGAGAAGGCTTTATGTCGGCCCTGATCTGAAGGGATTCTCAGAACTGCACTAAAGATCAGAATGTAGGATGCAACAATGAGAACAAAACAGAAAAAAATTAAGAAGAAGATGAATAATATCACACAGAGTTCCCTGAAGTATGTATCTGAGCAGGATAACTTGAGGAGCTGGGCAATTTCACAGAAGAACAAGTCTACCACATTGCCTCCACAGAAGGTGAATGCAAACATATTCCAAGTATGCATGGTAGAGTTGAGCATCCCTGCTACCCAGGCAATGGAAACCATTTGAACACATGCTCTTCTGTTCATGACCATCTCATAGTACAAGGGCTTGCAGATGGCAACATAGCAGTTATATGCTATGATGGTGAGAAGGGCAAAATATGCTCCTCCTAAGCAGACAAAGAAAAAAACTTGAGTGGTGCACCTGGAATAAGATATTGTTCTGATATTCAGCAGGTAGTTGGCAATGACTTTGGGTATGATGACAGAAATGGTTCCAACATCCACGATGGACAGGTTCATCAGGAAGAAGTGGAGGGGTTTGCGGAAACGGTGGTCGAGGACTACAACCATGAGGATTAGAAGATTTCCAATTAAGCCAGTGAGGTAAATTACTAGGAACGTGACAAAATACAATATCTCCAATTCCCAAGCCTCAGAGAATTTCATAAAGATAAACTCAGACACAGAGCTTTGGTTAGATATTTTCTTGCTTTCAACATAGTGGGCTGCCTGCAGAGGGAATGACAGATACAAAAGCCCAGGGCTAGATTAATTATACAAATGTCCACCTGACAAAAGCCTGTTAAATCCCTTAGAGACAGAACCTTCCCTGATGTTGGGTAATTAGCTGCATTACACTTTTGCTGATTTCTACCTGCAAGACTTGGGGTGGCATCACACCACTGAGTTACTCTCAACTAAGTCTAGGAGTTAGGTAAAGGGTAATATAGCCAATTCTGTTTAGTAATAATTCTGTCAATTAACAGGGGAGTATCATTCAAGTCCAATGACAAAATAGTATTTATACCCAGGAGAGTTTCAAGAGGCAGTGGGCCATTGGCTTTGGAGGACAGAACATATCTATTTGGTGACAAAGGAATAAGAATCTCTTCATTTCACAGAAATTAAACCACAGCCTCTCGAGGACAAATCCTCCTATAATCTGTTTTAGCAACACCATTTTGTGCCAGCCTACATTATTCCAACTCTGAGAAAAGAAACAGGCAAATAGACAAGAAGAAAAAATAACTATGTTAAATGAACATTCTTAAGTCAGAGTGAAACATGAAACAAATTCCTCTCCCTCACTCCCTCCCCCTTGCTTTTTTTTTTTTAATTTCTCTTTTTCACTATTCCATGTTAGTTCCCTCCATCATGAGTCTTTCACTTTCTCCTGACATTTCTGTATTTTTCTTGTTTCACTCTATGTTCTGCCCCTTATTTCTGATGGTAACCACCACCCAGTACATCAGGACTACCCTGCATGGGAGACCCTCAAAGAAATGTATTGCACATTAAGGGATGGAGTGAATGGGAACTGAACTCCAAAGCTTTAGTTTGATTGGACTCAGTCCACTTTGGAGGGGAAGAAAGCCCTACTGCAGTGCAGCTGCTCTGTCGTGAGTAAAAAAAACAAATCTGTTCTCACCTTAGTGTGCCCCAATGGCACCTAGACATTTAATTCCATTTCTCCCTATTTGTCCCTGCTGCACATGCTGTAAAACACTCACACGGACCCCCCCCCCAGCAGAACAGGATGACCCTGCACATGCATAACAACAGCCAAGTACTAGCAAGTGAGTCACTGAAAATAATATGTCTATCATGTGTTTGCACTTCTCTCTCAGCCCAAGAGCTAAGTCTCTGGGCTACTCTTTAGGGAGCAGGAAAATTTTAGGTGTAGATTTCCACACTCACAGATCATGAGCTGCTCAAATTGCCTCTTTGTAGCAAAGCTTTCTAACAACCAGAAGGTAGAAGTAGGTCCCAAGTTTTTGAAAGTGAAATAAGATTTATCCCTGAGTATCTACATTCAGGTTCAATGAAGTTGAACATCTTTAAACGTTGGCTCAGATTAAGTTGCCAGATAGCTAGATTCAAGTAGCAGAAAGAGAAGCTTAGGTTTGATATTAAGGGGGACATTTTCAGTAGAAAGCACTAGAAATGGTAATCTAGAGGGGTTGTGGAATCCCCATTTTTGGAGGTTTTTAAGGCCCAGGTAGACAAAGCTTTGGATGGCATGATATACTTGGGGATGATCCTGCTTTGAGCAGTGTTCAGACTAGATGACTTCATGAGGTTCTTTTCAACCCTAACTTTTTATGATTCTGTAATAGAAAGACAGTCAGACAGAGAGATAAGTTATACTATTAGTAGTTTTCTCCTAGTGCTCCCTGCTCCCTTGCTGTATCTACTGCTGTTTCATCTCCACTATTGTGCATTATTTCAGTTATTCCTGTTGCCCTTCTGTCTTTCACAATCAAATTGATCTAGACTTTACAGTATCTCATATCCCATGTACACTCTATACTGCAGCTTACCAGCACTTTGGAATCAGGTAGCAATTCTCCTTCAGACTTCTTAATGTGCTCAGGACATCTGTGAATCATTTTGCTATTGCTGTTTTTCTACTTAATGTAACTGGGAGACAAGCTTATCTACACTATTAGCAGTTTTCTCCCACATGCTTCTCACTCCATTTCTCTCCCTACCTTGTCTCATCTGTCCTATTTTGCATCATTTCAGTTTTTCCTGCTGCCCTTCTGTCTTTCCACACTGAATTAACCTTAACAGTATCTACACATACATATAAGGATTCATGAAGTCCAACTAAGCCACCTGAAACCTTAATTTAGAGCTGGAACCCACCAGAGCATCACAGGTAGACCAGCCCTCCCTCAATTTTCACTCCTGAAAATACAGCTGACAACAAAAATCTGGAAGGAATACATACTGGCCTTAATTTGTTGGTCCTTAAGAAAGTAGGGCTGGAAGGAACCTAGTTAAAGGCATCTATGTAGCCCATTCCTCAAGGTAGGATATCCTGACTAAAGCATCCCAGACCATAGTATCTGTAAAACAAGCAGAAAACCTACTATGCTTCTTTGTGTAGATCCTTCCGCTTCAGATGTCTTTCCTCCACAAAAGCCTGAGTTCTTGTACTCTATTTATCTATCAATCTATCCATGTTTATGTGTCTCCCTTTTTCTCCAGTACTATTTATGAAGCCATGTACATGGAAATCTGCTTTCACGGGACATTTAAAATTATATCTTCTGGAAATAGTCTAGAATCATTTGCTGTCTGCAGATGATTTCTGTAGGTAACCTCTGTACTGTGAAAGAGTATTTATCAATGTCTAGTCCAATGGGCTTCCAAGCAGGCATTCCCAGGAGCCCTGAACAATGCCTAAACAGAAGCACCTGATGAGGTGGATAAATATATTGGGCACCTGGCTACAAACCAGGAGTAGAGATCATTGGGAAAGATTCTGATTGTACAGCACTCTCTCCCCAAAAGTTGTTTCATTATTTCTCATATTTTTTGTTTGAAACATTTTGAGTCCAAAACACTTTTGCTATGTCCAAGGCAGGGTTCCTACACACCTCTAAGCCCCCATGATCTGGGGCATACAAGCCCAGTGCATTGCCCTGGATACAAGTGTTACCAGCCGTTTGGTCATAAAGCATCAGACAAACATCAGACCTACATTGCTATATCCAAATCCGCACCATTCCAGCTAATGAACACTGCTGCTCAGCTCTTTTTCTTGCTGCACTGTTTCATCCCAGAACACAATGGCTTCCTTAGTATCACTACATGCATCTGCTATATTTCTACCTTCATCCTTCTCTGATACAAGTTGAAAAAAGGAAACATATATATCTCCAGTCACCAGCAGCTTTTGGGTAAGCAAAATTATGCCTAGAGACAGTTGGCTTGTTTTTCTGCCAGTCCAACATCCTCAGCATTATAGAATATTTCCAAGTGCTGAAGACCACCCGCTCTTCAATTTTTTTCCCATACAAGGATCTGCTGCACCATAGTTGATTGTGTGGTTTTGTGCATTTTCCATGCATGCCTTGGTTCCTTTGAATGAAGGGGTTGTGAGTCTCCTTGCTTTGGGGATCATGATCCATGTATGGTTGCCAGCTTGCAGACTTGTTCAGTGCAATGAGCTGTGCACAGTGGATTTAGCCTCCACAATTAAGCCCCCATGATAGCCCCCTTAACACAGGGTTGCCCCAATAAGCTTCAAGGGCTGCCTGCTGAGCTTAGCAGATAGGCCTCTTGTGAGCCCAAGGCACTTTTGCTTAAGGGTTTCAATGGCAGTCCTTTTGGTGAAAGATGCCTATTTCACAGAATGATCAAGAGCCTGGTGATGAAGTCACTCTCCTGAGAGGCAGATGATATGGTCTTGCCAGCTGTATGCTGAGAATTCCTGGGCAGATGGTTAAAGCAGAAGGTTATTACACCAGAGGTGTTTGACAATACCACCATGACAACCATGTCCAGTTCCTAAATTCAGAGAACTCCATCCTCTGAATCCTGAGCATGTGAAGGTGTCTACCCTCCCAGTAGAGCTCTTCAGCAATCCCTGTGAACTCTTCAGGAAGTTCCCCCTCTGCCTTTAACCTCTCTGAATTGCCCCTCAGTAGACCTAACTCCAGTGAGCCAAGGAAGCAAACTAGGCATCTGGATTCTTTCTTTCTGCTGCAGAGATTCATTTTTTGGATGTTACAATGGCTCAAGTTCTTCCCTAGATGGCACACTAAGTGACTTCAGAGCACCATCTGCATCAACTTTCAGTTGAAACTTCCACATCACAGCATCAGTTTCAACATCCCACTCACTATGTTTATGCTTCTCTCTAATTTAGGTTAAGAGAGAGGTATAGGCCAGCAGGAGCAGGCTTTTTTTCAACACCAGAATTAACTCAGATTATCTCAATTTCATTTACTAAAGGTATGGTTGGTTTTCATTAAACTGTCTGAGAGATGCATTTTCTGATCCCTTTTTTCAGTTCTTTCTTTACCTCTTTGTTCCTCAGACTGTCAATCACAGAATCAAAGGTAAGTAAGACCTGAAGGGACTTCCAGCTGTCCTCTACTCCAACCCCCTGCCTGAGGCAGGATCATCTTAATCCAAGATCTTTCTAAATCTACCTGCAAGTCTGACACAACACAATATAACACTTACGCCTGCCCCAGATAAATCAGGGGAACCACAGCAGCCAACATCCTGCTTCTATAAAATGAGGAATTAGACAGTGGAGGTGAGGGCAGTGTAAGAGAGAGAGAAAAATGTGTTCATGTGTTTCTATTCCTTGGTATTTGGTAACAAATAATCAATAATAAGTGTTCCATAGGAAATGCTGACTACCATAGGGAGAGAGTAGCAGTTAGAAAATGCCTTTTTCTTCCTGGTGTAGCAAAACCCCAGTTTTTCTTTTTTCTTTTTCTATTAAAATACATTCCTTCCCCTTCCCCAACCATTTCTGACTTTGTCTCTCCCTCTCTATTCCCTTTAGATAGGTATAAGTAAGCTAAAATGTAGGATAAGCTTTAACATTTTATTTTAGGTAGTAAGTTTTATTTTCTCTCCCCTCTTTCCAAATAAATGCCCTGCTATTTTGATATAGATACCCATTGTTTTGTAAGCAATAATTATGTTTGTATTTTTTTTTTACTGCTTTTATATTGTGTGATTACAGTTTTGGCCTACAAATGTAAGTTAGCATAAGTCATGTCAAGCCTCCATCTTGTGTCCCTTGGTTTATGACTCACACCTACCCCCCTCCTATGTAACTTGGTTCCTGAATGAATGGGGATGAATGAAGGTGCTTGAGAGACAATGGCACTAGATCTACAAATAGCTCCCTCTGAATGACTGAACTATCAATACCAATACCTGGACCAGTGACCCCAGCCCTTGGAACCACCCTCAGCATTCAAGAAACAAAACATGAGGCAGCCCACCATTGTGCCAAGGCTGCCCATGCTCAGTAAGAATACCTGGAGCCCTCTGGAACAGGACTGACATTGCCTGGACAGGCCCTCTCCATAGGAGATTGGAGGTAGTCTGCCCCATAAAAAGGGGTAGTGAGGACTGCCTCCTTGTGATTCCCTCTCCATGTGGACCAGCACCATGCCACACCACCTATCCACCCAGAGAGCCTGCCAGCGACCCCCCTCTGGACAACACCTGTTGGACAAAGACCCATTTCTAGCCTGGATAGGTAGCTATCACCCCACCCTCTCTTCAACCAAGGACTTGGACTCTGTTTCTCTCCCCTACCTGGACTCCAACCCTTGTACTGAGTCTCTTCCTCTTGCTGCCATTGTGACTGCGTGTGCGTGCGTGCGTGTGTGTGAACCAATAACTTCATGGGTCTGTGTAGTGTGTTGTCCATTTAATTAACCTGATATTTGGACCCCTGAGTTGGGTTTTGCTTTACTATGTTTTGGCCCTGTTCCAATCTCTGCTCCTCACCCCTCTAACTTCTGTCTCATTTCTCCCTCTCCTCCTTCTGGTTCACTGCCACCTCCAACACCTGTCCTGAGCTCCTCTCTGCCTGCAAACCCCTTTTTTCTTTGCCACTGTCTTATCCCCACTGCCTTTTCCCCTGAGCTCCCAGGTTTCTGCCTCAGTTTCTTTCCTGGATGTTCCCTCCTTACCACCATTTATCTGCCCACTGCCCCAAATATCTCAGCTGTCTGCCTCAGTTTCCAGCCCCAAACTCCCAGGTTTCTCTCTCTCCATCTTTCCTGGCTGTTTCCTCCTTTGCACTAGGCCTTTTTCCCTTCCACCAGTGACCTTGAGTAACCCTGGGGCTACTTGATCTTAAATAAATCAAGCCCTAGTTCCTCAGCCAACTTCTCTTTAGTCCACCGGTTCTAATCCTGGTTCTGGCAACTTTCACTCTCTACACTTTATCTCTCTTTCTCACCTTAACCTTCCCCCAAGTATCCCAGGTACCCCAAGCACACACATACATACCATACCATCCAAGTTAGGAACTTACTTGTGTGCATGTGTAGATGGGATGTATGTGTATGAACTGGTGAGTGTGTGTGTATATACATATATATGTAATTGTGTGCATGATATATGAATTAGTGATCTGTGTATGTATACAGAACATGTGTGTATGGACAATTGATTTTTGTCTAACTTTTGGAGTGTATTGTGTATGTGCTTGAATTGGTGATAGGTATGCATGTGCCTAGGCTTGTTTAGATGTGTATGTGCCTGATCTGGTAGTGTGTCTATATGCACCTAATTGATTTGTGTGTTTGTATATGTGCAATTGTTTTACATCCTCCTGTCTAACAGCGCAATATTGAGATCCCTGAGATTTGGCTTTACCCCTCAGGGCAACACTGATGTTGGGAGGCATGCTTGAAATTGTAACCAAGATCTGTGTACACAATATCAGATTCAGTAGAAATGAGTGTAATGCCAAGAGGGATGACAACCCCAATCTGGCACCAACTTGCAAGGGAAGTGGTGCTCACTCCTACCCTGGGGGTCTCCAAAAGGAGGCTTGATAATCATCTTGCCATGTTTTTCTGGCCCCAGCATTCTTTCCTGCCCATGGCAGGGAGTCAGACTTGATAATCTGCTCAGGTTCCTTCCAAGCCTACCAACTATGAAACTATGAAACAATGTTGTCCAGTAAGGAGCCCAGCTGGCTGTCACACCAGGAAAGGCTTGACTGAGAGATCAAAATCTCAGAGGAGACTAAAGAAATGGTCAGTTCCATTGGAACACAGAACAGTAGTTGGGAAGCCAATGATGTTAGGATACAGCTGGCTAGGAATCCACTTCCCCAGGCCCTAGCTTCAAGTTGGGGGCAACACAAGTATTATCTTCCAGCAGTGTTATATATTTTGCAGCACCCTGGGTGTAGATGCTGATGGAGCTGGTTGGAGCTTGAGCCTGCTAGCTAGCCCCATGCTGAGGCACCCTTGTTCCCCAGCCAGCCCCTCTGCAGCAAGCTGAGCCAGGTTGGAGCATCCTCAATCTGGCATGCTAACTCTTGAACCCCTGGTCAACTGAGCCTGCTCTGACCAGGCTCTACACATATTGCAGTCCTGGGCACATATGTAAACATGGCATCGGGGAAGGAAGAATAAACACTGGCATAAGCTGAAATGGAGTTTATTTACTTGAATTAATACGGTTTGTAGAGACACCAAGCAGGTATCACTCAGCATCTGCCAGAAAAGCCAAGAATTGTAGCTGTATTAACCAGTCGCTGAGTTATATTTCTATTGTCTTCATTGAGAAACTGGCTAGCATCATTTGCAGGAGGTCTGAGGTACAGAAGTTAGAGTGAAGAATGTGATTCAGATTCTTGGAAGGGATTACTGATCACCAGAAGCATTTCTAGGGCTTTGAAAAGCCTGATACACCTGGCATCAGAGTGGTGGCAGCAATCGCAATGGCCATCTTGGTCACTGGCACCAGAATTGCTCCCTCAGGGATGGCAGTTATGTCTAGTCTGGGATCTCTGAGGTCCCAAAGAGGGCCCCCCCCAACCAGTGGCCCTATGTAGTCCCAGTCACAATAGGAGATGTTCTTCTCCCAGGTCTCATGGGCTCTGATTCATAAATATTTCTGTTTGGGTGTGTTAATGGACTTCTCTCAGATGACAACTGCAGAATGCATGCATCAATCCTGCACACATGGGGACCCTGAGTTCTATCTCACTACAAAGGTATAACACTCACTCAGGTGCCAGATGGCCGAACTAGTCACAGTAGTGGCCAGCTACCAATGTAACCAGTGGTGGTACATCAGGTTTAGATCTCACTGACCAAGTTCCTATACCTGGAAGCATGACAGAAGGGAAATTGGAAGGCAAAGGAGCCGGGATCAACTGTGGGAAATACTCCCTTTGCACCCCAGGATCTTCAGATCCTGACCCATGATATATTCAGAGGGAATAGGGATTAGAGAGGCAACCATGGAGGCAGAGGACAAACCAAGTAAAAGGTGCAGGTAACAGTTCAGGGCCAGAATGATCTGGGTGGACTCACAAAGCTCTCACCAGAACCAGGTTGCATGGACAGTTCACCTGTGGTTAAGATGGGGCCCCAAGAGGTAAGGGCCAATTTCATTGTATACAAAAAGAGGATTCAGCCTTCACAACACTCTATGGCTGGCTGGACTGAATAAATGGCATGACAAGAACCTCTCACCAAGCCCCCCAGAATCCCCATTTTTAGTTGCAAAGGGATGTACTGATACAGGTCTTACAGGTCTGAATCACAGAGGCCTGCAGAAACCAGCAGCTCATGACAAGTTACCAGGAAGGGGTACTTGCCAGCATTTTCTCACTCATTATTTACTAAAACATACAGAATTAGTGTGCTTTTTGCCCTGAGTGCCTGCTGGTGGCCCCACACACCTGGAACTACATCTATTAGTTCCAGGGCCCTTGGTGGACACCTGCTTTTGCAAAGGTTAGGATAGATATTATTTAGACCTTGAAGCCCAGTACCACGAGTTTCCCTTTTAACCTAGTACTTTTTGAATTATGCTACCCAGTTCCCACAGGCAGTAGTGATCCACAGTGCCTTGGTCCAAGCACTGCCCATGAAACTGCCAAATATCTTCTTGAAGAGGGACTACCCACAATAATTTTTTTTACTGATTAAGGCACCATTTTTATGTCCTGACTCCTGCAACAGGAGTGGACTTTTATGAAGTTCACCCTATCACAAGCTCCAGATGACTGGATTGGTGGAGAGGTTTACACAGACTGAAAGGGATGTTAAACAAATTAGTTATAGGAGAGTCATGGAAGTGGAATGTCCTTCCTCCCTACTTGCAACTTGCAATCCAGGAGGTTCTCCCCAATTATCTACAGGTTCTCTCCTTTTAATCCCCTATATGAAGCAACCTTAAGGTGTGTTAGACTTACAACACACCATGTGACAAACACAGCAAATGAAGATGCAAAATATTGCCTAATACTTTTTAGGCAGTGGGAGTAATTGGTCCTGTTCAGGGCCTTTGACAAAAAAAACAAACAAACCTTCAGTGCTGCACAGGAAGTGCGGGACCAACACTACAACAGTTCCCAGCTCTGTGTTCTGCTGTTGCTCCTTTCGTGAGAAGGCAAATTGCTCGCCAAGTGGCAGAAATCCTATGAAGTCATAAGGAGAGTTGGGGATGTGAACTATTAAGTACAGCTTGAAGGGAGACAGGATAGGTCACAGATATACCATACTAAGCTTCTGAAACCCTGATGGACCCAGGAATCACTGAACAGGAAATTTGGTTCAGCTCCACTCTATTGAGGTTACTTTGGGAGATAATGTATCCATATCCCAAACAGGAGGAGACTAGAAGCCTACTAAACAAAGTTTTTTGGACTCAGTCAGGGAGAACCATTTTAATAAATCATTGGACCAAAACCTGGTTATCCCATGCAAAAGGGCTTCTCCCTTATATCTGAGTGACTATGGGGCACAGTAAATAGGGAAGGCCAGAATATGTAGCATTTGGGAGGAATAGAAGAAATGGTGAGCAAATGGCACAGGACAGATGTCTCTAGTTCCTAAGCCAGAAAAATCAATCTGGTCTTACTTTAACTTTGGCAAATTGAATGCAGTATCAAAGGTTTGATGCCTACCCTTGACTTGACTTGAAACATTGATGCAACAACTGGGAAAGGCTAAGTACATATATGACAATGGATCATGAGTTCCTTTGCTTCCCAGTACAGCACTCTAACTACTAATTCTTTCCTCCTAGCCCCATATAGCTTCCAAAGACCTCCCTTCTGTGACTGCCCAGGGGACCGTCTTCACGAAGAACACTGGAGAATGGACTGGTTAATGGAGGTCTGTGCTGGGAATTTAAACCTCTCAAACCCCTTTTTGGTGAGAGGTGCATAGATCTTAGGTCTTCCATGTTTCCAGTGAGTGCCCTATTTATTTAACTAGTTGAGGAAAAAGCTGAACCCTCTCTCTCAGTCCTCATGTTTCACTGAGTATAAGTATGGTAGTTGTAAACTTTGGCTGACTACATTTTTGAGACTCTTTGGACACTGAGTGTCTAAGAGGGATTCATATATACTCTCAGCTATGTGCTTGGGCATTACACAGCCTACTGTGCCTGTCTAGTTTGCGCACATAGGCAACGATGTATGCACATGGGCTTAAACAGCCAAGAACAGAATTCCAGCCTGGTTGGCATTTTGACATTCAGACAACCAGAAATGCCATGCAAAGTAAAAACTTAGACAACCAGGAAGAGATTAAAATGCACCCCCATGTCATCATCAATTTCATTTTGGGATCAGCCTTTATTATGAGGATACTAAATCATTCCTTGGGCTGCATTTTTCTCCATTCAAAGTTTGAGTCAGTGCCACTTGAACATGTCCTTGTAAAAGTTCTATGCAGATTACAATGGCTGCTATTAAAGAAACACATCAAAAATGCAGAACTGTCAACTGTGATAGCAGGTGAGCTTCAGCATAACATTCAATAGGTGGTGCTAGATACTTTGAGTAAAAGAGTCCCCTGCTTCCACCCTTAGCATTTGATAAGTACCTCTGCTAGAATCAGGCTTTGGACTATCTGTCTTCCTTGATTAAATATTTTGTCTATAGCTGTACTGGTGAACCCAGCCTAAGGGTAATACATTTCTCATAGGATTGCTCAAAATATCCAACAGATCAGATGACTCAGTGGATGGATACAGATGATATTGTTATTTAAGCTAAGAGAATTTCTTAGCAAGTTCTTTGATTCTTAGAAAATTGTTGTTTTCTTAGCAAATTCTTTGATTCCCCAGTGAAAAATTAGCTGCTCCTTTTCAAGGATTTATTACTCAACAACATATAAAGACCATGGAGGAAGTATAAAGTGTGTGGAGTTTCTTGCATATGATAGTACCAAAACATGGACATTCAAGGGCTGCAGGGATCTTCAAAAGCTGAGAAGGTACGTGAGTACAACAGCTGATTCAAAAAGTTTAGAATAAAGAATTAAACAAAATAATTGGCAAACAAGTTCAGTGATCTGCATATGGTTTTGCCATCCAAATATTTTGGATTTGTAAGGTCACATTATAACATATGTCTTTGTTCTCTCAAGTGCGTGTTTATAAACCTTGTAGCAGCAGGACCCTAACCCACAGTGTCTTCATGCTTTGCCTGTGGCAGATTAGGAAGCTCTTGGTGTCTTGGGGCAATGTGCCTTGTAATTGTTCAAAGGGTTGGTAACATACCCTAAGCTAAGAATAGGTCAGACAAGGACTTGTATAGGATTGTTTGGGGAAGGTGGTCCTGCCTTGAGCAGAGGGTTGGACTAGATGACATCCTGAGGTGTCTTCCAGCCCTTTTTATGTGATTCTGTGATATTCTGTGATTTTTATATCATGATTGCAAGAAAAAAATATTGTTGCTTTCTTTTTATTTTTAAAATAATAATAGAGATTTAACTCTCTATTGACAGAGAGTAAAAGAAAGTTGATTCTTGACAAGGGTGCCCTGGGGTGGCTTGAGATCTTTTCAAGGGTGCCACAGGATGCCATGCTTTGTCAGGGCTGTTAGTTGTATAAGCACAACTCACAATATAATTCCAGAAATTTCAAATAGGAATCCATAGTATTAAAAACATTCTGACCTGTTTTAGGCTTTCACAGTTTTTTTCCTCTATTATTTTTCTTTGGTCAAAAATCAAGTGAAAACTAAGGGCTGACATTTTCTGAGGGGTTCCTTGAGTCCATCACATAGTGCCTATTGCAGTTTTTTGCATATACACCAATAAATCTTTACACCATATATTTGTTTTGTACAAAAAGCAAATCCTTATAATGGAGATAATCTGAGATTTTGAGATTAGGTATGAATCATAATTATGTTTTACTTCCAGTAGTTATTATTTATTTTGCTAATTGAGGGGAAAATATTGTATTGAAAATGGAATCTGATATCACTATTTTATGGTAAAAGGGGAGAGGATAAATTATATGATAGATTTATTAGTCAATAACTCAAAAACCTCTGCAAATTTCACTTATATAACAATATACATAATGCCATGCTGACTGAACTTTTGAGCGTCATAATTATGGAAATATCAAGAAATTGCTCAATGGATTTTAAAATATTTTAATAGATACCATTTATCTTCTAAATTTTCGATTTGCAAGAATTATGGTTGTGATTAGCTTCATTTGTTGCAATGATGCCACTACACAAAGCTAATTCTTCTTCTAAGGTGCTAACTAACCTGAGTTGCATATTTACATATTTATTCTATAAATATTTAGTGGCAGCATGAGATTCATAAGATCAAAGAATTGCAATAACTTGTTGTGATTATCTGGAGTCCTGTGTTCAGTTTTGGGGCCCCTGCTACAGATACGATGTGGACAAATTAGAGACAGCAATTAAAATATTTAGGGGACTGGGGCACATGATTTCTGAGGAGAAACTGAGGGAACTGGGCTTATTTAGTTTGGAGAAGAGAAGACTGAGAAAGGATTTAATAGCAGCCCTCAACTACCTGAAGTGGGGTTCCAGCAAGGATGAAGCTGGACTGTTCTCAGTGGTGTCAATTTTAAGTTAGATACGAGGAAAAAAATCTCTCAGTAAGAGGGTATTAAAACACTGAAACAGGTTACCCAGAGAGGTGGTGGAATCTCTATCCGTGGAGGTTTTTAAGACCTAGCTCCACAAATCTTCCCTGGGATGATCTAGTTGGGGATGATCTTACTCTGAGCAGGGTGATGGACTACATGAATTCCTGAAGTTCCTTAGAAGCCTAAATTTCTATGATTCTATGATTATATTAAGGAATATTATTATTATTATGTATATTAAGGAAGATTCTTCTTGTCTGTTCTTTGCTATAATGGGAATAATAACACCAACATGATCCTAAGTTAAATAATAGTTCTTTATTTAAACCAAGAAAACAAAAAGTAGCAGTTACTTTGCTTATTTGATAAAGTGCACTGAGTCTTTCTTCACTCTCAATTAATTTTGCTGACATTATCCAACCAAATAATCACTTTGATGATCCTTATGGTATAAGGACACAGTATCCCAGTTTATAAAGAGAGGAATTCTACATTTCTGGAAACTGTCTCAAAGAGACATAAAAGCAAGTTATGGACTAGATACCCAGGCATCATCATGGAAAAATAGTTGGCAGTCTCCCCACAAGGCTATTAAATAACATCATGTTTTAGGACATCGAAAATGGGACTCAGCAACAGATGGTGCAAAAGTGAAAAAAATACGAGTGCGTCACAAGAGTAAGAGGAAAAATTCCCAAAGTGCGCACCCACATTTAAAATTATTTTTTTAAAAAGGGCCTTAAAGGAAATTGACAAACACAGTACAGTAGCTAGGGGTGGATGAGAAGCACACCATCCCTGGATGCCAACATAGGAGGAGTGTCAGAATTGCTCCCTACCCCCATGGAATCTGTTGTAGTAAAAACAGCCCCACAGAGTTTGCTCTTGCAGCAGCAGCTGGTGCTTAGATACCACACTGCCTTAAGAGCAAGGTGGTAGCAGCCAGAGCCTGTTTTGAAGTTCCCAGAATAGGTAAGACTTCTGCAACCCTCTTGCTCTGCTCTCAGAACTCATGCCCCTTCCACACTCTCTCTGCCTGTTTGCCCCCAGTCCTCCAGTCTCCCATAGGGTTTGCCAAAGATACAAGCCATGCTTGTTATGCCTCTGAACAAACATACACATGTAGTGCCATAAAAGTGGAGAGGGAGGTCATGTTTTATACAACTGCATAAGTTTACAGAAATATCAGTAAGCTAAATCACTCTAATCTGGACAGGGAATGATGCAGGAGAAGCTGGAGAAATTTTCATGGAATTATAGAAAATAAAGGCTGGAAGGGAACTAAGGAGGTCATGTAATCCAACCACTTGCTCAACGCAGGACCATCCCCAACTAAATCATTCAGATGAAGCTTTATCTAGCTGGGTCTTAAAGACCTCCAAGAATGGAGATTCCACAACTTCTCTCAGTTACCCATTTCAATGTTTTACTATCCTCTCCTCATGAGAAAGTTTTTCCTCATATCTAACCTCAACTTCTCTTGCTGCACTTGAGCCCATTGCTCCTTGGTCTGTTACCTGCCACCACTGAGAACAGTCCAGCTCCATCCTCTTTGGAACCACCCTCCAGGTAGTTGACGGCAGCTATTAAATTAAATGAGGATTTCATTTTTAAAAATTGGCTACAATTTCATATCTTCCATGTGTCAGGTATCCAGGTTGTTGCTGTATTTGTCATGAGCCCAGACTGTTTCTCCTCTAGACCAAGGTGGTATCTTTTATTAGACCAATAAAATTATTTTATTTTGCAAAAAGTCTCATATTTTCCCAAGAAGGAAGCAACTATGACCACCTGAAACCGGAGATACTGTTCCTGCCTTTGTTCAAGCTGATTTGCATCATCACAGAAGCTCGCAAGAGAGGTGAGAGACACTTTAACAACTAAGACCTTCCTGCCCAGAGGTATTTTCTATCTTTTGACTCCTCTGTGAAATCCTATGAAATAAGAATTTTCATTTCTACCCAGGATAACTTTTACAATCTTTTCTCAAATGCCTGTTGAAGGGTGTTTATGTTTGAAAGCTTGCAAATATTTTTTTTTCAAAAATCTTGTTTGTCTAATAAAAGATATCACTTCTGCCATGAGCTCAGATTCTTTTTTCCTCTAGACCAATACGGCTACAACCTAGATACCTAAAATATATTGATAGACGTAAGCAGTTAAGCCATGAGCCATCAGGCTAGAAAGCACAAGAAGTGGAATAGGCTATGTTACCTACTACTCACTGGGTGCACCTACACGCACACATTTATTGTGCAGTAACCAAAATAACTCCACAGTACAGGTACTCATCTACATGTGCATGCCCATACTCCACAGTATCTTACTGCACAGTAAATTTAAGTTGGTGTACATGCAGGTTTAGACACACCCACTGCAAAAATCCGGACTGCGTGCTAGTAAGTCATCCGTGGAGCCTTCCATCTATAGATTCTGACAACTCCAAGAACCACTTCTAAACTTGGTTTTCTCATGTTAACTTCAACTAAACATGACATTTCTGCCTTAATGTATTCAGTTAACAAAACCCACACTATTATTTCAACAGAATTCCATTTGGCTACATGCTATTAAAGTCTTCCTATCAAAATACACAGCAAGCTACTGTTTAATTATGATTAGCACTTTCCCCAAAATCAAAGTTATCTTCACTCAGGATAGTTTAATGCTGGTGGCTTTGACTGCCAAAATTATTTTTTTTATATCATTCTGAAGTTGCAGAAAGTCTTCTTTTCACATGTACTCTTATCAGGGGCAGCCTTAAATGGGAATTTGCAGCCCTAACACGCTGTGGATGTAGCTTGTTTTTCTCTCAAGGAAATTATTAATGTTAGCAGAGTATCTAAAGCAATAATTATAAACCTTGTCAACATTTCCTAGATTACAATATAACATATAAATCACATCCTATTTATTTTCAATAATATCCTTCTAGTAGTAAGCAGGGAGGGAATAGTAATATTTTACCATGCACCCTGTCAGTGGTTGAAAGCATTCACAAATGCCATTTTATTAATACTGTTGGCTATGTCTTTCTAGGAACATGGAAGGTAAAAACCAAACTATTGAGTTCATCATGAAGGGATTTTCCTGTCATCCAGAATTTCAGAACTTGCTCTTTGCAGTGATTTTCATCATGTACATCACATCCCTGCTGGGAAATATCCTCATCAATATAACAGTCTATCTTGACTCCACCCTTCATGTCCCCATGTACTACTTCATCTCCAATTTGTCCTTGATTGATATCTGCTACACCTCAGTCACCATCCCAAAATTACTGACAAACCTGCTTTCTCAAAAGGGGACCATCTCATTCATTGGTTGTGCCTTCCAGATGTATTTTCTTCTTTCCCTCGGGACAACTGAATGCTTCCTCCTTGCTGTTATGGCTTATGACCGTTTCTTAGCCATCTGCAACCCCCTGCAATACATGGTGCACATGAACAAGCAACTGTGTAGCTGCCTAGTGGGTATCTCATGGGCCAGTGGCTTGTTGCTCTCCTTGGTACAGACCACACTAATATTCACCTTGCCCTACTGTGGGCACAACCAAATTGATCATTTCTTCTGTGACATTCCTCCTCTTCTGCATCTGGCCTGTGGAGATACCTCCATGAATGAAATTGCAGTCTTTGTAGCTGGATTGTTAATCACCTTAATGCCCGCCTTGTTGATTTTTGTTTCTTATGTCCACATCATCAGTGCTGTCCTGAAAATCACATCAGCCGATGGCAGACACAAAACTTTCTCCACCTGCTCCTCCCATCTCATTGTTATCATTTTGTTCTATGGATCTGCCAGTGCCGTGTATCTGAGACCCAGATCCAGCTATGTCCCAGACAGTGATAGGTTTCTGGCCCTGTTTTACTCTGTTGTGACGCCAACCCTGAACCCTATTATCTACAGTTTGAGGAGCAAAGATATCAATAAAGCGCTGTGGAGGTTGATAACTTCAAGATTATTTCCTTTCAAGATGTGAAGACAGAAACTAGCAGTTTGGAATGATGTTTAATTTCCTCTCCACTCTCCTGCTGAATTACTGTATATTTAATGGCCACAGAAGACTGGATATATTCCACCCGTTGTGATTCATAGATTCATAGATGCTAGGATCGGAAGGGACCTCAACAGATAATCGAGTCTCACCCCATGCCTTGGCAGGAAAGAGTGCTGGGGTCAGATGACCCCAGCCAGATGCCTATCCAGCCTTCTCTTAAAGACCCACAAGGTAGGGGGAACACCACCTCCCTTGAAATCCCATTCCAAATTTTGGCCACCCTTACCATGAAGAAGTTTCTCTTGATATCTAGCATAAATGTGCTCTCTGTCAGTTTGTGACCATTATTCCTTGTTACCCCAAGAGGCACCCTGGTGAACAGAGCATCTCCAATCCCTTGCTGCATTCCCCTAATGATTTTGTAGGCAGCCACAAGACCATTTAAGCCTTCTGTTGTGGACGCTGAATAAGTCCAGTCTCTCCTCATAAGACTAGTCCTGTAAGCCCCTAACCATATGAGTGGCCCTCCTCTGGATCCTCTTGAGTCTGTCAACATCCTTTGTGAAGTATGGCACCTGAAACTGGATGCAGTACTCCAACTGCGGTCGGATCAATGCCGCATAGAGGGGAAGTATCACCTCCTTGAATCTATTTGTCATGCATCTGCTGATGCATGAAAAAGTGTGGTTAGCTTTGCTGATGATTTCATTACACCGATGACTCATGTTCATCTTGGAGTCCACTATGACTCCGAGATCCCTTTCTGATTCTGTGATGCTGAGAGGGTCACTTTGCAGCCAGTAGATATGCTGGATATTTTTGCACCCTAGGTGCAGCACTCTGAACTTGTCCTTGTTGTACTGTGCCCTA
Organism: Caiman crocodilus; assembly: GCA_030014935.1. Taxonomy (NCBI): domain Eukaryota; kingdom Metazoa; phylum Chordata; order Crocodylia; family Alligatoridae; genus Caiman; species Caiman crocodilus. The sequence goes on along the minus strand of JAGPOW010001603.1, from coordinate 1,094,534 downwards.
TTGTGTACTGCCCACTTTTCTAACCTGTCCAGGTCTGCCTGCAATCGCTTCTCAGCCTCTTGAAGGTTCAGATCAGCTGATAAGATACACTTCCCAGATCAATCATCTACAAAATTGGACAGAGTACACTTCACACCCACATCTAAGTCACTGATGAAGATATTGAAGAGTACAGGTCCAAGGACTGAACCCTGCAGGACCCCACTACCTAGGTCAATACCAACCCATCAAATAACACTCTCTGGGTACGACCACTAATCCAATTTGTCACCCACTGGACCGTGTAAACATCTATGTCATGGCCTCTTAATTTATTTATGAGCTACCATATCGAAGGCCTTGATAAAGTCCAAGATAACAACAGCCAACTCTACTCATGCATCTAAGCATTTTGTGACCCTGTCAGAAAATGAAACCAGATTGGTCAGGCATGATCTACCTGCTACAAATCCATGCTGGTTTCCCTGCTGCATTATTTTCTGCACTGGACTCCCACAAATATGATCCTTCATAATCTTTTCAAAGACTTTTCCAAGGATGGAGGCGAGACTGACTGGCCTATAATTACTCCAATCCTCCTTCCTCCCCTTCTTGAAAATAGGGACCACATTGCCCCTTTTCCAGTCCTTCGGGACCTGACCCAAGTGCCACAAGCACTCAAACTGCCATGCCAGTGGTGCTGTGATGACACCCGCCAAGTCCTTCAGTACCCTCAGATGCAGCTCATCCGGACCTGCTGACTTGAACACATCCAGTCCATCCAAGTGACTCTGCACCAAGACAGCATCGACAGTTCATAGATTCATAGATGTTAGGGTCAGAAGGGACCTCAATAGATCATCGAGTCCGACCCCCTGCATAGGCAGGAAAGAGTGCTGGGTTTAGATGAC
>JAGPOW010001603.1:1058706-1093544 GCA_030014935.1 Caiman crocodilus | reverse complement strand
CTGTGACCCTGGCACTCGTTTCCTGCCAATTGGCGGGGGGTCAGACTAGATGGCCTGCTCTAGGCCCCTTCTGACCCTAGGTACTATAATACTATGATAAAACTACATTTCTGTAAATTTTCTTGAAGAGACATAAAAGCAATTTCTGGACTAGGTACCCAATCATCATAAAAAAATGATTGGCAGTCTTGCCACAATGTTATTAAACAACATTACTTTGTTGAGGACTCTGTAAAAGGGACTGAGTAACACAGGGCAGAAAAATGAGGAAAAGATGAGTGCATACAAGAAAGAGTATGAAGAAAAATTCCCAAGGTGCCAAGTTTTAAGTTACTTTTGGCCTTAAAGGAAATTGACAAACACGGTGGAGTAAGTAGGGGTGGGTGCGAGGTGCACCATACCTGGGTGCCAACATAGGGGTGTCAGAATTGCTACCCACCCCCATGGAGTCTGTGCCCCTATAGCAAAATTCCAGGCTTAATCCCACAGAGTTGCTCTTGCATCAGCAACTGGTTCTAAAAGGTAAGTCTTCTGAAACCCTGTTGCCCTGCTCTCTGAACCCATGACCCTTCCACACACTCCCTGCCTGTAGCCCCTAACCCCACCAGGCTACCACAGGTTTTGCCCAGAGTATAAGCCATGCTTCTTATGTCTCTGATCTAACACACAAACATAGTGACATAAAAGTGGAGAGGGAGATAATGTTTGATGCTTCTGCATAAGTTCATAGCAATATGAGCAAGCAGTACCACACTAACCTGGACAGTGAATGATGCAGGCCAAGCTTAAGCTGTCTTGTTACTTTCATGACAATAGAATAATGCAGACATTTGCATCATAATATCTTGTACTTCTATCCTTTGATTGTCATACAGTTGTTACATACGTCTATATCTTTATATTTCTATGTAATTTAAGGCTTTTTCATGCCTTCACTTTTAAGAAATCAAAAAAAATGTAGCTATATGTTGGCACGGGAGAATGCAGGTAGGCAATTAAAAAATGCATTTTGGATTGGGGAAAGAAAATTATTAATATGAACATTCTTCAACTAACTGCAAACATTCAGCATATTACCAGAACCATCCATTTGGTTTTAGTTTTCTTATTTTGTAGACATCAATTTTTATCCCCAAAAGAAAATGCCGTTGAGTCAATTACTTAAATTGGGTTTTTTTTCACTATTTCTCCCTTGCTTTTTAATGGAAATGCCCAGCTATTGGGTCTGTTAGTTTTCCAAAGTTCCTATTTTACTGAAACAGCGAAATATTGAAAGCTTAAAGGGCTTAAGATTTAAAGCTCCTTGCCCCACTTTACATTTTTAAACTACTTATCTTTTTATGATATTCTTTTCAATTAGAAACCAATTCTAGGTGAGTCACAGCAAAATTTAAAAAAAATAAAACTCCAGTGGTAAAATACCAGATAACTGAAGACCAGTGATCAATGTACAGCAACCATTAAAAAAGAAGTAATTGAAATGATGGTAAAGATATATAAAAATTTATACCTAAATTATATAATGTTGCTATTGTCAGTGATGCATTTTCATCTCAAATATTATGTGTGGTTTTTCTCATGTTATGTAAAGAAAAAATACCTTAAGGAAAAATGTGAAATAAAGAAAATGACTAGAGACTACCAAAGACAGGAGAGACACAGAAGACATGGGATGTTCCCATGAATAGAGGGAAGACAAGACTTGCATAGGTATGAAATATACAAAAAGCATTTTCTGTTCTCAGCTGTTTTTTCCCAAAAGGAATAGATTTTTACTTAAACTGAAAACCAGCAATTAAAAGCTAATAAGAAAAGAATACATTTTCATGCAACATTATTATACTTTGTAAGTCATGAAGCCTGTAGTGAAGGTAGTAGGCCTGTTCAAAGTGGCTAGTATTTGCTTTAAATTTGGATTCAGCCGATTCGGGGGACAATGATTCAATTAGGTGATTCAAATCACCATCCCAAATTGTTTTGGCCAAATCTGATTCAGATTATAAAACAAATCAGGAAATCTCTATTAAAATGATAACATGGATTACTGGTTCATAGTGTTCACCACAGCATCAGTACTGAGAAAGTAATGAAAACTGCTCTCACTGGGCCATATCCTAAACTACTCTGCAGGTAACAAAGTGAATGGAGATCCTGTAATCCATGTTATCATTATAATAGAGATTTCCTGATTTGTCCTATATGGGTATTTGGCTCCATTAATTTCACTTGTTGTGATCTCCTCCTTTCTCCGCCGCCTCTCACCACTCAGCCTTCCTCCCAAAGTTATGAAGAGAGAAAGGATGAGGTGAATTTATCCATTTATTGGAAAATATATTGATAAATTTAAGCAGTTAAGCCATGAATCATCAAGGTACAGAACACAGTAAGTGTAATATGCTATGTTACCTACTACTCACTGGGTACATCTACATGTACACATTCACTGGGAAGTAACAAAAATTACTCTACACATGTATGCCTGTACTGGACAGGAAATACAGTGATTTATGCCAGCATGAATAGGAATTTGATAACTTTCCTGCAGGTATCAAATTTATGCCCGATTAGTAACTGCATAGTAACACACATGCAGACACCTTATTGAGCACTGTAGAGCTGCGTGAAACAACACCATGTCATTTCAACATCCATTTCACCGTTCCAATGGGCCAGTACTTTGTTTCATTTTGAAAGCACTGTTCCGTTTAGTCAAAACTGTTTCACTGTTCACAGTTTGGTTTCACAGTTTTGACGTTTCACCCATATTCCATAATGGGGAAGCACAAAGCTGCCTATAACTGTCATTTCTGACCTGATTTAGATGGAGCCTGCAGAAATGGTAGCCCCTAATGAGGCCACGAATCATGCCAAATTTCAAGGAAATAGGTACAGGGTTTTTTGGGAAACTACACCTTATGCTGCTGACAAGAAAAACTCATGATGTGTGACTGTGTGCATGTGTTAAAGGACAGAGGGTTGAAAACAGCAGGCATGGTAGCCCCTCCTGAGGCTGTGAAGCTTGCCAAGTTTCAAGGAGATAGGTGCAAGGGTTTCTGAGAAACTGTACCTCAAACAGTTCAGAACAAAACTTTTGTCACTTGTAAGAGTGAGGGCATAGAGAAAGCTCAGGTCAGACAATGTTTTTTATGCTATTTTTCTGTCCCTTCCCCCAGACCACTGGGATTGAAAGGGACCTCAGGGAAAGACCACAGTCTCTGGCCACCTGCTTTGAAACTCAATATGTTTAGAAACTTTCTAAATGTTTTGACTTGACTGCCCTTGTTTCATTTTTAAGCCTTTCATTTCATTTCAATTTTGCTGTTTCAAGGTTGGAATGAGTCAAAACAGTATTGAAAAGAAACAGCCATCGAAATTTCACACAGCCTTACTGCACAGTAACATTGTGTGTGTAGACTAACTTGGGACTAACTTTAGTCCCAAATCAGTCCAGGCAGTGTTAATGCATTTTAATGCCTGTAAGTTTAGATGCCAGACCATTCATACCTTCCTGAGCAGTAACTTATGGTAGAGTAAATTTAAGCCAGAGTAAATGCTGACAGCCATTGGAAAGCAAAGACAAGGTACTAGTTAGTTATCTATGGATTCTTCCATCTGTAGGATCCGGGAACTCCCAGAACCACCTCTAAACTTGCTTTTTCTTATGCTAACTTCAACTATACATGACACATTTCTGCCTTACCATATTCAATTAACACAAACACACTATTATTTCAACAGGATTCTGGCTGACTCAACACTATTCAAGTCTTCCCATCCAAAGTACAACAAGTTGCTTTTAAATTATGTTTAGCACTTTCCTAGAAACAAAAGTAGTTATCTTCACTTGTGATGGCTTAATGCTGTTTGCCTTGCCCAACAGTATTCTTTTTTAAATTCTGAAGTTGCAGAAAGTCTTCTTTTCATAGATTCATAAAAGTTAGGGGCTAGAAGGGACGTCATGAGATCATCAGGTCCAGCCCCAGTGCTATAAAGAAGGAAAGACTGAAGAGGTCATATGACCCCAGCATGGTGTGCATTCAGTTGTCTTTTGAAGATCTCCAGGGAAGGTGACTGTACTACCTCTGGAGGAAGTCTGTTCCAGATTTTGGACAAACGAACCGTAAAGGAGTTTTTCCTTATATCTAATTTGAAGCAATCGTCTATCAGTTTATGACCATTATTCCTAGTTTTCCTATGGGGTGCCTTGGTGAAGAAGATGTTCTCCTAGCCTCTGATGTTCACCTCTTGTATACTTAAAGGCTGCCACCAAGTCTCCCCCGAGTCTTCTCTTTTCCAGGCTGAACAGTCCCATCCCATGTCCTTCAGCCTTTCCTCATATGATTTGTTCTCCAGACGTTTAATCATTCATGTGCCCCTCCTTTGGACTCTTTCCAGCTTCTCTACATCCATCTTGAAGTGTGGTTCACAGAAGTGAATGCAGAAATCCAGCTACAGCCTTACCAATGCTGAGTAGAGCAGGAGGTTGATATCCTTGATGAATTGTTTAATGCATGCCAGAGTCTTGTTCACTTGGCTGGCTATAGCATCGCATAGGTGGTTCATGTTAATGTTATGGTTGATTACGACCTCCAGGTCTCTTTCAGTTGTGGTGCTGGAGAGTATAACACCACTGAGCATGTATGTTGTGGATTATTTCTCCCCAGCTGGAACATTTTGCCTTTCTTGGTGTTAAACACCATTGAGTTTAGATTGACCCACTTTCCACGTCTGTCCAAGTCAGCCTGTATACTCTGCCCATCTTCCAGTGTAACTGCATTCCCCCATAACTTGGTGTCAGCCACAAACTTTGCCAGTACACTTTTCACACCAGTATCCAAATCATTGATGAAAATGTTGAAAAGTACTGGTCTGAGTATTGAGCCTTGAGGGACATCACACCTTTCATCATGCCAACTTGGTTCTATTTCAGTCTCAGGGTCCAACCTCATAGCCAGTTTCCCAGCCACTGAAGCATTAAGCTGTTGAGGTGGCCATTTCTCAATTAAACCAGGAAGACATTACGGGAGACCAAGTCAAAGGCCTTTTTGAAATCCAGGTATGACATCGACCTCGTCTCCTTTATCCAGGTTTCCTGATCATATATAGAAAGAGATGAGTTTGGTCAGGCATGATTTACCCGCAACGAAGCCATGTTGGCCCTATTTTAGAATACTGCCATCTGTTAGCCTATCACTGATGAATTCTCTTATAATTTTTCCAGGATTTTTCAAGGGATTGACATCAGACTGTTTGGCCTACAATCCCCTGGGTCCTCCTTCCTTCCTTTCTTGAAGATAAGCACCACACTGGCCCTCTTCCAGTCTTCTGGGACCTCACCCAAGTAGCATGAGTTTTCAAATAGCTTAGCTATCAGTCATACAATGACATCAGCCAGTTCTTTCAGCACTCTCGAGTATAGTTCATCCAGTCCTGCTGACATGTAGATAGCCAAACTCTCTTGGTATTCCCTCACAAGATTTTTGCTGATTGTAGATGGGTAGTAACCCCCACCTTGTCCATCCTGCTTCCTGTTGAGTAAGTTAATATCCTTGGTTTAGAGGAATACCAACGTGAAGTATTTTAGAGTTTGGTTTTCTTCTGAGTGTCAGTTATCAACTGTCCTATTATGCTCAATAGGGGTCCTACATTTCCCTTCATTTTTTTTTTTGTTGGGGGGGGGCGGGTTCTTTTTCCAGCTTCCTACATATCAAAAGGACTTTTTATGGTCTTTGACTTCCACTGCTAGTTTGTATTTGGATTCTGCCCTTGCTTTTCTAATCTAGTTCCTATAGGTGCAGGCCATTTCTGTGTACTCCTCCTTGAAGGCAATTCCCAGCTTTCATTTCTTATAGGCTTCTATGTTTTCAAAAAGTCCATGACGTTCCTTATTAAGCCAGGGAGATCTCCCAACCCTTTTGCTACCTTTCTTATTAACAGGAATCGATCTCCATTGTGCTTCAAGGGTTGTATCCTTGAGGAATGATGACTTTTCTTTATCTCCCTTTCCCATTGGACCATGGTCCTGCAGGGCCTCATCCACCAATCTCTTAAGCTTTGAGAGATCATTTTTCCTAAATTAAAGGATTTGTACCATACTAACTGATTTCTCTGTCTTACAGCGAATGGTGAAAGTGATCATCTCATGGTCTCAGTCGCTTGGATTACCCTCAGTCCTCAAATCGCTCACTAGAGCATCTACTTTGGCCAAAACCAAATCCAGGAGTGCTTTTCCCCTGGTCAGCTCATGCACTTCTTGAGTCAAATAGAGCTCATTGATGCAAGTGAGGAATCTATGCAACCCCTTGGATCTAGCTGAGTGCTCTTCCCATCAGATGTCTGGGTAACTGAAGTCTCCCATGATGACCATATTCCATGAGCAGGCAGCCTATGCCAGTCCTCTGGTTCCTCCACTTGGTTTGGAGGTCTGTAATATATTTCTACCATCAAGTCCCCTTTTCCATGCCCTCCCTGTATCTTCAACTGAGGATATCAAGTCACCCTTCTTTTGTATCTATCTTAGCTTCCAGGGCAACTTCTCCACCCTTCTTCCCTACACAATCCCTCCAATACAAGATGTATCCCTCTATACCTGTGGTCCATATAAAGAAATCCCCTTCCCCTCTTTCTGCCCCTCACTTGGGTCAGCCCAGGTGACCCCTTTCTCTCCTTGCTTTCTTCTTGGTTCAGGCTGGTCAATCAGGTGACCTGGCCAGGAGGAGTGGGGGAGCCCTCTCTTCTTTCTGGCAAACCCTGGAAACCTGCCAGGAGTCAGGAATTATGTGTAGGCTAGACATTTTTAAGAAGTGACACTGTATCCATTCTCTGTAAAGACTCAAATTGGTTTTGTTTGCTCAAAATGTATTCTGAATTCCTCGTTTTACCCCGTCCCCCATTCAATAAAGTTGTTGGGTTACAACCTGCATTGTTGTGCTGCTGAGGAGGAAGTACATCCACCCTTACCTGGCCAGTGAATTTTTTTTTTCTCTTTTTTCTCCTTCAGTTTTTCCTGATGTTATCTAGGGATGCTTCAGGCTGAAAGAAGCACCCAGAAATATTACTCTGGGTAAAATACCGCCAAGGTTCACAGGTTCTGCACAGAGATCAGACTGCACAGAACCCTATCAGAGACTAGTGCCTGAGTGGTGGCAACATTACCCGAGGCTTGTAGGTGTTCTCCCAGAAGCAGGACAGCCAGCTGTAGGCTTCCCATGGGAGACTCGCAAAGTAAGTTTTTGGGCCTGGCATAGTGAGGTGAGTGGCTCTCCATAGTAGTGCCCCTTCCTGTCTTGCCACGGTCTAATCATGGGTGATATCCCAGCAGTTCTTTGTTATTCCAATAAGATTGTATTCCTTACTTGTTACCAAGAAGGCTAGTTCTTCCTGCTTGTTACCCATGCTCCTGACATTTGTGTACAGGCATGTGAGTCTACCATTGAAGGCCCTTGACTTCTTGTTTTGTTGAGGACAGTCCAATCCTTTGGACCATGTTGGAGTGTTCTTCCTATTAATCTCCCTCTTACTGGTTTCCTTTTTGCCAGTTCCTGGGCTTACTTTAATAGTTTTCACCCCCTCCCCCCACCATGATCTCATTTTAAAGGCCTCTCTAGGAAGTCTGCCAGTCTAGCCAGAAAAGCACCTTCCCCTTGAGCATGAGGTGGATGTCCTCTTGTACTCTTGTCAAGGGCAGCCTTAAATGGGACTTTGCACCCCTAGCATACTATGGATGCACCTTATTTTTCACTCAAGTAAAATGATTAATGTTAGCTGAGTATTTGAAGCAATAATTGTAAACATTTTAAACATTTCCTAGAGTATATAATATGAATCACATCCTAGTCAATAATATCCTTTTACTAGTAAGGTGGGGAAGGGGTGGGTAGTCATATTAGAAATAAAATATACCATTCAGTCCATCAGTGGTTGAAAGCATTCACATATGACATTTTATTAATACTGTTGGCTTTGTGTATTTGTATGTCTTTCCAGGAACATGGAAGGTAAAAATCAAACTATTGAGTTCATTATGAAGGGATTTTCCTCTCACCCAGAATTTCAGAACTTGCTCTTTGCAGTGATTTTCATCATATACATTGCGTCTTTGCTGGGAAATAGCCTCGTCAGTATAACAGTTTACCTTGACCCCATCCTCCATGCCCCCACGTACTACTTCATCTCCAATTTGTCCTTGGTTGATATCTGCTACACCTCAGTCACCATCCCCAAATTGCTGGTAAACCTGCTCTCCCAAATTGGGACCGTCTCATTCATTGGTTGTGCCTTCCAGTTGTACTTCCTGCTTTCCCTCGGGACAACTGAGTTGTCTCCTTGCTGTTATGGCTTATGACCATTTCTTAGCCATCTGCAACCCCCTGCAGTACATGGTCCACTTGAACAGGCAAATGTGTATCTTCCTAGTGTCTCTCTCATGGGTCAGTGGCTTGATGTTCTCCTTGATACAGATCACACTAATATTCACCTTGCCCTACTGTGGGCACAACCAGATTGACCATTTCTTCTGTGACATTTCTCCTTTTCTGCATCTGGCCTGTGGAGATACCTCCATGAATGAAACTGCAGTCTTTATAGAAGTGTTGGTACTCACCCTACTGCCCACCTTGTTGATATTTGGATCTTATGTCCACATCATCAGTGCTGTCCTGAAGATCAAATCAGCCCATGGCAGGCAAAAAACTTTCCCCACCTGCTCCTCCCACCTCATTGTCATCATTTTGTTCTATGGATCTGCCAGTGCCATGTATGTGAGACCCAGGTTCAGCTATGTCCCAGAGAGTGATAGGTTTCTGGCCCTGTTTTACCCTGTTGTGACACCAACCCTGAACCCCATTATCTACAGCCTGAGGAGCAAAGATATCAATAAAGTGCTGAGGAGGGTGATAACGTCAAGATTATTTTTTCTTCTCTGTTCACATCTTGAGAGGAAAAAATGTTGGAATGATGTTCAATTTCCTCTCCATTCCCCCTACTAAATTACTGTATAATGTATGGCCAAAGCAGATTAGTTATTCAGCCTGCTGTTATTTTGGAAGCTAAATAGTCCCAGACCTAGCTCATACATGGTTAGGAAATTACCACTGGAAAACCTGTGTCATAAGCACAAACCAAGATATCGCATGACAACCTTTAGGTCTCAGAAACTAACACTTAAACACTTAACTTCACCCTTGTCACAGATGATAACACACATGTATATGGCTTTGTGTATGCACACGCACAAGGCAGGATAATGCCATTTTCCTCAGTATTTTAGGCAATACCTTAAGTTTAACGTCACTTCCATGTCACCATGTGTTCTTGCACTACTCTTTTGAGTTCTAGTCTGGACCATCACCCTCACTAATGTAGAAACTTCCCTGGTGCTGAGATGATGATGATGATAATATTTGATCTAAATGCTATTAAATGCAACAAGTAGTATGTCAGGTTCAGGAGAAGGGTTGTAGTTGGGTCTGGACAGTAGCTAAGATGTGACTGAGTACTGAAGGCACTTTGCTGGAAATCACACAAATGAAGATGCAACCCTCTCTTGGTTTTGGGGCCTGGAACTTGGGTATCCTTCTCTCTGGGCAAGTGCCTCAACTACTAACCTAATGGGCTAAAATATGGGAGCCTTCTCCTCCCAGTTTCTAATGCCCACTCTATACTTAGGTTTCTTCCAGCCTAAAATTTCAGGACTTACTTGAGCTGCTGTACATACTTGTGCACTGAGAGGTGAATCACACACTTTGTTCAAGTGCCAAAATCTACAGGCTAAAGTAGCTGTGTACACATTGTGTAGATCTATAAAATATTTCCTAACAGCTAACTCTTGATGAATCATCACTCACTGTGTAGTAAAGGACCTGATAATTCCCTTGCACTGCATCAAGGAGAGCATCAGGGTGGTTTTCTATTCTTCTGGATGCCTATGCATCCAGATTTGGTCATTTACACAGCATATATTTATTATATAAGCCCTAAAATGCCACATATGCACAGGTTGCATTCTGTATCTTAACACGTGCCCCTACAAATGTGGACATCTATGTATAAAAGCATAGTCTGCACAGTCTCTGCTATGCCATATACAGCCCCCCAACTCACACTTTGTAAGTAAATAACAGCCTTAAGGGTGAACTTCATTTGTTTTGTGGTCATCTAAATTGGGGGTAAAGGGGGTGGCAGGCAATATATTTTTGGCAGGCATGCCACAAATTAGTCCCGTACCCTCCCAGAGTGCCACTTGGACCCCTTCCATTACCTAATCTGCTGTTGGGGTTTCTTTTCTCTGCTCTATGCTCCTGGCTCAATATGCTTCTATTTTTTTGCTTCCCACACTCTGTTTTCTCCATGATTTTCTGCTGTGATTTCTGCCCCATCTACAGCTGTGCTACCTGTCCACTCCCCAGCATGCTGCATACTACAAACAAGCTGTCTGTGCCAGTTGTTGAACACCTCTGTGAAAGTGATAATTTTTTGGACATCTATAGGGTGTATTTTTGGCACTTGCCTGCAGTGGTATTCTACTCCTAGATGAATACCCATGTTCTCATGGACAACCATACACAACTACATAGTTGTGCAGATGTGCAATAAGGGCCATAGACTTGTGTGCCCCTTGTGGACATGTGGTGGACTTAGTCTCCAGAAAATGAATCCCCTACCTCATTGTTTTAGCCTCAGATGAAAGGAGAATATAGTGGGTTGAAAATATGTCATCTTCCCCCACTATAGCTACAGCACTCAGAAGCCTACAGATCCTGATGTCTATGCCCTCTGCACCCGAAAGAAGCTCAAAATAAGTCCCTTTTTACTTCTCAGAGCAGCACTCTTATTAGAGTCAAAGGCACTCACCTGGAATACCACAGATCTTGGCAGTTTGAACTAGAACCACTTTCATTTCTTAACATAGCACTCTAACCACCACACAGGGTAGATATTACATACCCTCTTTTGTGCTCCTTCTGAAGCTTATGCACTAACAGGTTCCCTCAGAAAAATAAGTTGGAGAGCAGAGAGAAAGCTTCTGCCTCAGTAGGAACATGGATCCAGACTAGAATCCAAGATCTTCTCTCTTCCAGACTAGGAGCCACCTCACCGAGCTGCACAGACTCTGCATGTTCCTTTTCCCCTCACCCTCTGCAGGACTCACAGTTCTCCCTCTCTCATGGATGCCTAGCAAGCCAGTCTCCAAAGTACTGACCAAAAGTCTGGAAAATAACTGACATCTGGTGGGATGTGTAGTATGCTGGGAAGTCAGAGATACCCAGGTTTAAACTTGGTGACTTGGGTGTGGGTGTAAAAAGCACCCTGTTCAAATTCACAGACAACACTAAGATGTGGGGAGAAGTGGGTATGCTAGAAGAGAGGAATAGGCTGCAATTGGACCTAGACAAGTTACAGGGGTGGGCAGATGAGAACAGGATAGGTTTCAACACTGACAAGTTCAAGGTGCTGCACCCGGGGAGGAAGAACCAGCAGCATACCTACAGGCTGGGGAACTCCCTTTTCATCAGTGCAGATGCAGAAAAGGATCTTGGAGTCATTATTGATATCAGAATGAACATGGGCTGACAGTGTGGGGATGTGGTCAGGAAGGCCAACCACACCTTGTCATGCATCCACAGATGCATCTTGAGCAGGTCCAAGGTGGTGATCCTGCCCCGCTATGCAGTACTGGTTAGGCTGCAGTTGGAGTACTGCATCCAGTTTTGGGCACCGCACTTCAGGAGGGATGTGGACAGCATGGAGAGGGTCCAGAGGGGGGCCACCCACACGATCAGGGGGCAGCAGGGCAGGCCCTATGAGGAGAGGCTAAGGGACCTGAACTTGTTCAGCCTCCACAAGAGAAGGCTAAGGGGGGATCTTGTGGCCATTTACAAACTAATCAGAGGGGACCAGCAGGCATTGGGGGAGGCCCTGTTGCCCCCAGCCCTACCATGAATGACAAGAAATAATGGTCACAAGCTGGCAGAGGGTAGATTCAGACTATACATCAGGAAGCACTATTTCACAGTCAGGGCAGCTAGGATCTGGAAACAACTTCCAAGCTCAGTGACGCTGGCTCCTACCCTGGGGCTCTTTAAGAGGAGGTTAGACAAACACTTTGCTGGGGTTGTTTGACCCCAGTACTTTTTCCTTCCATGGCAGGGGGTCAGACTTGATGATCTGCTCAGGTCCCTTCCAACCCTACCAACTATAGCATAGCTTTGCTATTTGGTGAGAAGATCAGATTTCCTATTATGTCCTGCAGAAATCCCACATTATCCGGAACCTTCTTTTTATCTGCTATGTATTTTAAAAAGGACTTCTTGTTGTCCTTGATCTGAGTACCTAGTTCCAGTTCCATCTCTGCCTTGGCCTTCCTGATCACCCTGTACAACCCTGAGCAACGGAGGTATAGTTCTCCCTGGTGATGGCCCCTCCCTTCCACTGGGTGTACACCTCCTTTTTAGCTAGGAAACATTCCCGTATGCTTTGGTGAGTCATGGGGGCTTTTGCACCCTCTTGCCCGCTTTGATTCACGTTGGGATTACCTCCCTTCTGGCTTCTGGCATCTGCATGTGGGATGGCAGGAGGCTGCCACTGCTGACAAGTGACACAAGTTTTGCTTTTATCAGTTTGAAGTGCAGTTTCCCAGAAACTGCTGCACCTATCTCCATGAAACAAGGCACGCTTCATTCCCTCAGAAGGACCTACCACACCTGCAGGTTTCATTGGAATTAGGCAATAAATTACCAAGTTATGGCATTTTAATGGTTCCCCACAGTAGCCTATAGGCGAAATGTTGAAATGTGTCACAATAGCAAAATAGTTTCAACAAAATGAAACTGAACAGTGCTTCAAAGAGAAAATAAATGACAAAATAAGACACTGTCCCTTTGAAATGGTGGAACAGAAGTCAAAATAAAATGGTGATATTTCACACAGTCCTAATAGCTTGCATTACCCCCGACATAAATTTAGTACTTTGATCTCTAAGGATCTTAGAAGGGATAGCCACCCATTATATTATATACCCATTATATACCCATTATAACACCTCTTCTTTAATATGCAGGGCGGTAGCTGCCCTAAGTGGTATGGCATCTGGATAATGGGTGGTGCAATCCACTATTAACAGAATAAACTAGTACCCAGTAGTAATTTTAGGTAAAGGCCCCACCATAGGCGACATGTAGGTGATGGCCCTCCTTGAAATCGGCCCTCACCAGCCAGGGAGTCGGGGGGCAAGATCTGGTGCCACATCTGAGATTGTGGGGGTTCCAAGAGAAGCACCAGTGGCACTCCTGGGTTTGCTGCCAGCACCTCCACTGCTGGGGGACTCCCAGTGGTGGGAGGCTCCACAACCCCACAGAACTGACCCTGGCAGCAGGAGGAGGGGGAGAGACACTGACCCGGACTGCGTTTGGAGCCAGGGCTCTTCTTCAACACATATTGTAACAGCTTAAAAACAAAACACTTGTTGAAGTTTCACACAGCTCTATGAGCTGCGTGTAAAGTACTGGGTATAAAAAAGCTGCATACCTCAATACACCATCCACAGACTAATGGCTTAGTCCAGGTGTTTTCAACCTTTTTCAATCATTGTACCCCCCAGGTGGCTAGACATGAGCAATGTATCCCTGGCCACCAAGCGGGGGGGGGAAGCGAGGGGGGCACATGGTCAGGTGCTGAGCAGGGGCAAAGGGTGGCATGTGGCTAGATGCATAGCAGTGTCAGCTGTTATGTACAAGGTTTCCCTGCTCCCCACATCTGAGTGCTCCTGGACATGAGGGACAGGGAAAGCTTGTACATGGTGGCTGCCCATATATACCCCCTAGCGCCTTCTCTAATACCCCTGGTAGTAAGTGTACCTCCTGTTCACAACCCCTAGCTTAGTTGAAAGATTAAATGGGATGTTATAAAGAATGTTACACCAATGTGCCCAAAAATTCCCATGAGAGTGGGATCTTTTGATCATCCCATTGTTGTTTGAGCTGCTGGAGGTACCACAGACTTCAGTGCAATTTTCTCCTTTTGAGTTAGTTTCTGGCCATAAACCTTGTGGGCTGATGCAAGTAGTAAGAGAGGGAGGCAAGGAGAACCAAGTCAAGGTAACTAAGATAGCTACATATAGGCAGGAGCTGTTGAACAGACCGCATAAGGTGTGACAAGCGGCCAGAAAAAACTTAAAGCAGGCTCAGTGATGTCAAAAGGCTGCCTATGATAAAGGTTTAAAGAGCATGAGTTCCAGGTTGGGGATAGGGTGCTTGTATTATTAAATACCACAGCAAACAAATGGTTAACAAAATGGCAAGGCCTATTCAAAATCATGCAAAGGGCAGGCCCTGTAGATTACAAAGTCCACTGCCCAGGACACCAGAGAGAATGCCAAGTTTTTCATGTAAACATGTTAAGGGCAAGTTAAGGGCTAAGAGGGATAGCTAGTAACACCTGAGGAAGGAGAGGAGTTTGGCCCAGAGCTCCTGACCAAGGCAGGTGAAGATTCATTGACATGAATAGTACAGATGGGTAATGATTTGAAAAATAGCTAGCAGGATGATATTAAAACTCTTATTCATGTGTTTAGGTATGAGTTGAGTGAAAACCTTGGATGACCTAAGGGAGTGGAACATGAAATCCAGACTCCTAAGGGGGCATTAGTGCAGAAAAAGTGATGCTCTGTGCAGCATCTCCTATATGGGGCTGTACATCAGAAGCTTAAAAAAATGCTAGAGCAGGGAGTAACAGTTCCCCCTAGAAGTCCCTGGAGAAGTCAATTAGTAATGGTACTGTACACAGATGGGTCACTAAACTGTGGATCAATTTTAGGAAGCAAAAAGTGATTGATACATTTCATGCCTTCCCTATGCCTCATATTGAGGAATTATTAGAAATAATCACACAAGCACGTTATATTTTGACTTTGGATCTTCCCAAATGCTATTGGCAGATCCCCATGGCCTGGGAAGATAGATCCAAGACAGCATTTGGGACACACTTAGGGTTGTATGAATTCACCCATGTACCATTAGGCCTGCATGGGGAGCCACAATCTTTCAACAGCTTATGGAACAAATCTTAGTACCCCATGTCATATGCTTCCAATACATAGATGAAATTGTCATTTACTCAAAAACATGGACACACCACCTTCAAGCAGTAAAGATGCTCTTGGCACAATTAATGAAAGTGGGTATGTCAGCAAATCTCAAGAGAAAGGGGTGGTGAAGTAACTAGGATTCTTTGTAGGGCAAGGAGTTATAAAGCCCAGTGCAGACAAGGTGGCAACTGTAAAGAAATTCCATCCTGAGCAAACTAAATGGCAGATTAGGTCATTTTGGGGGATTGCCAACTATTATTGGTGCTTTGTAACCCAATTTTGAAGAGCTTGTTACCCTCCTGATGGATGCCATCAGAGGAAAAGTACAGAGACAAATAAAGTGGATGCCACTGGTTGAAAATGCATTTACTAAGATGAAGACAGACCTTTTCCAGGATGTGGTGGTCTGGACACTGGATTTTATGAGACCTTTTATTTTATAGATAGATGCATCAGCTTAGGTGCAGTCTTGACTTAGGACCAAGATGGAACCAAAAGGCCTATTGCCTACACAAGTCATAAGTTGAATAGAGCTGAAAGGAGTTATGCTACCATTGAAAGAGAGTGTTTAGGTACTAAATGGGCAATAGAGTATTTTAGGTAGTCTCTCATGGGCCAAGAGCTCCATTTAATGGTAGGTCTGGCTCCTCTTCATGACTCTGTAAAAAAAAAAAAAAAAAAAAAAAACAGATAATGCCTGAATTACTAGATGGGCTTTAGCACTGCAGCCTTTCAAATTTTCCTTCTGATATAGGCTAGGTCCCACTAATAAAGTTGCATATTCCTTATCTAGGTGTACAGACCTGGATGCTGAACAGGGGAGCCTCAGCATTGAGGGACCAGTTTCACACCATAGAGGAGCTGCCGGCATGGTGCGGAGGTAACATGAGACATTGGGTGTTCCACTGAACTGACAGGAAAGATGAAGTGTGAGTCTGTTCTGGAGGGTGTACAGGCCTCTAGGGTTGTGTTAAGAGGGAAATGTCACCAGACAAGGAAAACTTGGGCTTGATAGACTATACCTGATGGGCATAATCTTCAAAGCCCATAGAACTGTAATAAGCAGGCTATTAAATAGTAACGGGGCAATGAAGATACAGACAGTGCAATCCACCAGGCCCACAGACTGCCCGATCAAGGCGGAGGGGAACTACTCTATAGTTTTGAGATCACTTACCCAAGCAGGTAAGTGTCTATTGGACCAATTGCAAGGACAGTGCCATCCCACCATGCAATGTCACTTGGCTTGATGAGACCATAAGACCAGTTTGGCATAGGACCAGATTGGTGTAAAGATGGAGTGTAAGGGCAGGCGGAGCCCTGGGAAACAATGAGGCACTTGTGAAGTCATGTGTAAATCTGATCTTCCCCTCTTTTTCAAAAAATCAAGACACGGTGGGCAAGACAAAGGGTGTGACCTGCTAATACCAGCCAGTAAGTCCAAACTGTGAGGCCCCAAGAACTGATGATTGACAAATCAGAGTCCTAGACCTCACCAGGAGACCTAAACAAGGCACAGCTATTTACAAGAATCAAGTATAGCACTGGTGAGATCACATGTCCAGTTTTGGGGCACCACAACAGAAAGGATGTGGACAAGCTGCAGAGAATCCAGCAGAGGGCAACAAAATGATTCAGAGGATAGGGCACATGACTTGTAAGGAAAGGCTGAGGGAACTGGGCTTATTTAGTCTTCAGAAGAGAATTGGCTTGACCAGATAGCAGCTCTAACTACCTGAAGGATGATTCCAAAGAGGATGAAGCTCAACTGTTGTCAGTGATGGCAGATGACAGAACAAGAAGCAATCATCTCAAGTTGCAGCAAGAAATGTTTAGGTTGGATATTAGGGAAATCTCTCTCACTAGGAGGGCGATGAAGCACTGGAACTACTTATCTAGGGAGGTGGTGAAATCTCCATCTTTGAAGATTTTAAGGTCTGGCTCAGCAAAGCCCTGACTTGATGTTTGGGCTCTTGGCAGGTGGTAGGGACTCAGGTGAGCAGCAGACAAGGGGCCTATGAGCAGTCATGGTTAGCTGGGAGCTCCTTACCTCAGGTGCCTGTGGCCTTGTAAATTGGGGTGTGAGGTTGATGCTGTGGGTGAGTTGGTTGTAGCATGGGGATTTCTGGAGTGTAGTTGGGATGACGTCCATTTCTGTTGGCAGAAATCTGGGGGCTTGGGATGAGTACAGGAGGCATTCAGGTTTGTGAGGTAGTCTAAATCCAGAGGGCTGGGGCTGCTCTAGCTAGGGCTTGGCTTGGTGTTCAGGAGGTCTAAGAGACCCAGGCTAGTTTGTAGGTCATTTATAGCCCTACACATCCTCCTCAGGAGATTAAGCTGGTTATAGCATCCCCTTAAAGGTGCAGGACTGTCTGGCTCTGTTACAACCTCCTAAAGGATTATAGTCAGCAACCATTTCCTTGTCACTTGTTTTTCCCCAGTTCAGTGGCCATGGGCCCAGCCCAGGTACCTGTAGTTCATGCTTTCTTTAAGTGGTGTAATTGCCACTGCACTATTAATTGAAATTCTGCATACTAAGCTTTGCCACATGATTCCTAGGGAAAATATCTAACCATCATTTATTATTTAGATTAGAATAATATTAGTTGCCTGTTGCAATTTAGTCTCCATTTGTCAGCTTTGGTCCTGACTTGATTTGGCACAACCTTGGGGGCTGTTTTGGGGAGTGGCTGACCTGGTTTGGGCAAGGCCAGAATTATTATGTGATGGTCTAAAGGGAAGGAGCTGGCTTGCTTTGGTACAGTCTAGGACTTGGATAGCTTGGGGGTGAGGGAGGACATTGTTTCAAGCTTGGCCTTCAACTGTGGCATGGAGGAGGGGAGGGAGGCATCAAACCCTGGTCTGTTGCATCCTACAAGTTCTGGGTGGGAGGGACAGAGGGTGGTTTTTCTGGTGTAGCTTCAGGTCTAGGCTTGGGCATGGTGTAGCCCTGGCTCATTTGGATGCACCTTGTGCTCTGGGGGAGGCCTGTAACTGGGATTTTGCTGGGTGTTCAGGCAGGAAAGAATGCCCTGGGAGAATTGGTGAGCATGGAATGATAGGAGCTTGGATTTGGGGAGCATACCAAGAAAACTAATATACAGCCAAGCCCTCTGATACCACTGGGTTTGAATTAAGGAAAATGCCTGTGATCATCCCCATAATTACATACACATGCCATAAATACAGGGCCCCTCTCCTTCCCCATACCCCCCACGTATTTTATCATCTCTAAAACAACTTATTAACTAGTTTTCTTACCTGAGTAAATATAACTTTTCAAGGAGGTACCACACAAACAGTACAGAGCAAGCAATGAATACAAAAAATTAAATATATTTTTGATATATTTTGAGAAAAACAAATGTTTAGATTTATGAATGCACATTAGTGAAAAAATAGCAAGTAAAGTAAACCTTTTTAGTCTATATATTCTAAATTGAAATTTTATTGCAGTTCTTTTGATTGCTGTTGTTATCCTACCTAATAACATTGTAGCAAAACCTCATTTTCTTTTTTTATTATTTATTTTAAAATGCATTCCCTCCCCTTCCCCAACCATTTCTGACTTTTTTCTCTCCCTCTGTACTCCCTGTAGATAAGTATAACAAAGCTAAGATGTAGGATTAGCTTTAACATTTTACTTTTGGTAGTAAGTATTATTTTTCTTACCCCCTTTTGCAAATAAGTGCCTTGCTATTATATTTGTATTTATTTTTTACTGCTTTTATATTGTGTGAATACTGTTTTAGGCTTATATATGTAACTTAGCATAAGTCATGTTTCCATCTTATGTCAAGCCTCCATCTTATCTCCATGCCCGGTTGTGTAACCTATGACTCATACTACCCTACCTATGTAACTTGGTCCCTGAATGAATGGGTGTAGCAGTGATGTGCCTCCACAGTCATGAGAAGAGGTGAGGGAGGTCTGCGGGACACACAGAACCCCAAAGCAGAACCCCAGAGGGAGAAACTTACCTTCAAAAAACTCAGCGGTGGCAGAGCCGGGACTGCGGTGGCAGCTGCAGCTGCAACTACAGCCGCGTGAGCCAGCATTATGCTGGTTATTTAAGCAGCTGTTCCCTGTGAGGAAGGCAGCTGGGCCAATCGCAGTGGCCGGCATGTCCACTGCGGGAAAGTTTTAAAACCCTGACAGGACCCATGGGGAGGAAAATCCAGAGAGGGAGAGAGAGAGCTGGCAGCACACCCAGAATGCTGAGGCTTCTGCCGGGGAGAGGCACACTATAGCCTGTGCCGTACTGGTGCAAGAGGCAAGGGAAGCCTCTAAGCTCCTGGCTGAGGTAGGACAAGGAAAATACCCTAGCTCCCAACAAAAGCCAAGCAGGGAGAGGCCAGTATATCCCCTAGGAGGAGGAGAGCAATGGGAACACAGAAGCTCCCTACTGTGACCAAGACTTCTCCTAGGAGATATAGAACAGGGGAAGGGTGCAGAGTCCCCTGCAGGTCACTGGGGAAGGGAAGGCAGCTCTATGGCCAAATCCTCCCCAGGAGAATCCTATTTCTGAAAAAGATAGGAAGAAAAGACACAAAAAATACAGGAAGGAAATCCAAGGAACTGAGAGAGAGAAAGGGAACAGGTTGGCTGAGCGGTCTAGCTGAGTGTGCTCCCCTCCATTGGAGCCCAACAGTGGGACAAGCCCGCAAAAGACCGAAGGTTAACATCTGACCAGCACCGGACCGCTTGGCGAGTGGACAGGGTGTAGGGGTGGCAGAGCCCCATGGAACAGCGCACATAACAACTGTGAGTATACCTGTATTGGGAAACCCCTCTAAGATCTCCATTAGAACCCTCTCATAAGAATTTAACAGCAAAGTCATGGCAGGAGAGATGACAGGAGGGGCTACCATATCAACAGGTGACACCATACGTAAGGCCACTGACATCACAATGGGGATGAGTGAAGGTCCTTGACAGACAGTGGCCAGTAGGCCTAGAAATAGCTCCCTCTGAATTACCGAACCATCAACACCAATACCTGGACCAATGACCCAGCCCTTGGAACCACCCTCAGCATTCAAGAAACAAGAGATGAGGCAACCCACCATTGTGCCAGGCTGCACATGCTCAGAAAGAACACCTGGAGCCCTCTGGGACAGAACTGACCTTGCCTGGACAGGCATTCCCCATAGGAGATCAGAGGTAGTCTGCCCTATAAAAGGGGTAGTGAAGACTGATTCCTTGGGACACCCTCTCCATCTGGACCAGCACCATGCCATACCACCTACCCACCCAGAGGCCCTGCTGGCAAACCCCCATCTGAACAACACCTACTGGACAAAGACCCCTTTTCCAGCCTGAATAGTAGCAGTCACCACCACCCCCTCTTCAACCAAGGACTTGGACTCTGTTTCTCTTCCCTACCTGGACTCCTTCCACTGAGTCTCCTTCTCCTGCTGCCATTGTGACTGCTTTTGTGTGTGCATGCATATGAGAGAACCAATAACTTCATGGGGCTGTTTAGTGTGTTGTCTGTGTAATAAAACTGTTATTTAGACTCCTAATTTGGGTTTTGCTTTACTATGGTTTGGCCTTACTCCAGTCTCTTCTGCTCGCCTCTCTAACTTCTGTCTCATTTCTTCCTCCCAGGCTTCTGGCTCACTTGTCACCTCCAACACCTGTCCTGAGCTCCTCTCTTCCTGCATACCCTCTGTTTCTTTGCCACTGTCTTTTCCCTACTGCCTTTTCCCCTGAGCAATCAGGTTCCTCAGTTTCTTTCCTAGATGTTTCCTCCTTGCCACCACTTATCTGCCCCTTTCCCTAATAACTCAGCTGTCTGCCTCAGTTTTCAGCCCCAATCTACCTTAATTAATGCCTAGCCTCAGTTACTCAGTCAGCTTCTCTCTAGTCCATTGGTTATCTCAGTTCTGGCAACTTTCACTCCATATACTTTAACGCTCTCTCTTTCACCTTAATGTTCCCCCAAGTATCCCAGGTACCCCAAGCATACACATACATACCGTACCATCCAAGTTAGAAACTTACTTGTGTGTATGTGTAGTTGGGTTGTGTGAGAACTGGTTAGTGTGTGTGTATGTGTGTGCATGATATATGAATTAGTGATCTGTGTATGTGTACTGAGTGTGCAAGTATGGACAATTGATTTTTGTCTAACTTTTGGGGTGTATAGTGTATATGCTTGAATTGGTGATAGGTATGCATGTGCCTAGGCTAGTTTGGATGTGCATGTGACTGAGTTGGTAGTGTGTGCATGTATGCACCTAATTGATTTGTGTGTTTGTATATGTGCAACAGTTGCTGAGACGGGATGGGGGTGGGGATCCCTGTGTGCTCTCCAGTGCACCTAGAAGTGGACTAAAAGTGATTCTGGTCCACCTCCAGGTCCACTGCCTAGCACTCTGGGGATCCCCGCATGCTCCATCAACCCCAGCATGTCAACTTTCACAAGCCGCTTGGTACCTTGAGGTATATAGAAAAAACAATTAAAGCTGTGTCTATGTCCAAATCATTGAATCTTTCCAAATCTCTCCAAATCAATTCAGAGGGTTCTGATTCAATTCAGGGAGATTAAAGGGTCTCTTGATTCAATTCAGATTCGGAGATTTGGCCTGTGAATTGGGTCGAATCTCTACTGAATCAAATCAATGACCGAATGTTTGCACAGCCCTAGACTTTAGCCTCTTCATCTCCACACCAGTGAAATACTGACCATACTAGCCACTAACCATAGGGCCACAAGGTAGACATGACCCAGAGTATTACCCTTGTAGTAAGCCCATTGTATTCATTGGATAAAATGGATAAACATCACTTGGGAAATTTCTGCCCTATGGGAAGCAAGTACCTATGCTAAAAACCAGGATTTTCTCTCATCCAGGAAAGTAGCCATCACACACACCTTCTGGCTCCTTTTCTTCCTCCTGGCCTCAGAGATCTCCCTTGTTGGCTGTCATTAGAGCACCTGCTGCTTGTAGTTTTTGCCCAATTAAAAAAAGTGGGAGTTAGCCCAGGCTATAATATGTCACTATATATCTACCCAGCCCTTCTGACCATGCTCAATAGCAGTGTCCATACCTGTGAGCCCAAAGCTGAACTACAGACTGTGTGTCAGTGCCAAAAACTGTCCTTCCATGTCATTTGCATATGCAGTATGAAACAGGATTTAGTCCTATGCCTCTTGCCTCAAAAGCACAATCCAAATCCACTTGGGGAAATGCCCACCTCTCTAATTCACATTCCATGATCAGCCTTGTGCACCCCCAGATATCAGCCCTGCATAGATTTGTAGCTCTCCTATTCTGACAATGTGAAGCTTTAACTGATGCTAATGATGACAATGTTTTAAGCAACTGGTACACTGCTTTGGCTCCCTCTGTTGAAGGACTACAAAAAATAAAGGCAGCTCTACAGTGCAGTTGCCGTTTTAGATGCAACCCAAAGATGGGATTAAATCAGATAGCACAGGTATCAAATGAAGTATGGCCACAGCATCATGAATAATAAGAATATGAGTGTTCTTCATTTTGGCACTTTGTCATGGATTTGGTGCTTTTGTCATCTATTGGTAGATTTAAGGATGGAGAAGAAAGATTTTTTCTGGAAAACACAGTGAGCAACTTTACGCTGCTATTAGCTGATGTACATGACAGGCAGGTCTTCTAGCTACAAGTTCAAAGTTTTTTTTCTTCTTTAGTATTGGGCTGGAAAATGATTCTGACATCATTTCCTAAGGGTTCAACTGACATCATTATAATCCCTTTGCCTATAAACACTGAGGCTCCATGAAGTCAGTGAAAACACCACTCAGGTTTTCAGCAACAGGTAAGAATTTTGTATCCCATGGAAATCAAAGCCAATACCAGCTATGGGTGACATTTTCAAGTGTTTATGAAATGGGATATTCAACTTCCATTGGTTTTTCAGTTGATGCTAATGACTGAACAGATTTCAGTGTGTATCCTTGTTATCAATGAGAAGCAGCTATTCTAATTTCCACAGCTGACATGTTCTAAAATGTTATTGTATTGTCTATTTCTTGGGTGACTGAATAGAGATACCCAATCTAGTTGAAAACCACCTGGCTCTGGTGCGAGTAATATAGCTATGGCAGAACTGTGTTCACTTTCTCCTTCCTTCCTCCCTTTCCTTGGATTTATAAGTGATAAGCAGTGTGCCTATGGAAATGTTTCTGGCATTGTTATGGTAGTGTAAGGGTTGTATTGCAGCTGTGATGGTCCAGAAATTATGGGAGAGAATGATTTCTTAGCTGGACATTTTATTGGACTAACTGTATTGTTGGGGTAGAGTTAGACACACTTTCAAATTCAAGACATTCTTCTTTAGGTTAGATAAGAACAAACTAAGCACAGCACAATAAAAGACAGTATATGATATCATGGGTCAAAAAGAAGTTCTAGGTGTGATGCAAAAACTACCAGGGTCAATTTATTCTTCATGTGTGGTGTGGTCTCCTTTGTATGAAACACTTCCATATTCACAGAGCCAGATGTAGATGTAGATGTAAAGTTACTACATACCTGATAGGTATATTCACCTAAAACATCTGGGTTCCACTCCCGTTCATTTAAGTAGATTACAAAGTAGAATAGGTCTCAAAAGAGATTCTGTAGATTGCATATTCTACATATTCAATACTGTTGTCTGGGCACTTTCCTAGGAAGATGCAGGCACCAATCTTCTGTGACAGAGAAGGGGGTTAAACCTGGGACTCTCATTGCAAAGATGAGTGTTCCAAGCATTAACCAAGTATTGAGAAACTAGATTAAAATGGTACTTCCCTCTTCCTGCTATTTTTGATTTACGGTTTTCATGTACAATGAAAGACATTTTTTGTTCTGGCCAAAAGAACGAGAGAAAAATGTCAATTTTTATTAACCCAAAATGTTTCATTTGACCCCAAACCATTTTTATTTTATTTCTAGTTTATTCTGTTCTTACGGGGTTTCTTTTTGTTTGGGTGGGGTTGTTTTGGGGGGGGGTGGTCTTGATTTTAGTTAAGGTCCATTTCAAAATGGAAATTTAAAAAAAATCTTTTTTAAATACTGAAACACAACTTTATGGCATTTCTAAAATGAAACTGCATTTTGAAAAAGCATATTTTTGGTTTTGATTTATTCTTCAAGTAGCTCAACTTTTGGTTCTTTATTTGCACACAGCATCCGGTGCAGTTTTAACTTGAAATTTCTAGCAATATATAATAAAAATATTAACAATAGCAAAAGACAATTCACCTTCTGTAACACACAAGTGTACACACACAATGCTATTTTAATATTGTGGAAAGAGGGGTCATAAATGGTACGTGTAGGCAAGGAGAAGAAAAGTTAGGAGTCTTTTTAAAAGGTCTAACAGGAATGTACAGTTATGTTTCAAATCTTGCACTTTTTGTAATACAATGTTTGAGTTTATAAACATTCCCTAATTAATTCCCCAAACCACCAAATGACTAATATCTGTGAGTGTATCTTTAGGGACTTTGTCAATCATTAACAAGACTGGGGCTTAAAGATAATCAGGATGAGACTACTTCCTTACTAATGTAGGACTGATGAGATACTCATTTTATATACTATGTCTGTCTTGCTCTTCCACTTTTGTCTCCTTCATCTCTTTCGATATCTTCTCCTTGGACATTTCTCCAAAGAGAGATTCAGAGATCTCAGCTTTAGTAAACAAAACATCTACACAAATTTGGTTTCTTAAATTTATTTTCATATGCAGTTCTTTTTTGAGAGTAAGTACCTATATGACAGGTGGTGGTGATAATGACTATCTTTTGCAGACCAGATTACTGACTAATGCATTTACCCAGTAAATGGGTTCTAGGTTCTCCTTCCTTAAGTTATTTCAAAGTTGTAGCCCCCACTTAGCAGAGGAGTGCCCTAAATACCAGGCTATAGAACAATACCTGTGTGCTGGAGCAGGATCACTGTGCAGAAAAGAACATAAGCTTCATGGAGCCAAAAGAGAAACAAGCAGATGTCTACCTTTGTAGCCCAGTAAAAAGAGGAATCTGAGGTCTGTCTGGTCCCTGCTTCTTTGACAGCTTATGCATTTTATGTCAGCCATTGTATAACGACTAGAAGTAACACCAAGAGATATGACAACATATTCCTTAATTGTGCGTAAAAGTACCCAAATCCTACTTGCTTTTTATCAAAATACAAATCAGTGCTAGGAATCCACTTCTACTGCCCCTCAATTTGCAGAGTGCACCTAATTTGCATTAAAAAATATGGACAAAGTATAGCACAAAGTGAAGTGTGTTTAATTACTGTCCCTCAAAAATAGCTGGTGGTAATGCTTCCAGGAAAAGTATCTGTGCATGTCAATTAGATGACATCTAAACTCCCAAAATTATTTTCACAGCGCCACTCATTTTTTGTACCTTATCGTCCTATTAATCAGAAGTTCATGTAGGTAGACAACTTCTGTATATGTAGAGCCAATTTTATCTGGTCCACCTGAATTGTTCTGCAAAAAGGGAACGATATAGCGGTATCCCCTTCCTTTCCCTTCCAGGAAGGAATTAGCCAAACTTCAAATGAGAGAATGTGACTACAACTGCAGTCTTAAGTCCCCAATAAAGGGGGAGGAAAAAAAAACAAAACTGAGGAATGCAATATTTAGAAATGATTTAGAAAGTTCACAGTCCATCAAGGACAGAAGTGGCAACCTTTTAGGCAGGTGTGGCACAAGTTAAGCTCCTTGCTCTCCCAAAATGCTGCTCTGATCCCAACCACTAAAGGCACACCTGATAGAGTGTGGCTGGGAGGGGTTTGGGGAGACAGTGGGGTATTTCCAGTCACCAGCACTGAACTACTGCAGCTTTATATGGTGAGTGAGGATCCAAAGCCCTTAATTTGGCAGCATCTTCAGGGCCACAGGAGTCTTAACCTGGCTCTTGACAGCAAGACCTCCTCTCATGGAAATGCTACTGCCCTACTCCATGCAGCCAGAGATTCAAGACTGTTCTCTGTATGGAGACCCTGAGGATCATAAACCATCCTCTAGCTTACTGAGAAATTGCAGGCTGAGCCTTTTTTATTTTTACTCATGAAGGAAGATACTATTCAATGAACTGAGAACTGAAATAGGACTACTACTGGTGAGAACCAAATGGATGTAGGTACCTGAACTTCATCTTTTGCTATGTATCATTGAAACAACAGAAAATGAACCTTATACCCCATCATGTACTTATTTTCTTCTTTCAGGACCAGCTGTATCAGAGGAATGACCAGAAATCACACATCAGTGAGCTACTTTGTCTTCCTGGGGTTTGCCAACTACCCTGAACTGAACTCAGTGCTCTCGGTAGCATTTTTGTTAGCTTATCTCATCACTCTAGCTGGGAACCTTCTCATTATAATCATCACTCTGGCTGACTCTGCTCTTCACACACCCATGTATTTCTTTCTCAGAAATTTGTCCTTCCTAGAGATTTGCTACACCTCAGTCACAATCCCCAAGATGCTTACCAGCCTCCTCTTGGACGACAAAATCATTTCTTTCATTGGCTGTGCAACTCAGATGTATTTCCTTCTCTTCCTTGGAGGAACAGAATGTTACCTGCTGGCCGTGATGGCCTATGACCGATATGTTGCCATATGTCATCCACTGCATTACCCGGTCCTTATGAGCAGCCGTGTCTCTATGGAGCTTGCTGCTGCTTCCTGGATCACTAATTTTTTGGTGTTAATGGGTCATATTGCAGCCATATTCACTCTGCCCTTTTGCAGCTCTCATGAAATCAACCATTTCTTCTGTGATGTTCCCCCAGTAATGGAACTAACATGTGGGGATACCCATGGGACTGAGATTGCTATTCTCCTGGTTGCCCTTTTTTTTGTCTTAGTCCCATTTGTGCTCATCATTGTATCTTATGCTCATATTATCTTCACCATCCTGAAGATGCCATCTGCTGAAGGCAGATACAAAGCTTTCTCCACCTGCTCTTCCCACCTCTTGGCAGTGACCATTTTCTATGGGACAGCCTGTGCAGCTTACCTGAAGCCAAAATCCATCCACTCAGCAAATGGTAACAAAATCATCGCCCTGTTCTATTCTGTTGTGACACCAATGATTAACCCTATCATTTACAGCCTCAGGAACAAGGATGTGAAAGAGGCTTTCAGGAGGCTAAGTAAAAAAATGTGCTTCTGAGCAAATGTTTTCCTTTGGATTTATGGAGATGTTTCCTTCCCTACCTCTGTCCCTCTATCTTAGGAAGACAACATTCAAAGGGGCAAATGGTGATCTTAGTTACATCATGTTAAATCCAGAGTCACTCAACTGATGTCAATGAAATCCCATAAGTTCTGTAGCCATAACACATTACATTTCCTGTAATGGTTCTTCCTCCCTGCAAGAGGAAATTAATGGAGAAATGCCAGGTTCCTTTATAAACAAAGTAAAGCTATACCTAATAGGTATAGGGTGTACACTGCTCTTAGAGAGTTGTGGGGGGAGGGGACAGGGAAATCAGCTTTCATTTCTGGGAGAGATTATGGAAACTATGCTTTTCTGCACGGCTTATCTACTGCTTCCCCCAGCTTGGTATCATCTGCAAACTTGCTGAGGGTGCAATCCATCCTATCTTCAAGGTCATTGATGAAGACAATGAACATAACTGGCTCCAGAACAAACCTCTGGGGCACTCCACTTGATACTGGCTGCCAGCTAAACATCAAGCCATTGATTACTACTCTCTGTGTCTGATTCTCCATCCAGTTTCCTATCCACCTTACAGTCCATTCATCCAGCCTGTACTTCCTTAGGTTGCATGCAAGAATACTGTGGAAGGCTGTATCAAAAGCCTTGCTACAATCAAGGTACACCACATCCACAGGTCTCCCTGCATCCACAGAGCCAGTCTTCTTATTATGGAAGTCAATCAGGTTGGTCAGGAATGACTTGCCCCTGGTCGATGCCAACTGTTCCTAATCACCTTCTTCTCCTTCAAGTGCTTAGAAATGGATTCCTTTAGGATCCTCTCCATGATTTTTCCAGTAACTGAGGTGCAGCTGACTGGTCTGTAGTTCCCTGGATCCTCTTTCTTCCCTTTCTTAAATATAGGTACTATGTTTGCCTGTTTCCAATCATCTAGGACCTCTCCTCATCACCACAAGTTTTCAACGATAAGAAGATAATTTCACTTCATTGTCAACTGCTAAACCCACTCTTTACACATCTCTCCTGTCATCCACATGCAGCTGTAGGCCCTGTCATTAGGATGGCCTTTTATATTCTTCAGATATGGGGGATTTTGTGACTTTCCTACACAAGTAACAAGGGGCATTTTTCACTGCTCATCCCACTGGTACAGACAGTGACTGTCAAACAGTCCTTGGTTCACTTACCAAAATGAATTTAATTTATTAACTTTACATTTTTTTTAAACTAAAGTTTGTCAGGAATGAATCTAAGGAATAATTTGGTTTCACCCAGGATGAACAGATCACCAAGGGTGTAGTCATGTTTGGTTGGTGTTAAACCTTCAACCAGTTCATCCACTCCATCATAAACAATGCTAGCAGCTTCTGCTGTGACTTGAAACCTAATATTAAGGTCAGGAACGCTACTGAAATAATTCCAAACAGGTCTACCTCCTTAACTAGTGCGTCTGCCATTTCTGATACCTACCAGCCAACTTACTGAAAGATCACAGAATCATAGAGAAGCAGGACTGGAAAGGACCCCACACTTACATAGTCCAACTTCCTGCTCAAAGGAGAATCATCCTTACCTAAACAAGAGTTTGTGAGCAAAGCTCAAAAGCATGAGGGGAAAAAAAAGCACCCTTTATCCTACACTGCAACATGGGGATCACAAATACTTGCATCACACATCCTAAATGGAAAGCTAGAACTCCACTTTGTCACCTATCACCTCCAAAAACTTGTCCTAGGTCTTTAATCCTTTTTATATACCAGCATTTTTAGAGCTCTGTTTCTTTCACCTCCTGCTAAGCATAGTCTTCTCCAACTTTCACTTACTTTGAACTGCAGATGTCTTCTTGTGATCTCCAAGCCACCGGTGTTGGAGGGGGGGCGGGGGGGTGTCCTTTGGAATCCTAAGATTCCTCTTCCCAGACCACTTCAAGAATTGCTACCCCTAAATGATCCCTGACCAATGCTTACCCAATATATTCTTGAACACCTCCAATGGAGGAGGTTCCAGAACTTCCCTAAGCATCTGTTCCATTGCCGCACTGTTCTAACAGTGAATAAGTTGCTCCTGACATCCAACCTACTTTGCTGCAATTTCAAGGCATGGTTATACGTCCAGCTCTCTGTGAGAAAGAAGCATGCCTCATCATCTTTATGGCAGCCCTTCATATAGCCTTGCTAGTAGTCAAGAGCAGGTTCTGATCCTTAAGACTTGGGTTTTAATGAGAAATGAGTCTCCAGATCACTAAGGCAACACTGGGGGGAAATGGCTATAGTTTCATCCCATCTCACTGCAATTTTGTTATTCAGTCACTTGTTGCAAAAATGTGCATATATTGGATGTGAGTGAGCCAGCCATAGACACGATTGTGTTTCATGCCACCAGCTATCCTGTTTCCTATAAGAGTGTGATAATGTAGGTCATGCAATTACAAAGATGCCTCAAAAGCCTTCTCAGAGACCGTGAAGTCTATTTTGTACCTCTAAGGAGAGCTATACAAAACCATGTTCATCATTGTCTAGAAGTCCATTGTTTACAAAGAGTTTATTTTATTTAAAAAAATCTCAACATTAAAAGTAAGACCTGAATTAATTTAAACTTAAGATGAAATTAGAAGGGAGAGAGATGGTCAAGAATACTTTACTGTGTATTTCAATTAAATATACCTTCTACCAAAGCCTAGACATGCAGTTGCTTATTTGGTTTTAATAGAGCTGTCCCCATTCCAAACACTCTTTGGCAAAGGGGTGAGGTGTGGACTACAAAATCCACAGGGAATTAAAAAATAATACTCAGTGTTTTTTCTATTTTTGTCAGGAAACAATGATTTTCTAGTAGGATACCACTGAGATCAAGGGAGGGATACTGAGAGAAATAGATTTATGGGGTATAGCACAAAGATAGACACTCTTGTATCTTCATTGCATTCATACATCACTTAGCAAACAAGAAAAAGGCCAGAGTTTGTTCCTCACAGAGGCAAGTCTGTTAATTAAAGTTATGTTTCATGTTATCTGATGAAATAAATATATTTTAAATGATATATGAAGTAAAAATATTTAATGGGAAAAGAACATGTCCAATTATTTTATGTGAAATCAGATAGATGATGAACAGGAATCTGAGACTCATGTTGTTAGTGTGCCAGGATGAGTCTGTCTGTCCATCTCTGTCTGATTCTCATACACACATATGAGCACACACACATTGTCTCAGTCGGGAATCCACAGATGGCTTGACTTGAAAAACTTCTCTGTTGAACTGGCAAGATGTGATGGGAAAGAAAAAATATGGACATTTCTGTCCAGTTCTGGCTTCAGGTTTATTTCACACATTTTGAAAATCTCAAACAAAAGCCACCTTGTTTTTTTCATCTCTCCATTAATTCTGAAAGTCATTATGAAACAGTTATCTCTGCTCTTGCTAAGGTCCCGTAGTGTTATTCTGTATGATTAACCCCATTGCCTATACTCATATATTTGAGAACATCATTTGAGCTATTGCATATGTCAATTTAAATTGAAATAATTATAATTTGTAAAATCATTGATGAACCAAATGTTGCATTCAGTTACTGTGCAATACATCCAAAGCCCACAACAGACTTATTGGTTATTGCTCCATAGATTCCCAGTGGTTAAAATATGAAGGGAATAGTATGGTAACCTTGACTGCCCTCTCATGACAGAAATCAGCAAATTTTAACTAGACCTGATTTTAACAAGTGGAATTTCACTATCACAAAACTTTCTTATATTTCAGAATACATTTTTTGTTCTAATTTGAAATAAAAAAAGCTAACATAACACACTTTTTTCTTGAAATTTAAATATTCTGAAAGGAAAACAATTTTTTAACTGTGATGAAACAGAAAATGCTGCTGAAACATGTTTTCTAACTGGGAAATGTCAATGTAATGAAAACTCAACTTGTGAATGGGAAATGTTTTGAATGAAATTTGCAATAAATCTGACCCACAAGTTCCTTTATTGATCCTATAGTTTTTGGTTAAGTTAAAGTATTGACAAAGTTATTCTCAGTTTAAATACTGCCCCCACTTTCCTTTAGATACAGACTCAGAGGAGGAGCCAAGAATAGGTGTTCATCTGGGCAAGAGCAAGAAAAAGCATCCTTTCATTCCTAACATTTTAGATCTGCTTTAACCTTTTCCTCATTTTAAGAGCAATTCCACAGTTGATTAGATAGGGGGTATGTAAAAAGATTATTGATTCTGCACATCTCAAGAAAACAACTATTGAACCTTTCCTCTTACTGGTTGGCTCTATTCTTTGTTGCAAGAAAAATATGCCCTTAGAGTTGGACAAGGTTTTCTGTCCTTGTTCTGGAAGGTAATTTTTTTGGAGCTAGGAAGATTAGATCAGAATGTGTATGGTGGGGGAGGGTGGGAGGAGGCTGTGATTTTCATCTCAAGAGTCAAAGGACCTTATGGGTGGATTAATTTGCCAAATTCATTTTGTCACAACCCCACAGATGATCATTGCTTAGAGGTTATACTACTTCAGTAGGGTCTGGCTTGTTGATAACCCAGATGACCGCAAGAAAGAAAATGGAAAACCATAAAATCATTGGGTGAAGGGACTTCAAAGGTTGTCTGAGTCAACCCCTGCATGAATGTAAGAATGCTATTCCTCAAATATCTCTATCAAATGCTTATCCAGCATCCCCTTGAAAATTGCAGAAAAGAGGGACTCTACAGCTTCCCTTAGTGGAATGAAGTTGGGCCCTCTAGTGTCTATTAAATGCAGAAAAAATCTTATGCTATAACCATATTAACAGTTGGAGGAGCACTGGTAGCCACTATGAGACCAGTAACAATACCTGAGCCAGTCAATTTGAACCTTGCTGAGATATGTCTGTACCAGCCCATACAGATACAATGTAGGCATGCCCCCCAAATTGATAACCATGACTGTGTACTTTGTAGGCATTATTCTCCTTATATAACTATGTAAGTAGAAGAATGGAACTGACACAGATGTGAGAACCTGTGGGACATTTCCCTCTTAGAGCAGTGTTATATATTCTCCTGTATGTTTGCACACCCCTTGCATTGCCCCCAGGAACAGATCCACTTTGCTTCCTAATACACCCAGAGTTTAAAACCAACTATCTTTCTGTGGCAGTAGCATTGCTTTCCAGGCAGCAATAAGTGAGTTAAATGACTTCATAATCATAACATAATATACCTAATTTCTTCTAAACTCTTCATTCTTTAAGTGT
Organism: Caiman crocodilus; assembly: GCA_030014935.1. Classification (NCBI taxonomy): domain Eukaryota; kingdom Metazoa; phylum Chordata; order Crocodylia; family Alligatoridae; genus Caiman; species Caiman crocodilus. Next base: position 1,061,047 of record JAGPOW010001603.1, on the reverse strand, counting down.
TCTACTAATCAAAATGTCCTTTGTTCTGCAATTCTGCTGTCTGTAAGCTGCTTCTGGGAAATTAGCTCCTTTTTCTCAGGCTGAAGATGATTTTGAGCTCTATCTAGAAACAGTAATTCAGGTGTGGAAGTATTCATTCAGGAGAACATTATCTCAGGTGTAGAAGTAGCTTTCAATTAAACATTTAATGTATTGTCAAGATGCACAAGAAGGCTAGATTTTGTGTTATAAATCTGAGAAGAAAGGAATGCCCATTTAATTTTAATAACCACAGGACTAATGAAACATGTTTCAATTCTTTTTACCTAGTTTGTTGTACTTTTATGCATAATGCAGCAAACTGATGCTCATTCCAATAAAGTTCTTATTTTCTTTAAAAAAAAAATTGCTTTCAAACTGAGTAATATAGCCCAAGGTTACTAGCTTATTAATAAAGCTTATAGTTTGTTGGCTTTTTTTTGTCACTTATAAGAAAGTATGTTGTGTTAGATGTAGTGGTGAACCACACTGGTCTGCACCCCCTTATCAAAACCTTCTCATGAATCACTATAGTCCTAACCCCACATCTGTCTGAACACCCAAACTACTGGATACAGAGAATAACCATACTGGAACATACTGATTGCAGAAATGGTGGTCCTACAATGGGACACCACAGGCATTATGAGCATTGTCTTGGCGATCATAGGTAGGTAAGGCTAGAAGGAACCTCATGGGATTAATTAGTCCAGCCCTCTGTGTAGCAGAAAGTCCCCTTTTCCTCTTGCCTGCATTTGCTCTCCCCTCTTGGGATATGTTTCTCTTTTTCTACCTTTTCTTCCTTCCTCTTTCTTTCACTTTAAGATAAGGAATTGGGTTTTAAAATTTGTATCTCCCCTTGTAGTTTGGTATTTTTATCTATTTGTGCACCAGGGCATTTGTAGCTTATATTTTACACTCTTCACCTTTCAACTAAATGTGTTTTAGTAAGTTATACATTGTAAAAATGTTAACAAGGACAGGAATCAAACTGTCCTTCTCTGTATCAGGCTGGCCCCTGAAAGTGCCAGTGAATCAGTGATTGAATGTGTAACAAGGTAGTACATAGCAATTAAACACCTGGGAAGCTGATGCTTAACCAAGGAAAGAACTCAATAGAAGACAATGTAACAACCAGGAAATCTCTAAATGCCACTGATCAAGGGCTAGAAGCCCAGGCCTGAGTTATTCAGTCCAAAAGTTGGTCCCCAGTGTTGATTATCTCCAGATCGGCCACTCCCAGAGCCCTATTCAAAATTCATCATCTGACTCAAACCTGCACGTACATGCAGACAACCTCTGGGCTTACAGATGCTATCCAGTAGCCGTTGAGGGGGAAGTCCCACAACCAATGGTCAACAACCCCTGGACTGAGGGGGAAGTCCCCAATCCAAGGGCCAACAACCCCTGGATTGGGCAAACCTGAAAACTGGGGAGTCACCGGAGTCTGGCAAGGGCAGATAAAAGGCAGTGAAAAGTGACCCTCAATGGCGCCCTCTTGAACTCCAACTTGACCAGATCTGTCCAGCCAGAAGGACCAGCCAGCAACCCTTTTCTGGAAGATAACACCACGCTGAAAGAAGCTTCAACGACAGACTCCAGTGCTTATAGGATAGGTATACCTGATTCTGTAGCTTCTGTGTGCATGTGTGCGTGCGTGCGTGCCAGCCCCAAGGTTTATGATTACAGTGTTTCAATCCGCCTAATAAACTAGAATTTTAAGGATCCCGAGTTGGACATTTGTAGCCAACACCTGCTCAGAGCAGGACCTTCCCTGACTAAGCCACCCCATCCAACTGGATGCTTAACCTGCTCTTGAACAGTTCCAGTAGTGGAAATTCCATAGCTTCTCTAGGTAGTGTGTCCTAAAGTTTTCTTAAGCTCCAATCTAAGTTTCCTCTGAACAGTGTGAAGCTACTATACCTAATCCTTCTTCCTACAAGCAAGAATACAAATCTAGCTCCATTCTCTTTAGAATTCCCCCTCAAGTATCTGAAAAATATTATTAAGCCCCCTATAAAGCTTCTACACTACAACCTAAATCAGCACTGCAAAGCTCAAGCAAACTCATACCCTACAACCCTTATTAAGAGCATTGCCCAATTACTATGTATAAAGACCAGCTGACCACCCCTCCCCCCTACTTCCTCTGATTTGCTCTGGAGAGGCATTTAAGGATCTCCTCCAACACCTAAACCTTGAAATACACCTTGGAGCAGCGGCAGCGAGCAGCGGGCGAAGCAGCTGAAGAAGCAGCAGGAGCAGCAGCTGATTCCCTGAAGGTAAGTGGGGCCGCGGGGCCGGCACAGCTGAGCCGGATCCG
>JAGPOW010001603.1:1042138-1058606 GCA_030014935.1 Caiman crocodilus | reverse complement strand
ACCCCGGTGCTCTTTCCTGCCAAGGCAGGGGGTCGGACTAGATGATCTGCCCAGGTCCCTTCCGACTCTAACTACTATGATACTATGATACTATGACACTGGTCTTCAGTTTTTAAGTAACTTCTGTTCCAGCAATATCTTTGGCTTGGTTCTTATTTTCAAATTGATCCTAGATTTCAGCCTTTGATTTCTTCTTCAGACTTGGTAAATAGGTCTCTGATTCCCTATTCTTATTCCTACCTTGGCACTTTGGTTTCTAACTTCTGACCTGTACTCCTACATCCCCAGTTCTCTGTCAGCCTTTACCCATTGGGCTGACAGGCCTAGTGGTCTGTACCACTTTCAGTCTCTTCTTCTAACTAAAGTGTCCTGTCCCTCTGTAGTAAAACCCCCTGTTTCTCTTATTTATGTTAAAATGCATTCCCTTCCTTTCCCTAATTGCATCTAATTTTTTTTAGGGGGGGAAAAAAACTCTAAAAACAAGGACCCTTTCCAACCTGGATGGATAGATACCACACCGCACACCTTCTCCTACAATTTGGATTCTCTGTCTCTCCCCTCTCATGGACTTCAGCCCCTGTACCAAGCCTCTTTCACCCCTGCTGCCAGTGGGGGTGGGTGGAAGTGCAAGGGAACCAATAAGACATTGTCACCATCTCCCCTGTTAAATAAAACCACTATCACTTGCAACCCTGAGTTGGGTCATGTTTTACTGAATCCCAGTCCCTTCCTTACCTTAAATTCCAGCCTCTCTCAATTCCACCCTCCCCCACTAGTTTCCTGATCTCAATTCCTACTACTTTTTCCCTGTGACTTTCTGCTGCCTTTCTCCCCTCTCCTGCTGCCCCTGCCACCTTTTGAGTTTCTCCTGCTGCTTTTTCTGTGACTTTTTTCTTTTTCTGCTGTCCGTCTCTCTGTTTTCAGGCTTCCCACCCCCACCCCTGCAGCTTCCCCTACTTCTCTAGTTACCCAGAGCCATCCTCTGGCTCCCCCACACCCATAGCCCCTCTTTAACACCCACACTTTACCTTAGTCCCACTTTTCCTCTCCAACACCTACCTTTTCAGCTCCCCTGTACCTCTAGCTCCAGTCCCAGAATCTGTGCCAGCATGCTTCCCTGTTCTGCAGGCTTTAGGTGTTGTCTCTTAATTAAGAACAATTAACCTAAAGTTACCCTAAAGCCTCAGTTCTTCAGCCCAGGTCCCTGTAGTCTATAGGTTCTAATCCTGGTCCTGGTAACTCTTAACTCCTTATACTTCTTTCTTACCTTAACGTTTCTCCAGGTATCCCAATTGCACCAAGCACATGCATACATGCACATCACAACACCCAACTTAGGAATTCACCTGTGTGTATGTGTAGGTGGGTAGCACATATGTGAATTAGTGAATACACATACACATATCTATAGAGATAGAGCATTGTGTGTGCAGTATATAAATTAGCAATCCATGTATGTGTATTGGATGTGCAGGTGTTGGTAACTGATTTTGTCTAAATGTGGTGTGTAGGTGTGCATGAACCTAGACTGTTTATTTTAAATGTGTGTGTGTGTGGCATTGTATGCATGATATATGAGTTGGTGATCTGGGTATAACATGTGTGTGTGTGCGCGCGCCACCCTCCTGTCTAACAATGCAATAGTGAGATCCTGAGAGTTGGCCTGACACCCCCCTCACCCTCCAGCAATATCTTCAGCCTTTTCAATTATGCTTCCCATATCTCTAATCCTTTTTGTTACTCTTCAGTATTCTTTCCAATATGCTCCCATCTCACTACAGTTATTCTATCCCAAGTGCTTAAGACTTTACACTTACCTTTGTTGACTGATGATGATGATAATAAATCTCTTAAACATTTTTCCAGGTCATTATGCATCCTAGCCTTCTCTACAGGTGTGTGATACTGTGCATACAGATAACAGCCAGCAACATTCCTGAGTGTAGGTCACTACTAAAATATATACCCCACACTATTGCATAGTAAATACACTGTCACTTGTGGCTTTCACTTATCTGCAACCCAGGAAGAGAACCTCTGTTGTCCTTGCTACAGGATTATCCATGGCTGCCACATGATTCCAGCCACAACTCCATCTACTGCTGGTCGGAGCCAATACCTTTTACCTGTCCTCCCTGAAGCATTTCCATAACCATGAGCAAAAAGTGACCCTTGGGATAATCTTTATCTGTGGAGAAACTGAGGGAGTGAGAGACCCGATGCTAGGAGCAGGCAGAAAGATGTGGCAAATCCAGGAGCCTCCAAACAACACCTGCTGGAGATGTTCATCAAGGAATGCCCTACAACTTGAGAGAGTCAAGAATCCCTGCTATAAATCATAGAAATGTTATCAAGTTAGGGCTGGAAGGACCTCATGAGGTCATCTAGTTCAACCCCCTATGCAAAGCAGGGGGTTTGATCATTACAGCCAAGACTTCATCTAGATAGATATTAAATCTTTCCCTCACACCCAGAACACCCCCTTGCCCTTTGTTCATGTGGGTCTCTCCATTTAATAAACAGGAAACACGTTCACATCTGCAACAAATGTCACATTATTTATTCATTAACAGGCCACTTGTTGCATTTGGACTTGTAGACAGCATTCACCTGAATTGTCCCAGGTAAGCAGATATGAGTAATCCTGCTTTCTCATGGCCATGGACTTTAACCCCATAAAATAAGTCATGTTGTCTCCCATCAACAATTATTTGCATACACAGAGGACCTATGCAGTTGACACAGGCAAAACATTGTTTTCTGCTTATCAGCCAAACTCAAACATGATAAATTCAGTTTGAAACAAATTTGGTCAGAAGTTTCAGGTTGATCCAGTCTCTTTCAGATAAAACAAAGCATTTCACTGAAGGTTGTTTACTTGTGGAAATATTGAAATGAAATTCATTGATACTTAATCCTTTGTTTCTTTTCTTGCTAGCTTAATCTATTTGATCAGTTTCAATTGCTCCAGAATCCTGTCTTTTAGCAAATGAAGCATTCATTAAAATATACTATGATCTATGTCCACTTGCATAGGCTTAGAAATGTACTAAGGCAGGAACCTGACTCAAAGTTGAATTCACTAGTCATACTTGCAAAACCTAAATCCCTTTAAAAGATGAACCTCAGGGCTTTTCTATCCTGCAATAATGGCATGGGGACCTGTGAACACCGCACTGGCATACAGCCTACTTAAGTCCAGAGGCACATTCCTAATTGGCAATCTTTGAGGGTCAATAGATTGACCAGGAGCTGTTGTCAAAAGCAAACTTCTGGGTCTGGAGCATGTTTGAAGGACTTGGATTCATGGGGCATGATCAGGCCTTTTGTAAGGGATCAAGCTGCTACCATGTTATAGAACTTCATCATGGAGAAGTAGGGTTGGAAGGCACCTCCATAGGTTGTGTAGTCCACCCCACAAGATAAACACTTAGTTTGCTGGAACAAGGATTAGCAACACTCAACACACTGGAGAGAGGAGTTGCATAAATCAGCTACTATGAGTAGCCATGAGGGATAAGTATGAATTGCCCTTGCCCTTGGCCCCCTGGACATATGTGTTTATGTGAGGCTGGTGTTCGCAGCCCAGAATCCCTGCTTAGACTCAGATGCCTCAGCTGCTTTGTCCTGTACAAACAAATGAGTCAATCTTTTACAGCACAGCTGCCAGTTGTGTCCATTTTTTATAGCTTTACCTAGTACTAGCCCTGGAAATGGAAAACTAACTTTGAGACCCTCTTCAAACCCACATCATCCATCTTGTAGGCAGGTACTATACTTGGCAGTTGATTGGCAAGGCTAGAATAGAGGAATTATCCATTCCTCCTGCTGAAGTTCAGGCACTGTGCAGCTAAAAGTGCAAGCTAAGAGAACAAAAAAGAGGGAGTACGACTCTATAGCCCAGTGATAAGGATACTCATCTTGGAGATGGAGAGCCCTTGGACTCCTATCCCTGCTTTCTGAACTATTTATATATTTTATCAAACAATACTTTAAAATAAAGTCAATAAACAATGGTGCAGGTAGGGAAGGATGACTGCTGACTTGGAGAGGGGGGCAGTGTGCTGCAGCTTCAGGCATGTGATTGCAATTGCAGTGGCAGCATCAACTGGAAGTTGCCATTGCCCTTGTGTGTAGCAACTGCTCCAGGTATCTAGCGACAATATTATACCTCTGTGCATCAGGAGTCTTCAGAAGCCAAAACTACCCATTACAGTCTAGCCAACAGGAAACTACTTAGGACAATCATAAGGTGAACATGGACTTGAAAGTCTCTCACTCTTCAGGTAGATTCTCTAGCACTAGGTTAGTTGGGAAGAAGAAAAGTGCAAGATAAGTGCCTGTACTCAAAGGAATGACTTGTATGCCTAAGACCACTAGGTGGTTTAGGGCCATGAATCCCAGTTTCATTTAGTACCCAACTTAACACTGGCAATCTAGGACTATCTTGCTCTGCTACCTGGTATCATGTAAACCAGTACAGCCTGTCCCATAGTCAGGTTGTCAGTGACTAAATCAGCACCCCAACCTGGGCTAGCCTTGGGTGAGGAGAGTGTGTGGGCATCCAGCAGGACTGAAAACAATACCTATCAAAGGGCAGAGGAGCTCCCTGCAAGCCAACAGCTATCCATTCTTGAGAGGAGATGAGCAGCATCAGGGCACTTTGATCAAAGAATTGCCAGTGATGCAAAGCAACTCAAGTAGCCTCATGCAGTGTGGAAGGGGGTTGTTACAGCATCTAAGGTGTCCCAGTAGTTGCAGCCACCTCAGAACTGACTTGATTTTACATAAATCAAGGCTTCAAGTAGGCCCGTAGTCTGGGACAAATTCAAGATTTCTGGGAGAAATTCAAGATTTAAGAAATGCCTTTCTTTTTGGTGTTTCTTATTGTTTGCCTTGGATGTTCCCTATTCTAATTGCCAGGTACTTAACTTTATTACTGGTTAATTTATTACCAGATAATTTATTACTTAACCTTTTGCTATATAGCAATCATTATCACCTCTGGAACTGGATTTTTGCCTGCTGGGTGATCAGAGCTGCTATGCTTTAGTCTCTTTGAGACACTTGCCCTGAGAGGCTGAGTAATCCCTTTCAGCTTTATTTTGTTTTATTTTTTTAGGCATTATTTTGTTTTATTTTCATTTCGTAGATTTGACTGTCAAGTGTACTCCATACTGGAGCTAAGAGACTTTTATGAATATTAGAAAATAAATAACCAAGATGTAGTTATAAAAAAGATGGAAGGGAAGAGGGAGTTTTTACTTCCACTTCAACGGGAATAAGATCCGTCCCCAGAAGAGGGAGTCAGAGAAATGATCAGGCAGGAAAAAAAAAAGCAAAAAACAAATCGTTGTGACATTAATTTGTGAAACAAAGTCTAACTCTTTCACTAATGAGTAAGTTGTTCCCAGGATACCCAAAGTTCTGCAGAAGAAGATGACTTTAGTGCCCTAATCCTTCAAGATGAATTCCACAGACAGATTTCAAGAATATAAGATGACCAAGATTGTTTTTATTTTTAATCTGTCAGGGCCTTTTCCTAAAGGTTCTCACATAATTGTAATCCTAATTACATTTCCTTCATTGTTTCATGATCTGGCTTCCAGAAGTGAAATTCCTTCCACTTACACTGATCAACTATACAGAACTGAAAAGATACACTGTGATATATGCCTTGCATTTAGCCTTCCAAAATGAGGTATCAAGTGATAAGATGTAGTTTAGTGTGTTTAGGCTTAACCTGGTAGAAGCTTAGTGAAGACAAGGGGACTTTTGGCACTCACCTCCATGGAAGTCATACACCCTTAAAAATCAGACAATTTTTTTTGCTTCAGGAAGAGGGTGTTTCCTTGTTTGTTTTCTAAATTACACTGGAGAATGGATTAAAGATGATGCCTATGGACCTAGTGCTGAAAACGGATGCCAACATCTTCAACAGTACCTGCACTTCTGGAGACAGCGAAAAATCTTCCCATCTTCAAAAGGTAGATGATGAACTTCCTATGGCAGCTAGAGATAGACACTATCTTTCAAGATGAATAAGAAAAAACAATAGAGAAGGAAGAATGATGATATGTATGGTACCGGGTGGATAGATAAAAAGGTAGACCAAGAAGCAAACAGACAGAGGTAGTTCACATTCAAATAGAGATTAATCACCTCTTTAAAGTTTAGAAAAAATCTGCGGGATACTTCTCTGATCTATCAGGTTTTGTAATTTTAGTTTTGCTTTACTATTTGAAATGTCTAAACTAGAAATAATAAAGTGATAGTTTTAGTATATTTTAATGAATGATTGAATGAGTTAAAAGTTTCCCCCAAAATGATATATTTCCAAAGTGTCTTTGTAAACTTCTGCACCTAAATCGGTATAAATTCTACAGCATACCAGTACATAGGATATATATAAAATTTATCTGTAATATGATTTCAATGACTTCACTGATGTTAAAACAGAAAAATCCTGGTAACCTTCCATTGTAAAATCAGAAATAAAGGGGCAGGCATCCAGGTCCTAGTTTTTAAAGATATTTAGGCAGTTTAAGCATTTTACTTAATGGTTATTAGGTATATGACCTCTGCTGGCACTTTGTAAATTGGTCTAGTTGTTTATATGCATATTTATGTACATAAAGACTTTTAACAATCTTAGCATGACTATGGGCATTGTGAGTATAAAATAGGTGGATATTGACAAAGGACCTGATCCTGCTTTGATGGAAATGGGAGAGTGGGGAACATTTTCAAACCACATACAAAAATGATTTGACTCAGTCTCATTGACTTTCATTGCAGCTGGATAAGACTCAAACTCTGTGCTTGACTGTATATATGCAATATTTCTGCTGAGTGCTTAAGGGATACAATTCAGCATCACACTGAGTATCAGTGTAGGGTAAAGTAATTGAAGTCTACTCACTAAGCCATGTTTTAAAATAATGAATGAACCTCAGAATCTGTGTGTGTATGTGTCTGTTCATGGTAATATTTTCATTTCACACACAAACATGCTCTTTGTGAAATCCTATTACACATTCATTATTTATGTGTGCAAATGTAGCAAAGTAACATTGTTAGCACTTCTGCAGAACTTGGATCCTACTTACACATGCTCAGCTATGCTTGCCTTTCTGAAAATGCTCAGGAGGCTCTACCATGGCACTATGAACACTGTCATAGACAGGAGGAGCTCTGGGCTCTGGCCTTATGCTTTGCCCCTGTCACTGAATGAATGGCATATCTATTTTATGCACAATTAAATGTGAAATGTAGAAATACTATAGGGGACAGGAGTAGGGGTAGGTACAAGAGCCTAAACCTCGCCTCCCCCCGACCTTTGCAGAATAATTTCCCTCCTGCTGATTTACACTTTACAGTCAAAAGTGCTCTTCCTTCTGGCCTCACATACTTTAGTGACCTGCATGCAAGATGTAGCTTATGTCCCCTTTCTGGGAAGTAGAAGACACAGGTTCAGACTCCCTTATACAACCCAGCTTCTCCACTTCCCTGAAAAACAACCAGATCACTTAGTTATATGGTAGAAGGAATGCTTTTCCTCCAGGGTCAGTTCTGGGGTTTTATGTGCAGTTACTCATGCATAGCTGCACAGGTGGAAATAACATAAAATCCATGCAAGTGGCAATAATGCACATGGCTACGCAGTACTTCCTAATTTTAAAGCTCTCCTTCATTTTATATGACATCTGCCACTTCATCTCTATTTCCAGTGTAGCTAATCAGTTTGCAAATGGGATACAAGGTAGACAGTGCAATGCCCAATCTTATTTTGCTTTTTGATCCTAAATGACCCACATGCAACTGCATAACTGCAGCTTTTGGCTCTTGCACATAATGTGCGATTCAGCTCTGTACAGATGTGACCATGGCATGCTTTATCTGGGCAGCTGCACAGTGAAAAAGAATTGCTTACACAGATAAGTTACACAGATAAGACCAGGTAACTCCTGACATTTTAGCAGCACTGCAGGGGTAGGGCACGGAGGGCTCACCCTCTTATGTTGAAGTCCAACACCTTAGAGCTGCTGCACTCATCCACAGAAAGGGAACCAAGACTTCAGGCTCTCACACCCAGAGGGGGTTAAACCTACATCTGTTTCCTAGTGGAGTGCTCCAACCACTAAAACTCAAGTATTTTCCCAGCCACTTTCCACCCATTCTCTTAAAGCTGACCCATTCTGTGCAGTCAAAAGAGGGAGGTATCTGGGGCTGAGAGTGAAGAGACTGAGCCATGGGTATGTAGCTTAGTGAGATGGCACCTCACCTGGAAAGGAAGGGACACTGGGGCTCTTCTAGTCTGGGCTCTTGCTACCTGTAGGGCAGAAATGTTCCCATTACTGTTTGTCCTTTAAATGCATGTTGCGGTGGGCCAACTTCAAGAGGTGGTCTAGAGAGAGTCTGAAAAATGGCTGTTAAAGCACTTTGGCCATCCGGAGATATAAATTTAAACCTAATTTGGAGAAGAGGAGCTTAAAATGTGTGGTTCTTCCCCCTGTGTAAATGTCTTGGCCACTAAGTTGTCAGGCAAAATGAAATTCCAAACTGTGCGTAAGTGACAAAAACAGCAGTTATGCTTGTTACGTACATCCCACATAAGAGCATAAAGCAAAATAAGACTTAGCTGTAGGTCTAAAAGTTGATATGATCTTGCACAGAGTATGTACTTAATCCATATAAAGAGAACCAATTTTTCTTATGCTGTTCCAGAAATAAACAGAGATTGGCATTAGGTTATACAGTGTATAAGATGTGTATAACTTTGGGTGGGGCGGTTTATACTTACCTGCACACACATAAATCGACAATACCTATGTAGGTGAATGTGCACATGTAAACTAAGGAAATGTCTAAATTAAAATATTGTAATGTGGGTGTATAACTGGTTGAGCAGTCATGCTCAAAGACTAGTCATGAATGGCTTAATGTCAAATTTGTGGGAGGTAGCAAATAGGAGCCTACAGGCAATCTGTCATGGGTTCAGAAGTGTTCCAGATCTTTATTAATGTTTTGGAAGATGCAGTTAAATGCATACATATTGCATTTGTAATGACAGCAAAGTTGGGTGGGGCAGCAGGCAATTTAGATGTAAGGATTAGGAAAATGACAAGGCCCTATACTTATACCAAATGCAAAAATACAAAATGTAAATGACTGGCTAGGCTACAGTACTGCAGGAAATGATCTAGGGGTTACAGTGAACCAGAAGCTTCATAGGAATAAAACATAGTATTGTTGCAAAACAATCTAATAGAACACTGAAATATAGTCATGCCACTTGCATATGCCACCCTTATTAAATGATTCTTCCACTCTGTGAGCGCTGTATCCCATTAGGGCCATTACACTTGAAGAAAGTTGTAGGTAGACTGAGAAGGGCCCAGAGGATGGGGGGGAAAGACAGAGAGACATCTGTAAAAATATGACATATTAGAGAAGCTTGACAGAAGTGGGGTCATTTAGCATAAAAATGAAGAGTGCAATAATAAATTTCAAATAAAAAAAAACATATTTGTCTGATAGGGTAGAGTGAGGGTTATTATAATGAAGGATTTCAAACTATGAGGGTAGATAAACGCAGTAACCAAATACATAAAAGTTTTTAGAATAGCCATCATTGGAATCTTTTCAAGGGCAGGTAGGACAAACATTTGTCTGGCATTGACAGGATATACGTAATCTTGTCTTGAGCCGGGGGTTGGATTAGATAACCTATAGGTTATATTCTGTAGCCATAATTTTTCTACAATTGACATCCACATACATATTTTAGTATTTATGCTGTTGGAGTTCCTGATTTAGCTAGCATGGATGAGGAAAAAAATCCCATAACAAAGAAGACTTGGGTGGGGAGGAGGGGTTGATTGGATAGCGCTCTTTAACTACCTAAAGAGGGGTTCAAAAGAGGATGGAGCTAGACTGTTCTGAGTGGTGGCAGATGACAGAACAAGGAGCAATTGTCTCAAGTTGCAGCAAGGGAAGTTTAGGTTAGGTATTAGGGAAAAAATTCTCAGTAAGAGGATGGTGAAACACTGGACCATTACCCAGAGAGGTTGTGGACTCTCCATTCTTAGAGATTTTAAGACCCAGCTTGACAAAGCCCTGGCTGAAATGATCTAGCTGGTCCTGCTTTGAGCAAAGGGATGACTAGATGTGATCTCCTGAGGTCCCTTCCAACCCTCATTTTCTATCATTCTATGAGGTTCTGTCATGCTGTACCACTCTAAAAGGAGAATCCTGAGTTACAACTTCAGAAGCAGACTTGGAGTTCGGTATCTTTTGAAGTCCAGACAAGAGAGAAATGAACAAGGGAACAGCAATGGGAAAAAAAAGCCTTTCTTAATTTTCTGATGTGCATCTATGATGCCTCCTATTCCTCTCCACTCCTAAACACACTTGGCTTCCTCTGGTAGATTAAAGACCACTGAATAAACAGTTCCTGAAAGAAGGACTAATCTCATTGCTATGGTAGAGTTGCAAATTATTTTTACTACTTTATCTATTTATTTATTTATTTTTACCCAAAGCCAATCAGAAGAACTGAAACCTTCTCCAGCAGTATTGGTGTAATCATTCTCAGCAAAGTTTGAAGCCAAAAACTTCAGCACTGTTATAGAGATTGCTCAAATTATTACTCCATCAGCAATAGTCTTTTATTTTCCAGGGGGTCATTCAGCAGTAGGATGCTTGGCACTCAGCATTCTCTAGTTTGTTACCCAGACAGCTGAAGGGTTCTTCCAGCCCACCATATATTTGGGGGTGGAGGGTTCTTCCACAACCCCACCCCCAAATATATTGAACACCTAAAGTAACATATTCAACCATCAACTGAAAATCAAGTCCTTTTATAGTTTGTCTGAAGTTGCTTTCCCAAAAATGTGCCATAAATTACTGGAATCAAAACTTGTGGAAGAGGTGATATCTTTTTATTAAACCAACTAGGTATTTGTAAAAAAATTATTGCATTTATCTGCAATAAAAAAAATTACTGAATAAGCACCATATTGTCCCCATAAATTACTGTTTGCTTTTATGTATCTTGGAAAGTATATCTCCATAACCCTCTCTGTTTTCATTACTTTTACAGATGAAGCACAGTGAAGAAATGTGGTGGAACCAAACCTCCATGACTGAATTCATCCTCCTGGGGTTTGGAAATGTCTCACACTTACAGGGCATGCTGTTTTCCATGATCCTATTAATGTATTTGATGACAATAGTTGGGAATATCTTCATCATCATGGTCATCATGGTGGACTGTGCCTTACAGTCCCCCATGTACTTCTTCCTCAAGAACTTGTCCTTCATCGAGATCTGTTTTACTTTGGACACAGTGCCCAAGATGCTGGTTGACCTCCTGGCAGAGGATAAGAGTATCTCATTTACTGGCTGTGCACTGCAAATGTACTTCTTCTTTTCCTTTGGTTGCGCAGAGTGCTTCATCTTAGCAGCTATGGCCTATGACTGCCAAACAGCCATCTGCAACCCCTTGCACTATAATACTATCATGAACCAGCAATTCTGTTGTAAGGTAGTGGGTGCAATCTGGATAATTGGAGCTTTCGTTTCTCTGCTTCAGACAGTCTGGATCTTCAACATGCCATTCTGTGGCCCCAAAAAAGTGAATCATTTTTTCTGTGATGCGCCAGCATTACTGCAGCTAGTCTGTAGTGACACTTACCTGTATGAGATGCAAATCATGGCCTCCACACTCCTAGTCTGCTTGTTTCCCTTAACACTGATCCTGGTCTCCTACATCCGCATCATCACCACAATTCTGAGGATACCGTCATCTGAGGGAAGGCGTAAAGCTTTCTCCACCTGTTCTTCACACCTCACTGTGGTGACATTGTTCTATGGGAGTGGTAGCCTGGTGTATCTGTGGCCAAAGTCCAGTTACTCTCCAGACATCAAGAAACTCCTGTCGCTGTTCTACACGGTCATAACCCCAATGTTGAACCCTATAATCTACAGCCTGAGGAACAATGAGGTGAAAGGTACTCTGAAGAGGGCACTGGGAAGGAAACTGATTTCACAGAAAATATAGACATTTTAATTAGATATTACAATAGGGAAACTTTCTCCAGCTTTCTGCAAACATTGATGTGAACCTCAAGGCACACACACCTCCAGAGAAAAGCACGTTGTCATGTAGAAGGGCAGCTGATGAAGATAGAAAAAAAAAAAAGACTTGATTATAGAATGCATAGTCCTTTCATTAGAGAGAGGATATCCTTGTGGTGAAGGAAATCTGGTTCCAGAGCTTGACTCTGACACAAAGTCCCATCATGACCTTGAACAAGTCACTTTGCCTTGGATTGTCAAACTGGATTAAGAGATTCAGAACCCTGAATCACACAGATTTTCAGAGTTCGCCTAAAATTTTCTTTAGGCCTTCTTGATCCCCTGCATTTTATGTATATCTGTGATATGAAGGAAACAGTTAGCGTACAGTAATAAAAATGCAGGGAAATGGAAGTCAGTTCAGTAACAAAGACGAAAAAAGACTTCACCCTTCTGAATATCGACGTCTCACAAGTTGCAAACTTTTAAATGAACATTTAATTTTTTAAGCAACTTTTTACTTGCGTTTTCCATATTTTTAGTAGTTGTCAGCACTCTTACTTAAGGTTGGGGGGGGGGAGGATTTTATCACAGTAAGGCTGATTATTTTACCAGAAAATTTTTTTCCCCCCAAATTCATACTAATTCCAAAAAAATTAAGAAAGAAAAGAGTAGGTACTTCCCATGAAAGTCTTGGTTTTGCTAAAATCACAGGGATCTCCCAAAAAGTTATTAAACAAATGTTTTCATTGGGTCTGTATAACAAAGAGAACCGTACTAACATTAAGACAGCTACAGAGACCTAAAACTAGAAAGAGAATGTTTTCATTGAAAATATATATTATTTGTTTAAGCAGAAAACCTTTTATTTTAAATAAATTGATTCAATATATTCATTTTTATATAACTTACAATAGGAACATTTTGAAGTATTTGTTTTTATTCTCTTGGTTTGTTACAAAGCAATGTGGTTTTTAATGTTATAGAATTATTAATTTGTTAAACATGAAAATACAATTATGTCTAAATATTAATATGTAATAACACACATTTACTTTATCAGAATGCAATTCATTCAGGTTTCTAAATTATTTTTCCAGAGTTTCTTTAAAAGAGAAATTTCAGTGCCTACATTTAAAAAAAAAAATTCCCCAAATGCTAGAATTGACCAATTAATAGAACTGTTGTTTTCTTTTTCACACCAGTTAAAACAATGACATTGTTACTGAAATACTTGTGGCTACTTATCATTAAATTGATATGCTCATCCAGGTAACTGAGGCCAGCTACAAACAGGCTGTTGGCAACAAGGTATGAGGCATCTTAAAGGTGAAGGAAAATTTGGACCAAGCTGAGTGCCTTCATGTTGGACTACAAGTGGAGACCCCCTTTTGCTCATTCTCCTCCTGGTCACAACATTTTTGCATTCCTTTCTGCACCATGGAGCTGGAGAGTAGCCCCTCCACACTCATCCTTTCTTGTAGCTTTCTGGTTAGGACATGTTTCTGGGAAGTAAGATTTGTGGGTTGGAATCCCATCAATCAGCTAAGGGGCTAGAATCTAGTTCTCCCAGTTTTTCAGTGACTGTGCTAACCACTAGGTTCCTATACAACAGGTGTACATCACCACTGGCCATGTAGGAAGTCTGGATCCTGAATGCACATAGGCACCTCAGTTTTGGACCCCAGTTCTTAGTGTTTCCTATATAAGAATTTAGGATGCCACCAACATATCAGAATTACCAACTGGAGCTATTTTTCTGTCCCCTTTTCCTTATTTTTAAGCTATAATGGGGAGTTTTGAGTGGGAAGCTGCCATTAGATATATGGCAGTAAACCTCTGTCTGGTGATCTCCAAGGTCACCATGAAGAGACCAGTGGTATTGGAAGGGTTGATGACTCGAGGAGAAGAGCTAAGGTGCACAGGGCCCAGTATGCTGTGCACCTGGGGGAGTGTTGCCCCTCCCTGCCATTGGCAAAGCAGTGGGTGAACATGCCCCTTCCAACACCATTCCTACCTCACATTACCCATTCCTCCCACAAGGCTCCCACCTTTCACCCTAGGTCAGTGCTCTTCAGTCTAAAACTGTTTGCAGGAGTCTGTTGCAGCTTTCTGCTCCTGCTTGGCTAGATGAACTCTGTTTTTACTCCATGCTTGTCTCCCAGGACTGTCCTTAATTTTCCCCTGCTAGTCATCTAGCCTCTCTCCACTGGGGAGGAGGCTCTTCTCAGCTAGACTGACTGACCTGCTTCACCGGGCTTTAAACTAAGCCTGCTGGGGGATGGGGAGACTACTGCCAATGCTGGCCCACTGAGCAGCCCTTGAAAAGCCAGCAGGCCAAGGCACATAAGGGATCCCACCCGAGCCTCAGCCCTGGACTAAAATGTAGGTAAGGCAAGGGCCCCTAAGGGGGCACTTGTGTGTCTATACACAAATGCCAGGAGCCTGAGGAATAAACAGGAGGAACTTGTTCTCCTGCTAAATGAAAATAACTATGATGTCATTGGCATAATGGAGACCTGGTGGGACTCCACCCATGACTGGACCATGGGTATAGATGGCTATTCTGTGTACAGAAGGGAGCAAGTGGACAAAAGGGGCGGGGGCATAGTTCTCTATGTCAAGAAAAGCTATGCATCCCTGAAAGCCAACATTGGCACCCACGGTGGATGACTTGAGACCCTCTGGGTTAAAATCCATGGGGAACATGGCAAAGAGGATACTATGGGGGGGTCTACTACAGACCCCCTATTCAGAGTCAAGACCTTAACCAGGAGTTCACCAGGGAATTGGCTGAGGCCGCACAATCCCAGTGTATGGTTGTCATGGGAGACTTTAACTACCCAGACATCTCGTGGGAGGATCACTTGGCCAAATCTGAGTGGTCGCAAAGCTTTCTCTCATGTGGATGACCTCTATTTGATGCAGGAAGTCTATGGGCTGACAAGAGGTAAAGCACTGCTTGACCTCATACTGGCAATCTGGGATGACCTAATCAGCAACCTAATGATTGAAGGGAAGCTGGGTGACAGTGATCATGAACTGATCACATTTACCATCTGCTGTAAAGCTGTTAAGTCAGTCAGCAATGCAGAAGTCCTCAACTTCAGGAAAGATGACTTTGACGAGTTAAGGAGGCTTGTCAGAGAGGCCCTAAAAGGCCACAGCCCAATGGAGAGGAAATTTATGAGAGTTCAGGACGAGTGATCCTGCTTATGCATCCAGGATTACTCCCTCAAGGAGTAATCCTGGATGCACAAGCTACGTCCATCCCGTCTCAGAGGAAAGGCAGCAAAAGGGCACAGCAGTCCCCTTGGCTCTCCAGGGAACTGGTGGACCTCCTACATTTTAAAAGGAAGACCTACAAAGGATGGAGGACTGGAACCGTCTCCAAGGAGGAATACTCTGCTCTGGTGAGGACTTGCAGAGAGCAAATCAGGAAAGCCAAGGCTGTGATGGAACTCCAGCTAGCTACAAATATAAAAAAAAATAAAAAGTCCTTTTTTAGATATGTAGGAAGCTGGAGGAAAAGCAAGAGCAACATTGGACCCCTGCTAAACCAGATGGGACAATTGACACCCAGGAAAAAGCAAACTTGTTAATGGGTACTTTGTGTCAGTTCACTAGGTCCATGATATCTTTGCCCACTATGGGTCAGGGAGGCCCAGGTGACAGAGATTCCTTGCCCTCCATCAAAGCTGACCTCATGAAGGAACACCTTGACAGGCTGGATACCTTCAAGTCAACCGGCCCTGATACGATACACCCAAGGGTACTCAGGGAGCTGGCTGTGGCAGAAATGCCACTGTCAGTGCCCCTCTCCAGAGACCTGTCTCTGTGCCAGCCTGAGAGGCTGGTGTTGAATCCCTCAGGGTGGGGATCACCCTCCCTGTCTGCATGAGAAAAGCCTTGCGCCTGGGAGGGGATGCTCTGGTCACCTGGGCAAGGGGAAAGACCCAGTCCTGCACAGGGACCCAGGTAGCCAGGGATGCTTGGGAAATGGGTCGGCTTGTGACTAGTTTTGGCAGCTTCGATTGTACCAGCCTGCTGAGGTCAGAGAGGGGATAAAGACCCCGATCCAAGAAGAAGGCCTGTTTTGCCCTGTTTCTGCCCTACCCCCTGTAATCAATAAAGTTCTCCTGTGTGACCAGTGTAGGAAACTTATTGAGGGGTGGGTCTAAATTATGCCAAGGAGGCCTCTTAGGTCTGCGGACGAAGGGAGACTTCCCTGATAAGCCCCTGACTTGGGGAAAGTGGCCCAAGTGCCTGTATTGGGTCTAGGACCCAGTGGACGATCAGGCCTGTGTTTTCCAAGGTGCACAGAGCCAGAAATAAGTCCAGAGCCTTGGATGGTGGCAGCGGGAACCCCAGGCTAGCAGGTGTGCTC
>JAGPOW010001603.1:1031089-1042038 GCA_030014935.1 Caiman crocodilus | reverse complement strand
GACGATCAGGCCTGTGTTTTCCAAGGTGCACAGAGCCAGAAATAAGTCCAGAGCCTTGGATGGTGGCAGCGGGAACCCCAGGCTAGCAGGTGTGCTCCAAGGAAGAGGTCGGCCGGACAGAGGCACCCCAAGGGAGGCACTCGGAGCCTAGAAGGTGGTCGGGTGCAGGGAGGTGGGTGGCTCAACGTAAAAGCGCCCCCTACTGGCCCGCCACACTGGCAAGCATAATAGCTCAGCCCCCTAGCACAGGGGGCTTTTGGCGCTCTGGTGAAGTATGGTGAAGTATCCAATGATTGGAAGAGGGCCAGTGTTATGCCTATCTTCAAAAAAGGGAGGAAAGTAGATCCAGCAAACTACAGGCACATCAGCCTGACCTCTATCCTGGGGAAGGTCTCGGAAAAGATTATCAAAGAGGCCATCCTTAACAGACTAGCTGACAGCAACATCCTGAGGGATACCCAGCATGGGCTTGTTGCGGGTAGGTCCTGCTTGACCAATCTCATTTTGTGACAGGGGGCCGCTCTGGGCTGGGCTAAAATGTGGCCCGCACAGCTGTTCCTGGGGGCAACCACCCACCTACTTTCCTGCCATGCCTTGTTGTTAATTAATTAATTGGTGTTAAATAGCGAGAGACTGCCCTGCTGCAAGGGGGCACTATCTGCGGCTCCGTTTCCTCCCCTACACCGCAGTCCACACCTCGCTGATGGAATAGCTGTTATGTCTCAGTCTTATCACAATCAGGCCCCTCTTTGGGCCTTCTCAAGTGTTGCCCCCTCCTCTGGGGCTCACCACGCCTTCTCTGGGGCTTCTCAACAGTGCCCCCTCTCTGGGGCTGGGGTCCATGCACCCCACACACTGCACCCCCCACTGGTGCTGGGGTCCCCATGCTATTGTGGGTCCCCTATTAGGCCTCCTCCAACCCCTACTAGCCTCACCCAAACCACCAGTAACAAACAACAACATAAACACAAGCCTTTCGGCTATAACAAAAACAGAAGCCAGCCGGCCCAAACAGCTTTCGGTCCTACCAGTGACCCTTTAACTCTCAGATGCAGCCCCTGCATCAGGTTTCCCCTCTCTCCCAGGACAGAGATCTCCTTTCTCTTTGGCAGGTGGCAGGGAACCTCCTCTAGCCCCAGCCCCTAAGGTTTATAAAGGAGTTAGGCCCTGCCCCTTCTGGTCAGCTGACCACCCCTGGTTGCCCTGGCAACTCACACCTAGGCTCCTTATTTCCTGCTAGGGCTTCCTCCTTAGTAGTTTTCCCCCTTTTTGGGAGCTGGTCACCTCAGTGCTCTGTGACACACCTCCCCACTTCAAGATCCCGACTCACCAAGGCAGATCTTCATTCTTGTTGGGTGTTGCACCGATCTGGGGTCTTTCTCAGCCTTCCTTCAGGCACCCAGTAACTCAGATATGGAAGGCAGAGGTTTTTAGGCACCTCCTCCTCGACTTTTACCCAAGAGTGCACCATGTGGGAATTGTTTGGAGTTACCCTGCCACAGGTAGTCCCCCCACATTAGCCATCCCTGGTAGGGTGCAGTCCTGCCCTATTTTTTCCCTTCATCCTTTAAATAATTGAGAAGGATGGCCCCGGGTCTGGGTATTTTCTCCAATGAAGGTGTCAGGCACAGTACTGTAGCCGTTAGGAGTCCGCCTCTTGGCCGTCATTCCTATCTCCTTCTCTTGCCCTATACACCTGTTTGACTCTCCTCCTCCTGCCACCTGACCGGCTGGTAATGATTGAGTCAGGGTCTCTCTTGTGTCAGCCTCCCTAACTGGAAGGTTCTGTGCCTAGGGGAACCACTCTGTTTCTTAGTAACAGGGTTCAGGTTCTTTATTACCCGCACCTTCCACTTTTCTCTCTTGATTGTGGTCTTTCTGTTCCACCTAGTCCTTCTTCTTCCTCGTATTGCCTCAGGAAGAAATCAGCACTTATGTTTTTAGCCCCAGGTGATGTTTTACTATGAAGCAATACAGTTGCAGACTAAGGGCCCATCTCATTAGTCTAGTGTTGTCTGTCTTCATGCTTTGCAACCAGCGTAGGGGTGCATGGTCTGTTATCAACATGAACCTCTGTCCTAGCAGATAGTAGCAGAGTGTTTCCACTGCCCACTTAATTGCCAAACACTCCTTTTCTATCATGGCATAATTCCATTCAGGCAGGTGTAACTTCCTTGTTATGTATGTGTGCTCCTCTTCCCCCTCTACCTGGATCAGCACCGCTCCAACTGCTGCTTTTGACGCGTCGGTCTGCACCAGGAAAGGTTTATTATGGTCTGGGACATACAGCAGGGGTTGCAGGCAAGGTGCTTCCTTCACCGCTTGGAATACCTTTTCCGCCTCTGGCATCCATCTAACTTTGGCAGGAGGCCTTGCTTTTGTCATCTCAATCAATGTTACCACCAAATCTGCAAAGTGAGGTACAAACCTTCTTTAATAGTTGGCTAACCCCCAAAAAGCCCTCATTTGTTTTTTAGATCAAGGAGTTCGGTACTTCCACAAGGCCTCCACCTTACTTTAATAACGGCTTTACTTTTCCGCTTCCTACTAGGAATCCCAGGTATTGAGTCTCTTTTTTCCCTTTCATACACTTTTTTGGGTTGGCTGTCAGCCCAGCCCGTCTCAAGTCTTGTACCACTGCCCTTAGTGCTTCAAAGTGCTTGTCCCAGTCTTCAGTATATATAATAATATCATCGGTGTACGTGGCAGCATAACCCATGTGGGGGGCCAACACTCTGTCCATTAGACACTGGAACGTAGCTGCAGCTCCATGTACTCCGAAGGGCATGCGTTGGAAGTGGAAGAGCCCCCATGGGGTAGCAAATGCTGTTTACTCTTGGTCTTCAGGTGCCACTAGCACCTGCCAATAGCCTTTTGTCAGGTCTAAGGTGGAGATGTAGCGAGCTTGTCCAAGGTTTTCTATCAGTTCATCTACTCTCGGCATCGGGTAGGCATCAAACTTCGCTACCGCATTTACCTTCCAGAAATCGACACATAGACAGATTTTTCCATCGGGCTTAGGTACCACCACAATTGGACTCCACCAGTTGCTGTGGGACCTGCATATGATGCCTTTCTCTAGCATCATCTCAATTTCTGTTTTTATCTGTCTCTGTAGTTGTTGGGGAATCTGTCTCCAACTCTTCCAGATCACCTGGCCCGGAGGAGTTTTTATTCAGTGTACCACACCCCGAGCTTCCCCAGGTGTTTCCTGAAACATGTCTCCAAATTCCCTGACTAGTTTGGCATCCTGACCCCTCTGGTCCTCCGTTAGTCGCATGGCCAGTTCCACGTTACCCGGTCCACTTCCCTCTATCAAAGAGGGTCCTAATTCTAGTTCATCAGGATGGGAAGCCAGGTACATACATTCTTGGTCTTCCCATTTCTTCAGCAGATTGACATGGTATACCTGCTTCTTCTTTTGTTTGTCTGTCTAATACATCTCATAATCCAAGGGCCCCACTTGGCATATAACTTCATAGGGTCCCTGCCACCAGGCAAGCAGCTTATTCCCCTGGTCTGGCAATAGAACCAACACACGGTCCCCTACATCAGACTTCCTTTCCCTGGCACCCCGGTTGTAACATCTCACCTGATGTTGATGGGCCTCTCTGAGATTCCCTATGACCTCACTCCGAGCAGCTTCCAGGCGCTTCCGCAGTTGTATCACATACTGGATCAAATTTTGGTCTTTACCTTGTTGATCTTCGCAACCTTCTTTAATCAGATTGAGTTTTTCCCTGGGTTGCTGACCATATAACAGTTCAAAGGGTGAAAACCCAGTTGAGGCCTTACCGCAAACAGCACAGGGGGTGTCATTTTATCCCAATCCTGAGGGCTCTCAGCAACAAATTTCTTCAACATTTGCTTCAGGGTCTGATTAAAGCGTTCAACGAGTCCATTTGTTTGGGGGTGGTAGACTGCCATCTTCAGGTGTTTAATTCCGAGAGCTTTACTCACTCCCTCGAAGACACATGAGGTAAAATTTGTCCTCTGGTCTGTCAACAATTCCCTAGGGAATCCTACCTGAGAAAATATTTTCAATAGTTTGTTCACCACCTTCGGAGCTGATATGGTTCGCATCGGCACAGCCTCAGGGTACCTCGTGGCATAATCCAGTAGGACTAAGATATACTGGTTTCCAGTGATGCTTTGGGGAAGGGGCCCCACGATGTCCATCACTACTCACTTAAACGGAACCTCTATCAATGATGCTTCACTATGCCTATCAACATATGCCTATGATAGCATATGATGCTTCAATATGCCTTAGCTTAATTTAATGCATATTATGGGTGCAGTGGTTGGGAACCTTCTCATCATCATGGTTGTAGCCTTTGATTATTGCCACCACACACCTATGTACTTTTTTCTGGTCAACTTATCCTTTCTAGACCTTTGCTATATCTCTGTCACCATGCACAAATCCATGGGTAACTCCCTAACAAACAACACACCGATTTCCTTCGCTGGATGTGTGGCTTAAGTCTTTTTAGGTGTGACCTTTGCAAGTGAAGAGCTGGTCCTTCTCACAGTCATGGCATATGAATGATTCATAGCAAGCTGCCATCCTCTGCATTGCCAGGTCCTTATGAACATGGGCATGTGTGTCCAGGTGATAGCTGGCTCCTGGATAAGCAGTTTTGTTTATTCAGCTTTGCACACTGGTAATATCTTTAGCATCTCCTTTTCTGGGTCCAACAGCGTTGATCAGTTCTTCTGCAATATCTCAGGACTACTAAAGCTGTCATGTTCTGATACAAGATAATTAATGAAATTACAATTATGGCATGTGGTGTATTATTTGGTTTAACTGGCATTGTTTCAATATTTTTGTCCTATATTCATATCTTATCCACTGTTCTGAAGATCTCCTCCATAAAAGGCAAATATAAAGTCTTCTCTACCTGCCTACCTCACCTGATTGTATTTTGGTTATTTTTCAGTACTGGGATGTTTACATGCATGAGGTCAGGACCAAGATCCTCTCCATATCAGGACATTCTGGCTTCTGTGTTGTATTCTGTGGTTTCCCCAGTAATGAACTCATTTATTTACAGCCTGAGAAACAGAGAGATAAAAGAAGGCTTTGGAAAAATTCTGAGAAATGTGCATTTCACTAAGAGAACATATTGATTTCTTAAGCAAATATTTTTTGACAGGAAACTCCTTTGATTGATTTTTCAATAAGATCTAGCCAATATGTTGCAATAAGAGGCTAAAACATATTCTGCTTTATGTGCTTAAATGTCAGACACATATACATACAATGGCAGTTTGAGGAATGTATTCAGGCTTTGAAAATCAGTTTTAGGGATGCAAATGTACACATATGCCTGTTGAGTGTGCTTACATGATGTGTTTACATGTGTAACACATGATTATCTAGGTATAAAGAGAAGACGCAATACTGTAGTTAAACAAAAGCTATGTCTAAACAGTGCTAGACAAGGGAAGGCTTTCCTGTCTATTAGCCCACTAGCCTTATGGTTGAATGTATTTGGCTAGGTAGAGGAAGACCCAAAACCTAGAGGCCCTCACACAGAGGGGATCTAAACCAACATCTCCTGCTTCCTAGTGAAATGCACTAAACACCAGACCACACATTAAGCATTTTTCCAGCACATGTTTTCAAGCTGGTCTCTTGAAGAGGGAGTGGCATGTGGGAACAGGAAAGAGAGAGCCAGCTGGAAGTTGTACTGTTCAGAGAAGAGACCTTTGGCACTAACTAGGACCCTTGCACCCAGCCAGGTAGAGTCCTTCACAGACCTGTTTATGCATTTTAGGCAATGAATATACAAGGTGCAGTAGGGCAGCTTCTAGAAGAAAGGTGAAGAGGGATCAAGGCAGTTGAATGGAACATTTTGTTTAGAATCAGGAAATACAGTTTGAAATACCTAGGGGATTGAAAGGCCAAGAATTTGTCCCCTCCTTTCTGATTAAAGTGCCCAAATCACCTGATGGTTGTACTGAAAACCAGAAGGGTGACATTTGCTGAAATAATAATAATAAAAAAGAATGAAATAACATCCCAAACTCTGCATAAGGGCCAAAAACTGCACTTGTAAGTCTGTGTATGTGCCACTTGCACGAACTGAAATAGGATTTAATCCAAATGGAACTAACTGACTGTGAGGCATGGACTTCAGGGGAGATGGCCTACCCATCTTGCAACTCAAATTCTCCTATACATTGTACCTATTTTCTGGTAGGCACTGAAGCTACTTTTCTTTCCTCTCTTTCCTAGAGTACTAATAAGCATGTGGTTCTTCAGTTTTATATTCTAGGCTAATTCTTGTCCTGTATAATTTATCACATTGAGTCTAGAGTAATTCATTACTTTAATTATATTAAATTTCTCCTCTTTTCCACATTATATTGAACCTTCTGACAATTATAAATCTAGGAAATGGTAAAGATTACTGAAACATTATTGTGCTTGTGAATTTATTGTCACTGCTGTTCACCTCAGGTGCAATCCTATTGCACTCATAAAATGGCTAAAGTATAGTGGTTAGATACATCCTGACATAGATAACCCAGGTCAGAAGTGATAGATACCTAGTGCCCCCATTGTATGAATTAGTACATCTCTAGAAATGGGACCTGTTTCACTAAAGCTTGTACCATCAAGACCAGTGGGTATCTTGCACAGGGTAATTCTGGTGAATGCTGCAGCCTCAGAGGCGCTGGCAACAACTTGAGAAATGTGGATCCCTGAGAAAAACCTGCTCATAGGAGACATCCAATACACACCATCGGACAAAAGTCTATTGGGTCTCCTCTCTGAACAGCAGATATCAAAAGATTCAAGGAGCTGTTTCTCCTAAAAGATTCAAGTGTGATTGAGTAAGGACACCAAGTCCCTTGGCCATCATGCAATGGAGGGAAACACAGGCACATCCCTAGCCCAGATAGAAAAGCCACAGCACTCTCCCCATGGCACCATTACAACAGCCAGAATCAATACAAGGATTGTGAAACCAAATCACTGGCCATACTGCTCCAGCACCATTTGACCTCTCGCACAGCAGCTGAAGTGGACTTGAGACACTGATGTGGATAATAGGATTGAGGACATGGGGAGAGAAATGAAGGCTTCATCACTACAGCGTGACTTTCCCTTTTCCTCCCTCACAGAGGCAGCCAGAAAGAGGACTCCAGCTGGTATATACTCTGTAAAAGGGACCTATGTCAGTCATGACTCAAAGCTCCACCAAGGTTCTCACATGGGACTCATGGGTAAGGACAACCTATGACTGAATCTCTTCAATAAGTTAGTGGGAAATCACTTTGCCAGAGAATGAAAAGGACGGGCTGCTCTGCCATTGGAATTCATCCTAATCCTGCTAGGTCAACTTCTAGAGCACTGCCTTATCCTTTGACAGGGACTGTTGGAGACACTCATGGTAACCAGGCAGGCTGACTCCAGTGCATGTATCAGAACCAGGCAAACATGGCACTGCAAGGAAAGATGTCCACTAGCAGAGCTTCATACAGGAAGAATGGCAAGGTGCCAAAGAGACCTGTGCAGTTCAGACACTCTAAAATTGAACTCTGGAGATAGGAGAAGGGAAAATATACCCTTGGGGGCAGAAACAGATGGTTGCCAGACCAAAGAGAATCAGTTGTGGTATGACGCGTCCTGCCAGAGCTCATCTATTTCACTGGATGAAACACACATTGCCCATTGTCCCATATCAGGCAGGGTCCCACTGCTGGACAATGGATGATGTGTTTCCCTTGTCCAGAGATTCCCCTTGTCTCTCACTGCCCCTCATTTAGTTGTATGCTGACCCATACCTCACATGCAAACATGGGTCAGCCTAGGTCCCAACCCTGAGAAGTGTGGCGTGCACATGGCCCAGGGAACCATTGATGCCCCATGCCTCCATATCAGGACTGTCACTGACTTCTACCTCCACATGAGGTATAGGTCAGTGCAATTCTCAGGATGGAAACGTGGGGTGTCAGGAATTCCCTAACTTCCACACCTCAGCACCATAGGTCAGCATGGGCCTCTGCATGGAGGCACAAGGTATCAAGGATTCCCTGGGTCCTGTGCCTCCAGGCCAGGACCTGTGTGGGATTTCCTTGATTATGTAGATATGCCCTGGACATCCCAAGGAAGGTCCACATATGTGTAGAAAGCCAGGTTTGTACTGTGGGGGCTGGAGGAACCCTGTCCTACTTGAGATATTCACATAGATCCTACCTCTATCACAGGGCAAGTAGACGGTGGATACAATAAAGTGACACAATTTATTACTACCTTTTGTCATAGCCACTTATACCCACAGTTCATCCTAATTAGCACTCTGGGAGAGGGAGGGAGGAACCAAGCAGCCTCAAACCACTACAGGGGCAACATAGGTATCAAGAGGAAGCATGAAATAAAACTTCTTACCTAATAGATGAACTCTCTGTTGCCTGTGGATGTCTGGCTGGGGCTGGAAAAAAGAATTCTGCCTGGAGTACAGGACCTGATGACAACATTACTGAACTTTTAGGAGATGTTGCTGATGGCCATCCTGTTCATGGCATAGGTGTAGTGACTGTTCACAAACATATGGGAATGCTGTGAGGAATTCTGAATACCAATACATGTGCCATCTATGCCACTTTGGGGGAAGTTTGTAATTTGGTTAAAGCCCAGCTTGGTGTCACACTGGGTCATGGGTGACCAGTTCTGGGTGTCACCCAGGCTCAGAAGAAGTAATCTAGATGTAGGGGAGCCAGGAAGCCAAAAGATCCATCCGAGGAACTGAGTCAGAGGTCCAGAGGGTCAGGTAGAGAATGGGGTTAGAATGCCAGCTAGGTCAGGTATGTGGGAGGTCAAACCAGTCATATTATAGAGCTAAAGAATCAGGCCATCCCCGTGGTCCACAGGCAAGCAACCTCAGGTATCCAGAGAATCTCAGAGATCCAGGAGAGGCAAAAGCTGAAGCAGAAGCAGCCTGATTACAAAGTTAAGCCTTGCTGCCCAGATACTTCCTGTTCTCGGTCAGGGATTTTTTTTTATAGGAAGATGTAAAGAGTGACCCTGGCTGGCCACTCCAGTTATGGGGAGTAGGCAACTGACAAAACCCAGATACTAGGTTCTGACCATTTATGTCTACCCAAATGCTTGCCTGAGGAGGTTGCAGACCAGGGTGACAGACTGTGTTCAACAAGCCAAAGCCCCAGGTTCAACGCTATGGTCTGACATATTTCTTCTTCCTAGGCAATTTTTCCACTCCATTCAGTGCTAGTGAGGCCGCACTTGGAGAATTGTGTTTAGTTTTAGACCCCACACTTCAAGAAGGATATGGACAGTTTGGAAAGAGCCTAGCTAACAACAACAACTATGATTAGAAGATGGGACACACATCTTATGAGGAAAGGCTGAAAGAACAATGGTTATTTAGTCTGGAGAAAAGAAAACTGAGAAGGAACTTGGTAACAGTCTGCAAGTGCCTGGGAGATGATGACAGATAGGATGGAGATATTCTCTCTGGTCACAGGGGACAAGACTCAATGAACAATGAACTCAACCTGCAGCAAGTAAATATAGGTTTGAGATGAGGAGGAAATTTGGTACTATGAGAGTGATTCAGCTTTGGAACAAGCCCCATGAAGAAGATA
The DNA here is from genome assembly GCA_030014935.1 of Caiman crocodilus. Lineage (NCBI taxonomy): Eukaryota > Metazoa > Chordata > Crocodylia > Alligatoridae > Caiman > Caiman crocodilus. Next base: position 1,032,414 of record JAGPOW010001603.1, on the reverse strand, counting down.
TTGAATCTCCATCCCTGATAATTGCCAGAAGCAGGTTGTACAGACAATTGTCTGGAATGGCTTAATCATGGATGGTCCTGATTTGAGGAGAGGGCTGGATTATATGACTCTGTGATTGCCTTCTAGCTCTACTTTCCTGTGATCCTATGATTCCTATAGCCATGGCTATTAGGCTGAGTTGGATATAATGAAGAGTTTTAAAATAACTTTTGAAGGAAAGACTGGGACATGGATTCTCATCCATATAAGGTACATCTGCACAAGATGCTTTAATATGCCTTAGCCTAATTTAATGCATATTATGGGTGCATGTCTACAAGTGCACACACTTAATCTACATTAAAAATGTTTAAATTAGGCTAAACTCATCAAATTTGATACCTGCAAGTGCAGGTATCAAACTTAAGCATGATTAGTTAAAGCGCACTAATGCACATGTAGACACAAACTGGAACTAACTTTAGTGTTGGGTCTGCAAGGCCACTAGGGGCACATAGCAGGGCTGCAGAGACTTGGCACCAACTTTAGTGCCACGTGCACTAGGTTTAGTGCCAAGTCCCTGCACACATAGACACCTGTCAAAAATGTGATGTAATGCATTTATAGGTTTCCAAAGGAGGAACTTATGACAATATCATTCTTTAATAAGAGAGCTCTTTTTCTGAACTGAAGGAAATTCAATAGATTTCATCTAGGTTCACTTCAGGAAAGCATTTGACATGGTGCTGAATTATTAATAAATGATGAAAATCTGTAGAGGGACAAATTCAAACAAGCTAAGAGGGAGACAGGAGCAATGCTAATGAAAATTGGTGATAATGCGGGGGGAGAAACCTCCCTAAAGTTCGTTGTCTAGCTGCAATTTGATAGACAGACAACGCGGGTAAAGAAAGATAGCTGTTTATTTGCTCAAGCAAAGACTATAAAGCCAGCAAAAGGCAAAATGGCACCCCCTAAAGGGTGGGACGATTTTTTATACCTTTTACAACAAGGCAAGACTACAGGGTAAACAAAAGCAATACTTGGGCGGTGCTTTACAAATCTTTGTAACAGCATATTTCTATTAAGCTAAACTAGCACGTTTAAAAGCTAAAAGTTAAGTAACAGTAATATTATGATATGTTAATAAAACCTTGCACAGTGGTAGATACTTCTCAAGGACACGATCACTGGCTTAGAACAATGGCTACTTAGTCTTATCTTGCTTCTTGCTGTAGCCGATATTGCAGCACACAGACACAGATCCACTTGCTGCATTTTACTCAGAAAAATGCTTAACACAGTTAAAATGATTACTTGACACAAGCAAAGGCTTAGCTATCATT
>JAGPOW010001603.1:1013775-1030989 GCA_030014935.1 Caiman crocodilus | reverse complement strand
ACTCAGAAAAATGCTTAACACAGTTAAAATGATTACTTGACACAAGCAAAGGCTTAGCTATCATTCTGCCTTGTGGTCAGCAGCATTGCTAGGCCACAGATCTTGCCTTGTATTCAGCTGCAAAGCTAATACTTCTTAATAATCCAAATTATTGTTAACCAAACAGTATGCTATCAGAAAACTATTCTATTTCAGGGTAATTACAAACATGCTCACTACAATGACAACCAATTGAGAGTCAGTGTTGATCCAAAGGAAATTTGAGATACATGAGTGCTAGGTTTCTAGGTATTCGAAATTGCTTTGTTCTGAGCATGCCCAGAAGCCTATGTGTAGTTATGTGGGAATCTTTACAATCCAAAATGGAAGTGCTGAATATTTTTAAGTACCTAAATTATTTTGTGGCCATCGGATTGATCTGCATTATTTATTTATGTATTAATTAATTGTAGTTTTAGGTGCCTAAGTTCCATTAGGTATTGGGGCAAAATCCTAACTCACCTAATGGGTGGCCAAGGTGCAGCTTGCAACTAAGTCCCAGTTTTATAACTTGGTTCTATTACCCCGAGCACATAGATACCTTCACTGTAAGAATAAGATGACAGTCCATAGATGTACAGAATCTCTTGTAGGTACCCCATGGGGTCAGCTTATCCATGCACCTTGAGAACCTGCAGTCTCAGCATTCTCCAGTCACACTAGTCCCACCTCTCAACCTTACATACATCAATCAAACCTTGACATGTGGTACATTGTGGTGCTCCTCATGGCTTCTCTCAAGCACACTGGACACAGAACCCTTGAAAGCATCCTGGAGCACCATGCATTGCATTCATTGCTGCTTCTCTGAGCACAATGGAGCAGAAGCTAGTGGGAAGGGCATGCTTAAGTGGCTTACCCTAACAGTACAATAAACATGAAGCACGCACATCTTTTAAGTACAGGGTGCTGGTTCCAGCAGCAACATTGGAAATATTGGGACCTCTCAGCTGTTCCAGATGTCTTGATGAAGAGACAGAAATCTGCAACTTGTTGAATTGGTTTCTATAGTTTTCAGAACTAGGTGAATTCCTCATACCATGTGTCTGGAATAACACTGCCATGCAGACTACACTAAGGCATTGGACCCTAGCATTTATAGGCCAGCATTCCTTGTGAAGCCTCATCCACATAGACTGAGTGGAGACTTCAGGGTTTCCCAAATCTGGAGCTCTAAGAGCAGGCCCACACATCAGCCCACTATGGGCACATCCACCTGAACCCACACATGCCAATTGCAGCATCTCAAGCATCTTTAAGATGCTTCAAGAGACATGTGCAGGAATGAGAAATGTTCCCCATGCTGTAAATTTGCAGTGTGTGGGAAAAATTAGACCCCTGGATATCCAGGGATCAAAAACACCTGCAGAGAAAAAAAGGCAAGGTAGGACACAGTCCAGGATCATACCCTGAGACAACCAGAGGCTGGGTCCTCCACAGAGATGCTCTAGTTGCCAGAGTGTCTCTGTGCTTGACCCTCACCCTGGTGCTGAAGCACGCTGCCTGCCCATGCAGGGCAGGCAGCGTGCCAGCTGCAAGGAGCTGGACCCAGGCTGCAGTGCTGGTAAGAGGTCAGGGGGGCTGGAGAAGGGGAGAGGAGACCATGGGGGAGACCCCCACTGGCCATGCCTGCTCCCCCAATCCCCCCCAGTCCCTGCCCCACCTGGCCCCATCCCCCACCTGCTCCCCAGGCCCCCCAAACCCCCTGCCCCCTGCCCTGCTTCATCTCCCACAGGCCCCTGAGCCCCCCCGATCCCTGCCCGCCCAGCCCCACCCTGCCAAATCCACCCTGATCCCTGCCCCACTCACCCCAGCATCCTGGGGCAAAAAACAAACAAACAAAACCCCGAATTTACCAGCAGTTCCAGCTGTTATTGGGGGTCACTCAGCACAGTGTGGGGCCAGGTGACAGCCCCAGTGGCCCCAGCCTGGGCCTCCCCCCTGCTGCCCTGTGTTGCCCATGGGGGCTATGCCAGGAGGCCCCAGAGCCCCCACAGCCTCTGCTCAGTGAGTAGTTTTTTTTTCTCTTTTAAGTGCCGGAGGCTGGGGGTGGACAAGCATGGGGGCAGGTTGAAGTGGGGGATGGGACCGGGAGGGGCAACCATTGTGGGTGGGGCTGTGGGGGGCAGCCATGGAGGGCACCCTGAAGGAGCCTGTAGGTGATGGGGCCAGGCAGGGCAGCAATCCAAGGGGCTGGTGGATCAATCGGGGTTGGGGCATCTGGACCCTGCAGAGAGGGATGTAGCCCCTGTGGGAGAGGCCATGGCCCCCGTGGGGGAGCTGTAGCCCCTGTGGGGAGTTATGGCCCCTGTTGGGAGGCTGTAGCACCTATGAGGGGGCAGCAAAACATATATTCATGTATTCATGAATTCATGAAACATGTATTTAGAATTCATTTTATTATTATGATAGAAATACTGATAATCTTCCAAATTGCTTTAGCACTGTAGATATACCAGTAAAACATTTCCCAACTGCTCTCTCTCTCTCCCTCTCTGTCTCTCTAGTGTTCTTTTGTTTTAATTGTGGAGGAACATGGATTTGGGGGTATTTTACAGTGACTTTAGAATTTTTCTATTAGGGACTTTTCAGTTTTCAAACAGGGAACACTAGAATTCCTGCTAGGGAGGCCAGTGACAGGACCCTGCCTGCTCAAAGCTGGCTGTGGCTGACTTCCTGGCCAATTGGGGCCAGAAGAACATGCTTTGACAGTTCAAAGCAGGCCAGCACATGTGGAACATCTTCTGGGTGATAGCTGCCCAGATAGCCAGGCATGGGGCACACATGGCAGTAGTGGAACACCAAAGGCAAACTCTGCAGCCACAGCCCACTGGCAGCTGGCCCAGAGGGGCAGATGTCTCATCCAGATTTGGCAGGTGTGCAGCAGGTCACAGCCAGGCAGCAGCCTGCACTTCCAGACTGCTGCATTGGGTAAAGGGTGCAGGGAACTCTTAGGGCTGCTTCATCAGTCCAACTAGCACAAGGGGTATTGTCCCAATTGTCTGGGCCCCAGAAACTCCTGAGAGTGAGTAGCCCTGAACTACTTGACAGGGCATCTTTCTGTACTGCTGGGGCCAAGACAGGGCAGCTTTTTATACTGCTGGGGACAGCTCAGGTGCTGCCCTAGGATCTAGCTCCCCCTGGCTGCAGATTCGGGAGGAGCCAGCCAAGGTTATTTTGCACCAAGTGGCACAATTTGTTCCACAACAAAGTGCATGTCTGAGCATATGTGCTGAGGCAAAAAGCCCCAGCCCAAATTTACACCACTTCTGTTTGAGCTGCTGCAAGCGTAAGTGCTTGCATGTGTGGACAAGCCCTTTGGGAGGACTTGGGATTTGAAACAAGGCAAGAGGCACATGCGCGCTCATTTAGACATGCCCTGTGAGGCCATGAAACATTGGGCTTTAAGGTCTATTTACTTTGGCTGTTGGGAATCCTCACTATTTTGAATTTCCCAGAACTGAGAACCCAGACCCCAGAGCTCCTCCATGTTTACAAAGCCTGAAAGCTCAAGCTGTATGAAACAGGCATAGTCATTTATACTTTCACTGTTGTCTATCAATATGGAGCAGTCACAAAGCTGACCGCCACACCCCTCTAACCTTGGCCAGTCAGAACAAGGGTGTTTTCCATTGCTCTCACCAGGTGAAAGTGTTGGGGCATGAAAAGGAAATATCAGTTCTCTGAGGAAAGGCATTTTCATAGTGTTTAAAATATATATTCACATGTGGCAAAATAGGATTGCCCAGACATATGGATTCCTGACAGGAGGGGGAGATAATCTAGTGCTTAGGGAACTCATCCAGGAAGGAGAAAACATATGCCACATAACTTATAAGGGTTTTGTACGTGCACTTCCTGCATGCAAGCAAGGTGCTTTATTTATGAGGCCATGGGCTATACAGTGTCCATGTGTTCAAGCCATCCTTTTGAAGCTGGTCCACTGGGCAACTAGTACAGTGAGATATGAAGGGCCAGAAGGAGAAGAGTTAACCTGAGAAAGTGTTGCTTAGTGACATGGACACCACCTTGTCCAACCTTTGTCCCTCAGTGGCTTTATTTTAAACTTGTATTTAATATTTATTACATTCAGAGTTTTCAAACTTTTTTAATAAATGTACCTCTTCTGACTCAAAGTTCCAACTCCCGTACCCCCTTATATTTTTTCTTGTTTTTATAGTTTCATAGTTGGTAGGGTCAGAAGGGACCTAATCAAATCATCAAGTTCGACCCCCTGCCATGGGCAGGAAAGAATGTGGAGGTCAAACAACCCCAGCTAGGTAAATGTCTAGCCTCCTTTTAAAAACCCCCAGGGTAGAAGCATGCACCACTTCCCTTGGAATTTGGTTCCAACTCCTGGCCACCCCGAAACCAACCAAGGGGGAAGGGGGGCAGATTGAGGCCACCACAGTGAGGGAGGGAGTAGAGCTGGGGTAGCCACTGCAAAGCTAGGGTGGGGTGGGTGCAGGACAGAGCTGCGAGCAGCTTGTCTGGAGAGTGCTGTAGCAGGGTAGCTCCCACGTCTGTCTGCACCCTAGGAGGGCATAGTGAGGTGTGCTTTCCTGGATCTGGGCATGGGGCAGGCTGGGGCCAGGGCAGCACCATACTCTTCCCAGGAGAGGGTTGGGCTGGGCTTCTCTGGGGACAGGCAGCAGCATCAGTGGGAGAAGGGCTGCAGCCCTCCAGAATTCACTGTAGGCCCCACAACCCCACTCCCAGTGCAGCCACCACCCAGCCCAAGCACAGCGTAGCCAAACCCCCCACCAGGAAGAGCCTGGCACAGCCCCAGCCAGGAATGGCAGCCTGTGCAGATCCAGGGACACACACCACCCATGCCCTGCGGTGGTGCTGGGAAAGGGGGCTCACATACGGCAGCTGCTGCCAGTGCCCCTGTTACTGCCATGCACTGTCCTGGGCCGTGCCTGCACCACTTTTCTCCATAGGCTGCTGAGGTACCTTGTGCCTGGCCAATTACACGATGCCCCTCAGCATGGGGTGGTGGGTGGTGATGGCAGTGGCTCCTCTTCATCTGGCTGGCCAGGCAGGCACAGAAGCACACTCCCTTGACTCCTGCCTCTACAATTCAGATCCTCCCTGATCTGCAGAAAGGAAGGGGGTGGAGGAGGGTGAGCTGAAGTGGGGGGAGGCACTGCTGTGTGCCGTGTGGAGCCAGCGGCACCTGACGTGCTCCTCCCCCTCCCCTGGGTACAAGGCAAACTGTGAGAATGTGCCAGAGCAGACACCACTGCCGCACCCCAGGGTACACTTCACCTGCACCCGCCTGCCTGCCCACACATACCCCTTGCAGCCTAAGTACCCCTGGGGGTATGCATACACATTGTTAACAACCCCTGCATTACATGAACAATAGAGGAACAGTTTCTGCTTTGTGGGGAGAAGCTGCCCCTTCCATCAGGACAATGTCCTTTGTACCACTTTCCCACTGGCTAACTCTTCTCCTCCTGGCCCTCCAGTGGGCTGGCTTCAAGAGTCAGACTATAGATTGCTTGAGGTATTGTCTTCCTGTTGTCCCAGTGGTTCAACTATATATATAGTTCTCTCTATATTTATAGTTATGTGTATGCTTAGATATCTATCGCAATTGTTGCTACTTTTGCAGAGTTTGTATTATATTTTCATTTGCAAAGCTGTACTCACCTTATTTTTGCACTATGAAAACGCTCAGTAGGATATAGATAGATAGATAGATAGATAGATAGATAGATAGATATAAAATATGATTTAGTCTAAAATGTCCACAGATCAGGTCATTCTGAAATGCTTTTCTCAATTAAGTAGTAAAAAATATTCACAGCAGATGAAGCAAGACAAGCACTCAAGATAAGACCAACAATAGGGTATGATGATCTGAAAGTGAAGAAAGAATTAAACAGTTTACACTGGGAAAGAACTAAGGTTCTTGGGAGCTCCTTGGAACTTGTAATATTACAGAATCTCTATTAGCATGCTTAGTATAATCTCTACAGGTGTTTCAAGTGCATATCCATCTCTGAAGGTACATTTATCCAGAGGTAGTATAAAATAAGCTGGGGTGGAGTTATATTTTCCACACAGCTTGCCCATCTGCTTAACCTGTGATGTAGTGATTAGAATGCTGTACTAATGTTAGTGATATATATCCTGTTGAAGTAGAGGGGAATGAGATGTCTCGTTTCTGGCTGGCTCCATTTACACACAGTCACACATTCAAAATGGATGCAAAAATCTTACCTCTGTCACTGTCTAGGTAGTGCATAGACTACTGAAAATGCTGTGTCTACCATATCAACTTAAATATCTACATTTCAGGGGAAACAAAATCACAAAAACTGCATAGTGTGACAAGGTGTTTTTTAATCTTAAGAAAAGTGGCTAATTAATGGAAAACTTTTGTTTTCCTGCAAAGACTAAATACCTAATGATCAAAATAGTTTTGGTTAGACACCCCTCTATCAGTGATCCCTATAAGCTACTTCAGCATCATGGGAAATTGTCGTGTACTCTGGAAGGTGTATTAGAGATACTCCTAAAGGCTACTGAAGTATTTTTATATTGACATATTTTGCAGTTTGTCTAAAGAAACTGGATTTTTTAAAGTTTCACTAGGATCAAGACCTTTTGAGTCAATGTAATGAAGAGACTTGAGTCTACTTTTCTTCCAATTTCCCAGTGGTGTTGGAACAAAGTTCCTCTTAGCTCTACTTATAATGGCAAGCAAAAACAGACAAGTATGACATTTGCTTGATTATTGTTTATAATATGCATACATTAAATTCAGAAATAAAGCTTCCTGACTCATTTCATATATACAGATATAATGCAATTTCCACCAGTCACTAACAGGATGCCAGCAGATGTGCTGGTAATCTTTTATCACACATTCCATTAATTTCCTTTAAATAAAGTTCAGTTTGTCAATCAAGGAAGGGAAAATAAACATTAAAAAAGAGAATTTCTCTTATGGAAAAGCATCCTTCTCATCAATACTGTGAATGCCACTTTTATCTCTCTGTTCCTCAGGCTATAAATTAGTGGATTCACTGTTGGCGGCATGACAGCATAGAACACAGCAGCCAGCACGTCTCGATACGGGGATGAGATACTCTTTGGCCTCATGTATGCAAACAAGGATGTAGAGACAAATAAGCCAAAGATGATCAGATGGGGCAGGCAGGTAGAGAAAGCTTTGTACTTGCCTTGTGTGGAAGGGATTCTCATGACCATGACAAAGATATCAATATAGGACATAAGTACTAAAGTAAAGCAGATAGAACCAGAAAATATACCACTTATAAAAAGCAAAATTTCATTAGGGAGTGTGTCAGAGCAAGACAGCTTCAGCAGCTGAGGAATGTCGCAAAAAAAATTATCTACAATATTGGACTGATAAAAGTCTAACCTAAACGTGGTAACAGTATGTATCATTGAATAGACCATGCTACAGATCCAGGAACCAGCTGCCATTTGGACACATGCTCCCCAGTTCATGATTTCCCTGTAATGCAGAGGAAGGCAGATTGCTACATAGAGGTCATATGCCATGACCGTGAGTAATGACATCTCTGCAGCTCCACAAAGGACAAGCAGAAAAACTTGAGCAACACACCCACAGAAAGAGATCATCCTGGTACTGGTTAGGGAATTGGCAATGCATTTGGGCACAGTGACAGAGATGTAGCAGATGTCTAAGAAAGATAAGTTGCCCAGGAAGAAATACATAGGACTGTGGAGGTGGTGGCTGAAGGCTACAACTAGGATAATGAGCAGATTCCAAATCAGGGCTGCCAGGTAAACTATGAGAAATACCACAGGGTATATGATCTGCTGTTCTGCAGTGTCAGAGAATCCCAGAAGCAGGAACTCAGTCACAGTTGTTTCATTTGACATCTCTTGCTTTTCAAACTGTGTGGAGAGAAATGGAAGGGTCAGGTTCTGACTGAGAAAAATGATATTAGTAAGGACAGAAAGAAAGCTGGTATTCATACCCCTGAAGAAGACACATTGGAACTTTTAAGAAAGGGAACCATTTTCTTGTGCACAAACATTTTTAATTAGATTCATATTACAGTTATGTAAGAGGTGGTTTTTTTGATTGGACTAAATTGAAAACTCATCTTACTTATGAATCCACTGCTTGTGGATACTTGACATTTTGTCTGGTGAAATGTTCATCAGCTAAAAAGATGCATTTCACTGACATTGCTTAGCTCAAGAAAAAGTGGATCATGTTACTCAGGTTTCTTTACTGTCAATACCACTTTGAGATATGCTATAGGTGAAAAACTCACAGTAATATGTGTTTTATACCACATTGTCTCCAAGGCCATCTACTGTGACAGAAATACTATAAGGACAGTGGCTGTCTTGTTTATGACCAGTGCCACAAGATCCTACAATAGCAACAACACTAATAATTATAACTGAACAAAGAAAAGGAATAAAATGTGCTGGCAGTAAGTATGATAGTTATAATCATGTCTAAACTTAAAATAAGGGGAGCTCGGTGATGGCTTGACATTAGAAAAAGGATAGCTGATTTAGACTGGAGAAAAACAATGGTCTAGGAGTTGTGGGGTAGTCATCTTAAGACCATCTGTCTGACCTCCAGTATTTCTCTTAGGATTTCTATATGATGTTGGCTAAGCAAAAAGCACATTCTGTTTGGTAATATATTTTTTTCTGGACAAACTAAATTGTTAGAAGAGATGTTATATGAGATTTAGGCACAAGCTTCCTCAGGTTGAAAGGTTGTCTAGCATTTCTCCCAACTATAAAGAGCTGCTCTAATAAAAGATATTATCAAACAAACTTTGTTCTCACATTTTCCTAGGACAATCATTGTTACAACAGGACTCCCAATCTACTATAACATGCATATTGGATGAGTTACTATGAGCCATGGTTCCTCACGCATAAAATGCAGGTGAAAACACTGCCTTACCGCCCAAGGGCATTATAAATGTCAATGTACATATTGGAGGGGCTATGATATCACAATATTTGAACCAAAACAATGTCTTTCATAGATGCTGCCTAGACACAAATGTAAAGCTAAAAGGGGCAGTGTTGCCAATTAAGAATCACACACAGAAAGCAAAATCTCAAAAAAAACCTGATCACATACACATACACACACACAAACAAACCCAGAATGTAGATGCGATAAGATCATAGTCTAGAAGGAAAGAGCAAGAGGAGCAATAGAAAATAAGAAGAACTTGAACTTCAAAATAAATCTAGACTTTATTTACTTTTTCTTAAAAATCTTTTAAATTTTTTTTTAATGAATTGTCCTCAGTACAATATACCTTTTAAAAATTAAAAGTTGTTATTTGACAGAAAGGAAACACTCCAACAATTTAAAGCAATCACTTCTCTCAGATAACAAAGTCACTTTTAAGACTCTGAGTTCTTACTTTTGAAAGCACACTCCCATGCCCATTCCACAAATTATGAGCCCTTCTTATCAAGGTGTCTAAATGTAAAGTCTAAATGTGTCTGAAGAGTAAACTGCAACTAACCACTCAGTTATTAAAGCTGGTGCATGGGACTCTAACACTTGCAAGTCATAGGTTTCTGTCTTGCTGCATGTTTTGTGACTGAAAGTTAAGCATGTGTCCAGAATGGACCTGCATAACTGCTATGTGGATGCATAGAAGCAAAGTACTACTCTCCCATATACAAATGAACTGTTAGAGTGATATTTGTGTCATAAAATGGAGAGGTAGTGGTCTCAGACTGCAATGATGCTTCATACAGTTATTGCTATCAACTTTATTATGGAGTTGTTAAATTGAAAATATTAAGAAAAGCTGATTATTCTGAATGCAGTGCTATAAGCTATGGGATGAGGAAACTGAAATATTTGTTAATTCATAAACATGAATTTCATTACAACTTAGTCATTCTGTTTTTCAAATGCTGAAAGGGACAGAGAGAAACAAACAGCGATGATTTCATAATCTAGCATATGGTTTACTAAGCATCATCACCCCTGTTCCATTTACCTTTGTGCTTCCCCATTGCCTCAGTACAAAGCACAGGTTCTTGTGGGGTCTATCAAATGCCCATGTAACACAAAGGCTGTACTGTACAGAGCTCCATTATTTAAGCTGCATGTGCAGATTACAATGAGATGAAGATGGAGATTTTCTGAGACCAGATCTACCAGAGTCCTTGCCAATCTAAAGGATTTTTGGGAGGCCTGGTAATTATTATTTTAATTGTCAAAGGAATCGCTAAGTGTTAATTAGCTCCCATTACACTGAAAAGCAAGTGTGATTTGATTCTTAACTTTTTAGTCACATCTTAAAGTTTTAATGAAGAAAACAGACATGTATTGCAATGTATTAAGTTAGGACATGCTTACAATCAAAGGTTGTCCTCCTGTCTCCCCCCAACAATCTCTAACACCATCCATTTTTACAATGCAACAAATAGGGGCACAGAAAACCTGATTGGACAACTGTTACGTAGGTACACACAGAGAGTATAAAGAATAGCATTTTATCTACTAGATCACTAGGTTATTTGTTAAACTATCCCCCCAATCAGAAAGAAAAGATCTATTCTTCTGTCATTTTGGTTCAAAATATATTAAGAAGTTTGTATCAAATACTAGCAAACTTCTGGAAACATACCGTTGAAATCTGTCTTATGAATTATCCCCCATGGAAATACTTTGACTATAACTAACACATCAGGAAACTTACCAAGCCGAAGAGTGTAGCCTAAATTATAGTGAGTTCTCTTCCAACTCTCGGATGTTTCTGATCACAAGTAAATCCATCAATACATCCATCCATCTCTCTATCACTGTACTATTAGATGCCCCAAACACTTATGTCTAAGAATCTTTTTGTCCCCTACAGAGAGAGAGAACTGACAAAACTGTACTTAGACTTGTTACCTCTAAATTTGACCTTGTATATAACTATTTAGCATTGCAGTGACTAAATGCTGATAATGCATGAACATGACTTATTTATAACTGCTCCCTAATGGAATGGTAGCATTTTGTCCCTGAAGCCCTGAGCAGTTTAGACACAGAGGTCCAGAGGTAAAATTTAACTTCTCTGATGTATAAGTTTCTAACCTTCATTAAGTTAAATTGAGAGTGCCTAGGAAACTTAGTAAACTGAAGTCAATGCTTGAACGCAGGAACACTGGTTGCTTATGCACTGGGTGACAATGCCCATGGTTTCTTAAGATGCGCCCCCAGGTGCCTAGCCTAGATGTTGTCCTTCTGCAGGATCTCTAGTTTATCTTCTACATGACACTTGCCATATTGCCTCATCCACATGTATAATGGAAAAGGAATAGGTTTTGCCCTGTGGGGTCAGGCTAACTCTCAGGATCTCAATATTGTGCTGTTAGACAGGAGGGTGTGACACAATTGCACATATACATACACACAAATCAATTAGGTGCACACACACACACACGCACACACACACAAACAACCAGCTCAGGCACATACATATCCAAACTAGCCTAGGTACATGCATACCTATCACCAATTCAAGCACATACACACTAAAATTAGACAACAATCAGTTGTCAATACCCACACACTCTGTACACATAAACAGATCACTAATTCATATATCATTCACACAATGATATATATATTTATATACACACTCACCAGTTCATGCACATACAACTCACCTACACATACACACAGGTAAGTTCCTAACTTGGATGGTACAGTGTGTGTGTTTGGGGTACGTGGGATACTTGAGGGAAGGTTAGGGTGAGAGAGAGTGAAAGTGTGGGGAGTGAAAGTTGGCAGAACTAGGATTAGAACCAGTAGACTAGAGAGAAGCTGGCTGAGATACTGAGACTTGGGGTTACTTAAGGTCAAGTGGGCCCAGGGTTACTCAGGCTCACCTGGTGCCAGGGTGGAAGCAAGGGAAAAAGCCCAGAGGCAAGGAGGAAACAGCTGGGAGACAGAGGTAGAAAGCTGGGAGATCAGGGGAAAAGGCGGTGGGGACAAGGCAAAAACAGTGGCAATGATCAGGAGAAAAGGCAGTGGAGACAAGGCAATAGAAGTGGCAGAGATCCAGGGAAAAGGCAGTGAGGATGAGACAGTGCCTAAGAAACAGGAGTTTGCAGGCAGAGAGGAGCTCAGGACAGGTGGAGCCACAGAAGAATGGCATAGGTGTTGGAGGTGGTGGTGAGCCAGAAGCAGGAAAGGAAGAAATGAGAAAGAAGTTAGAGGGGTAAGGAGCAGAGATTGGAGCAGGGTCAGAACCGTGGCAAAGCAAAATCCAACTCAGGGGTCCAAATAACAGTTTTATTAAATGAACACTGTACTGTACAGCTTGATTCCTACACACATTCACACAAGCACTCCCCGCCTCACACACACACTGGTAGCAGGAGAAAGAGACTCAGTGGAAGGGTTGGAGTCATGTGTTGCCATGTACAGTGATGCCATGTTCAATCAAGCTCTCATTATCATTGAGGACAAGATCAAGGCTTTGGGTGGCTCTGGCCTCAAAACTTGTGGCCTTCCTGACCCACAATGAGACAATGATAATGAGCAGATAAATGAAATTTTGAGAGAGCCCAACTACAACATTGACCATCTTACTAAATACATACAAAATAATGAGCCAAGTCTGGTCCCAGACCAGAGAAGGCTTCAACAAGATTACTCAAGAAGTTTTCAATGGGAGTGATGGCATCTTCTTTCTGGATGCTCCAGATAGAATTGGGAAAACTTTTCTCCTCAATCTTCTTTTGACCAAAATCCAGCAAACAAACAGGATTGCCCTTGCAGTGGCATCATCATGCATTGCTGCCACACTGTTGACAGGAGGAAGAACAAGTCACTCAGCCTTCAATTTGTCCTTAAATCTGGCATGTGCAGAGGCACCAACCTGCAGCATTGCCAGGGGTACTGAAAAAGCAAAGGTCCTTCAGGAGTGCCAGCTCGTTTTCTGGGATGAGTGCACAATGTCTCACAAAGCTGCCTTAGAGGCTCGTGATTGCACCCTCCAAGATCTTTGACATAATGAAAAAACAATGGAGGAAGTGACTCTGGTGTTGGCTGGGGATTTTCAACAGACACTGCAAGTCATGGAACCACATGGTTCCACATGAAACCAAAGCTGATGAACTTCAGGCCTGCCTCAAAGCTTCCTACCTTTGGAAAAACATTCAGCGACTCAGCCTCATGACCAATAATAACCATTCTCCAACCATTTGGGTTGGTCTAATAAAAGATATCAAATTCACCCAAGGAACCTTGTCTGCCTATGTCCTTAGACCAACACAGCTACAACCTAAACACCTTCAACATGGGAGATATCGAATTCAGCCATCTGAAATGGAAACTGTACAACATGAAAAAGAAAGAAGCCAGACTCAACAGCGATGAAGGGTTTTTGAACCCGAAAGCTTGCTTAATAACCATTCTCCAACCATTTGGGTTGGTCTAATGAAAGATATCAAATTCGCCCAAGGAACCTTGTCTGTCTAACAGGTGATGCATCTGCTGGAAAGTTTGCTGCAAGCCTGCTCAAACTGGGAAATGGGGCCATGGTGTCTGAGAATCAAGATGGAACTATCTCAATGAACAACATTCGGAAAACAGTTGCAAATGCTTCAAGAACTGAAAGAGGCAGTTTTTCCAAATGTTGCACATCACTTTCATGGCCATAAATGGCTATGCCAAAGAGCCAACCTAGCACAAAAATATGATGTGGTCATACTATAAACAAAGACCTTCTTTCTCAATTTCCTGGCACTGTGCAAAAATACAACTCAGTGGACATTGTCCCAGATACCAGTGAGGCAGCCAGCTACCCAACAGAATATCTCAACTCTCTAGAGACACCAGGTATGTCTTCACACAATCTTGAGCTCAAGATTGGTGCACCCATCATTCTTCTCAGGAATCTGGACCCACCAGCACTCTGCAATGGAACATGATTGGCTGTCAAGAAGCTCATGTCATATGTCATTGAAGCCACCATCATGATTGGCCATGCAGCGGGACAGGATGTCTTCATTCCACGCATTCCGATAATTCCCTTTGACCTGTCATTTGAATTTAAATGGCTCCAGTTCCCAATCCACCTCAGTTTTGCCATGACCATCAACAAAGCACAGGGACAATCACTCAAAGTTGTTGGCCTCAACCTGTGAAGCCCATGCTTTTCTCATGGCCATCTCTATGTTGGTTGTTCCAGAGTTGGCAATGGCAAAAAACTTTTCATCTTGGCACCAGATGGCAAAATATGCAACATGGTCTATCCTGAAGCTCCACACAGATAAAAAAACCTGTCAAACACTGTTATAAACTGGGATAGAAAAATGTGATGTTAAATCCTCAGTGCTAAGCTAAAATCTTGGTACCAAGTATATCCAGGCCCAGAGTAGAAATGGGCCAGAACAATTTCCCTGCAACTCCACAAACAACGGCAAAAAGTTACAAGATTGAGACTCTGACATACAACCACATTCTATCTGAAAGCAGTTACTGGGATGCCCCTTGACTTCCTCACATACCATTGCTCCTCCAACCACAGAAGCCTAATGGAGAAGGGGCCAGCTCAGTGGGACTGAAGCATCAGGAATCTCCTGCTCTCCTATGGAAGACTCAAAGGAGTGTGGAAGGTATTTCTTACACAATCCATTAGGGAAGGGTCTTGCCCACTGAAAACAGATGGACTCCATAGTACCCAGGTCTGCAAGAAATACACAAACAGGCAACTAAGCAATGAATCCAAAAAAATAAAAAGCAGGAAGACCATATAAGGTATCTACTATGATGTCACCTGCCAGCACAAAGCCTGGCATTGTTAGGTCACCACTGTGGTCATCTCAGAAACTGTCAGCACACAAGCCCTTTCCTGTCCTTGCAGTAGATCACTGAAGCCAGAGCGAAGGGCAAGAGGGCAGAGAATCACCACACATGAGGAGCAAGGGGAGAAGTCCAGGAGGAAAAGAAGACAAATCCAGAGCAATCCACAGCAGTGGATAAGTTTCTGTTCCTAGAGAACAGTGGTGTGGTCGGGCAGGGTGCAGTGCTAAACCTGGGGGGAAAATCTTGAGGGGACCATATACCCACATGAGAGGAGAGATTTCCTCCTTCCTCTGCAACCTGACAGGGTGCTTCCATTTGCCTGGATTCTGGGACCTCACTGGGATGACTCATGTGAGATCTCAGATTGACTTGCGATTTAGCTGGGAACTCAGGAACAGAACTTGGTTGCGTGTTATAAAGAAACAACCCAGTACTCTAGTCTGGTTCATCTGAGGTGTTTCATGGCTAATTAGGAAACTGCATCTGAGAGCATTCTGCAGGGCCTCAGTATCTCACCCCACCCCTGGCCATACTCAATTTGGGCTGTGGAAAGAGCAGCAGTTCCACCTATAGACAGCTGTGCACCTGCATCTCCACATCTCTGTCAGCTGCAGCCCTTGGGAACTCAGGATGTGGCCAACAATGCCCAGGCCCACAGGAGAACTGGGCCAGGGTAACTTCCCTGCAGCTGCAGAAGGAGAAGAAAAGGGGGACAGGGTTAAAAACCCAATTTATTACTAACTTCTACTTGGAAGTAGTTACCAGGATGCCCCTTCAATTCCCTCATACTCCATGACCTCTCTAGACACAGAAGCCTAGTGGGTAAGGGGCCAGTGCATAGGGGCCAAAGCTCTGCACAGTCCAATCACCAGGAAAGCTGGCCAGCTTCTCACCAGGACATAGTGGCTCTGTTGTATTGCTGCAGCAGGCTTCATCCTCTGGTGGCTGCCCAATCTGCACCAACAGGTTGACTGTGAGTGGGAGAACAGGGTATACCTCCTTACGGAGGATAGGCAGCTGAGCCCAGTCACTCGGAGCAAGTGGCGGGGGAGTGGCCATGCTGTGTACTACCATGGACCTAGCCTGCAGATGTCCAGCTTACAGTAGGGGGCAAAAGCTAGCTCTTTGTCTCTAAGGGTGCCTCAGCTTAATGCTCTGAGCTGTGGAGGAATGAAGGGGAGGCATGCAGTGGTCTCAAGCCAAAGGCAGGCCATCATCCTGAGGGAATCAAGGTGCCATCCCAGTAATGCTTTCACACTCCAAATTCCCCAGGACGGTTACCGCACAATTTTAGTGGAAGAGAGACCAAATTTTCTCCATCCCAGTGCTGTAGAAATCTCCTTTCTTGGAGCCCAAAGTGTGAAAGGCAGAGGTTCTTTGGATTGTCTTGACTGAAGGCTCCTGAGATTTGTCCCATTCCTGTGTCCTGCTGTAGGAGCACAAAGCCTGCATGACTGAGGATTGTTATGAATGTCTTTGGTCTTGTGAGAATGATTTGGAAATCAAATTTCTATTTTTCTCCCTTTTCTGCTGCCCAGGAAATCCATTATGAGAGCTTTGCTTCTTCCTTTCAGCTACTTCAGGGCTTGCTGCACACCTTCCCATGTGCAGTGTTTGCTCCAAGAGGCCCAAGGCAGAGAATGAGAATTAGCAGCACCATATAGGGAGTAAAAGAAAGGCCCAGGGAGGAATAGGTCCCCTACTAAATGGGCAAAAGCAGCTGGTGAAGTACAGGGGGCACAAGGCTGAACTCCGCAACGAGTTCTTTGCCTCAGTGTTCCTAAGTGAGGGGCAGGACAAGGCTCTCACTGGGATTGTAGAGAGGCAGCAGCAAGGCACCAGACTACCATGCATAGACCCTGAGATGGTGCAGAGTCACTTGGAGGAACTGGATGCCTTTAAGTCGGCAGGCCCAGATATGCTCCATCCGAGGGTACTGAAGGCACTGGCTGATGTCATTGCACAGACACTGGCAGGAATATGGCGCACGGGCCAAGTCCCAGAGAACTGGAAAAGGGCCGGTGTGGTCCCCAGTTTCAAGAAGGGGAGGAAGGAGGACCTGGCAACTATAGGCCAGTCAGTCTCACCTCCATCCTTGGCAAAGTCTTTGAAAAAATTATTAAGACTCACATTTGTGAGAGCCCAGCAGATAAAATTATGCTGAGGGGAAACCAGCACGGGTTCGTAGCAGGCAGATCGTGCCCGACTAATCTAGTCTTTTTTTATGACCAGGTTACGAAATGCGAGGACACAGGAGAAGGGGTGGATGTCGTATACTTAGACTTCAGGAAGGCCTTTGATATGGTATCCCACCCCATACTGGTGAACAAGTTAAGAGGCTGTGACTTGGATGACTA
>JAGPOW010001603.1:992793-1005354 GCA_030014935.1 Caiman crocodilus | reverse complement strand
GTTTTTCCTCTTCTACCTTTTCTTCCTTCCTCTTTCTTTCACTTTAAGATAAGGAATTGTGTTTTGAAATGTGTATGTGTGCATTTTGTATCTCCCCTTATATTTTGGTATTTGTATCTATTTGTGTGCCATGGCATTTGTAGCTTATATTTTATACTCCTCACCTTTCATCTTTCAACTGAATGTGTTTAGTTTCATAAGTAAGGTATACATTGTAACAATGTTAACAAGGGCAGGAATCAAACTGTCCTTCCCTGTATCAGGCTGGCCCCTGAAAGAGAGAGTGAATCAGTGATTGAATGTGTAACATGATTAAATGTGTAACATAGTAGCAGACAGCAATTATCACCTGGAAGCTGCAGCTCAACTAAAGGAAGAACTCAAAAGAAGACAATGTAACAACCAGGAAATCTCTAAATGTCACTGATCAAGAGCTAGAGGCCCTGGCCTGAGTTAATCAACACCGGGGACCTATTTTTGGCCTGAATATCTCCAGATCGAAAAGCCCAAAGCCCTATTCAAAATTTATCAATGGACTCCCAAACCTGCATGTACATGAGAATGACCTCTGGGTTTGACAGATGCTGTGCAGTAGCCACTGAGGGGGGGGAAAGTCTCACAAGGGTCAATGACTCCTGGATTGGGCAAACCTGAGAACTGGGGAGTCACCAAAGTCTGCCAAGGACAGATAAAAGGCAGTGAAAAGTGACCCTCAGGGGTGCCCTCCTGATCTCCAACTCGACCAGACCTGTCCAGCCAGAAGAACCAGCCGGAGACCCCCTTCTGGAAGATAACATCACGCTGCAAGAAGCCTCAATGACAGACTGCAGTGCTTGTAGGATAGATATACCTGATTCTAGCCTGCTACTGTGTGGGGGGGAGGCATGTGTGTGTGGGGACCAGCCCCAAGGTTTATGATTACAGTGTTTCAATCCGCCTAATAAACTAGAATTTTAAGGCTCCCGAGTTGGACATTTGTAGCCAACAGCACCATGGGGGACTTCGTAGTGCCCCTGATCAGAAACATCTATCAGATCCTCCAAACACCATGAAACCAAATAAACTCGTAAGACTTTTTGTGAATAATGATTATGTCCATCTCTGCTTTATGCCAGAGTCTGCCTCCTTTGGCAAGCATGACCTTGTTAGGGTTACACCCAGCCCATATGCCCTGGTAAAAACAGCACCTCCTTGAAAGATGTTCCTCTAGCATATCTTGATCCACATCACCTGCATGTTGGGGAGCTGCCCTCCAGCCCCACTAACTTCCCCTACTTTAACTCCCCTGCATCTCCCCAGGCCTTCACTCCTTTTGCAGAATCCTGTTGCTGTCTCACCATCACTAGATCCTAGTCCTAGCTATTGGCCCAGCATCCAGAGATCAGTTGCCACCAGTGGCCAGTGGCTGTCACTTCAGTACCTGAAAATGCATAGAGGATGGCAGCCAAATTTCTGCTCTGAGATGGTACATAGGGAAATGGCAGACATGATGCAGGATTTGGGCAAGGGGAATTCCTCTCCTGCCAGCCCTGCCACTGCTTCCTTTAAGCAAGCTAATTACAATCTTAAAATCAATAGTATCTCCATCAAATTACAAAAGATGAGGGCAGTGGAATTGGTCTCAGTGTACAGGAGTGCTGGCCCATGCTCACTGTGCCCACAGCTGCCAGAACACTTCCCTATGTACCCTATGCCTTGTCTGAAATGGTCAGAGGCCAAGAGGAAGATTGTCCCAGTATGACACACTTTCAGATATCAAGCTGCTTTCAGAACTCAACTGAAAGATCCCTCCAAAATCCCACTACTCTTCTCCCTTCTCCTTTTTCCCAGGTGTTTTCTTCTTAGGGGTGAAAAGTCCAGGTATCTCCCCCACCTCATAGAAGACATACAGGACTATGACAGTGGTTTCTTGACACAACCCCTTACACAAGTCTTTTGCCCCTTAAAAACTGAGGGACTCCATACTGCTTAAGTATGGGAGGAACTGAAAAACAAACAAACAAACAAACAAAAAACAGGGAGACGATGTCAGGTCTCTGTTGTGATGTCACCTGCCAGCACAGAGCCCCACATTGTTAGGTCATTGCTAAGGTTAGCTCAGCAACTGTCAGCACATGAGGCCTGGCCTGTCTTGGCAGTAGGTTGCTGCATCTGGAGCAAAGGGCCAGACTCTCACCACCATTGAGGCACATGACAAGAAGTCAGGGAGGAAAAGAAGAGAAACCAAGAGCAGTCCACAGCAGCAGATAAGGTTCTGTTCTGAAGAATATGGGTGTGGTCGGGTAGGGCAAGAGGCAAACCTAGAAGGAAAAATCCTCAAGTAATCCTATATGCAGTAGAGGGGAGAGATTTATCCCTTCCTCAACTGCATTAAGAGTGTGCTTCCATTTCCATGGATTCAGGAAGAGCTAAGAGCATCCTGCAGAGCCTTGACCACTCACCCACAGACTTGTCCATTCTCTCTTGGGCTCAGGAAAGAGGCACCTTACCATTCAAAGAGACCTGGGCTCTTCCTTCCCCACACAGCTGTCAGCTACAGCCCTGGGGAGTTCAGGGATAGTGTCAAGTCTGTTCAGGCCCACAAGAGTATTGGGAAAGAACAATTTCCATCATGCTTGTAACAGTATCACAGCCATGACTCGGTTACTAAGATGAGGTAGCAGCTGCCGGAAATGAAGACACCTGGGAAAGGAAATAGAAATACCAGAAACTGTATTTTGGGGATGAGGCGGAAGAGTTAGAGATCAAACAGCTGATAGAAGGGGGGAATTTCCCTCAAGAACAATGACAAGAACCCTTGTTTCAGAATCTATGGAAGACCCAGAAGGAAAAAGCCATGAGAGGAGCAGGACCCGCACTGAAACCCCCCCAGAACCCACGATATGTGGTAAGAAGGGGTCTGCTCTATAGAGTGGAAGATTTGGAAGAGGGAAGCAAGATAGCACAGGTCCTGGTACCCCGAAGATACTGGGAGGGCTTACTACGGGTTGTCCACACCTTACCCATGGGGGGGGCATCTGGGACGCAATAAGATGGAGACCCATCTCAAACGTTGGGTCTTTTGGCCCAGAATATTTAAAATTACCAAGAAGTTTTGTGCAGTGTCCTGAATGCCAGAGGACAGGGGGAGTAAGACCAGCCCAAGTGCCGCTGATCCCCATGCCCTTGATTGCCCGGCCATTTGACCGAATAGCCTTGGACATCATGGGGCCTTTCCCACGCAGTAAGGTGGGTTACCAATTTGTTTTAGTAATTATGCCTCAAGATTCCCGGAGGCAGTCCCTCTAAGGTCCATGACGGCTCCAGCCACAGTAACAGCCCGACTACAATGGATAGCCTGGGTAGGAATTCCCCGTGAGATACTAATTGATTAAGGGAAAAATTTTATGTCAAAAAACAGATGGGCTAGTCGAACGGTTTAACCGTACACTTAAGAGGATGCTTAAAGCCTGCATTCAGGGGGACGCCCGGGAGTGGGATGCACTTTTACTCCTGTTGCTATTTGCAAAAAGGGAGGCTCCTCAGGCCTCAACGGGATTTGCCCCGTTTTAACAAGTTTACAGACACAGCCCTCGGGGCTTGCTCAACCTAGTATGTGAAGGATGGACTCAAACACAGAGGGAGGAACCCCAAAACTGGGTGATAGGAGAGTTTCAAGAAAGACTGAAGAAGGCGCTGTAGATTGCCCAGAGATATCTCAGCCAAAGTCAAGAAAGACAACGGCAACAGTATGATGCGAGGGCCGTGAAGAGAGAGTTATGGATAGGAGATTGGGTGGTAGTACTACTGCCTGATAGTACCCATAAACTGACAGCTTGATGGCAAAGACCCTTCAAGTTACCAGACGAATGGGGCCGGTGAACTATGAGGTACTACGTACCAACCCTACACACCGTAAGCAAAAATACTGTATCAACCTCCTGATGCAACGAGAGGAAGGATGGTTGGTGAGACAGGAGGAAGAGGAGGAAGAAGAAGAGGCTACTACAGTACGGCACCTAACAGGAACACCGGAGGCACCCCAAGTAGACGACCAATTAGATCTAGGCTGGCAGGCCGAGGTGAAAGCCCTAATCATGGAATTTCAAGATGTGTTTAAGGAAATGCCAGGGGAAGCAAAAGGAGTCTGTCATTACATTGTTACCCCTCTGGGAAGAATAATCAGATATCATTGGCTGAGGTTACCACACCACTTATGGCCAGTGGTCCACCAGAAGATCAATCAAATGAAGGAAAGAGGGATAATTGAAGAGTCTCAAAGCCCCTGGAGAAGCCCGATAGTAGTGGTACCCAAACCAGATGGATCTATAAGACTGTGTGTGGATTACCGAAGGCTAAATGAGGTAGCGAGGTTTAATGCCTTCCCAATGCCCCAGGTGAATGATATGCTTGAGAAAACCGGACAGGCATGGTTTATACCTACCTTGGACCTCACAAAGGGTTATTGGTAGAGTTATTGGTATAACAGCTCATGGAACGCATATTGGCTCTGCACCAAGAATATGCCGTGGCTTACGTCGACGATATTATTATATTCTCCCCCAGCTGGGAGACACTGCAAACATCTTAGACAAGTACTGGACAGCCTACATCAGGCTGGCCTGATAGCAAACCTGCGAAAGTGTGTGTTGGGGAAACACGAGACCCAATACCTGGGGTTCATGGTGGGCCAAGGAACAATAAACCCCGTAACTGAAAAAGTGGCGGCCATAAAATGACAACCCCTTCCTAGAATGTTAAAACAGCTTAGATCGTTTCTGGGATTCGCCAATTATTATCAATGATTCATCCTAGACTTTTCAGAGAAGGCAACCCTTTTAACCGAGTTGACAAAAAGAAAATGCAATCTGATAGCCTGGAACCCAGGGGCTATACAAACCTTTGACCAATTAAAAGAAGCCTTGAGCCAACATCCCGTCCTATATATCCCAGATTTTAGAAAAACCTTCTGCCTCCAAACCGATGCCTCGACAGTAGCACTGGGGGTGATATTATTCCAGAAAGATCAAGCAACAGAGAGGCCAGTAGCTTTTGCAAGCTGGAAACTAAAACTGGAGGAGACACAATACTCCACTATAGAAAGAGAATGCCTAGAGGTCTGCTGGGCCATAGAATTATTCCAATATTATTTATTAGGATGGAGGTTTGTGCTTATCACAGATCATGCCCCCCTGCAGTGGTTAAGAACAGCCAAATTAAGTAATGCTAAGCTTATGAAGTGGTCGTTGGCCTTACAGCCTTTCTTTTTTTCAGTGGAACACCCAGCAGGGAGAAGGAGCGGAAATGTAGACCTCCTATCACGTCCAGGAGATGATCTGGAGGAAAAATACAGCAATACAAACGGGACACCAGAAAATCATACACCTAGCTCGGATCCCCAAACAGGAACAAGAAACAGGGAAGACGAAACGAATGGCATAACACAGAGGAAGAAATGACTCACTCAAGTCAATACAACGATTTCAATGACTTGGAAGAAAAAAGAGAGAGAATCTTCACAACAACAGATCCATGAAATAGGTGGACTACGTAACTGAAGGGGGAGTCACAGCCGCGACTCGGTTACTAAGATGAGGTAGCAGCTACCAGAGATGAAGACATCCGAGAAATAGGGAACGTAATACCCCAGGCAGCCAATAAGGACCTAGGAAAGAGAAATAAAGAGGGGAGGAAACTCCCCAAGGTTGCCTTCAGGCACGCACTCATTAAGAGGAACAAGAAGGAACACCTATGGTGACCCTGACAGCCCTCCTGTTACAGTGCTCAACAAGTAAAAGGAAAAGGGGACAGGTTTAAAAACCCAAATCACTGCTAACTTGTCCTTGGAAACAGTTACCGGGATGCCCCTTGAATTCCTTCATGCTCCATGGCCCCTGCAAACAGAGAAGCCTAGTAGGTAAGGAGCCAGCTCACGGGGGCCAAAGCCCTGCCCAGTCCATTTGCCAGGAAAGCTGGCTGGCTGGAACTAATGGCTGTGTTGTATTGCTGCATCAGGCTTCACCCTCTGGCAGGTGCCCAATCTGCACCAACAAGTCAACTGTGATTGGGGAACAAGGTGTACCCCCTTTTGGAGGAAGGCAGCCGATCCCGGACACTCAGAGCAAGCGGCGGGGGAGTGGCCAGACTGTGTACCATCACAGACGTAGCCCACTGATGTCTAGGACACAGCAGGGGGGCAAAAGCTATCTCTATGTCTCTAAGGGCACCTTGGCTTAATGTTATGGGGTTTTATCTCCTTAATCTGAGGAAAGTATAGAGCCATGGTCTCCTACTTCCTGGCTGAGGAGTCTAACCATGTAGCCACCATTATCCTTGGCCAAGTTTTTGAGAAAATTAAAGTACCCATTGGTGCATGTTAGGCAAAACTTGAGTTTGCCTACTGCAATGGGCTGCTAAGGAGGTTTAGGCACATGGCCCTCTATATAGCTAATCCAAAATGTGCTCAGAGAGGTTGAGACAGTAGCCAAGATACTCAGCCCTCAAATAGACACAGTTCCAGGCATAAACAGTAGAGGAACTCCAGCATCTTGTGGATCTTTTGGATCTTTGGCAATGATGGCCTTTCACACACCAGAGAAGTTAGGGTTTTTTGTGGATTGCACTCCTACCCTTAGATGGCTAGATTTTGCTGAAATGGCTTTACACGTCCAATGTCATAGTTTCATACACATTTAATGTCAGAAAAGGCCATTTTGATCATTTATCCATTGGGCCACAAAGGCAAGGAAATTCACCTGGCATTTTTTGCATAACACCTAAAACTTTTTTTTTTGGAGCTATATATCTTATATTCCTTCTTTTATTATGCTGTGCTTAGCTTGTTCTGATCAGATCTAAAGAAGAAATGTCTTGCATTTGAAAGTTTATCTAACTATCCTGGGTAACCAGACTACCCTGCAGTGGCATTTATTAGTCTACTGTGACCTAAAAGGGTCACATGTGTAGACAGTGACATTTTACTGTGGACCAATTAGTCTGCTCAGCAGTAAACATCTCACGTAGATGAGCCCAGTGATACAAGATCTACGTCATCCCAGTGTGAGTTCCTTCTCTTACTCTTTACTTTCACAGAAACAAATTTGACCTTTGTTTCTAATTGTGTTCTGTTCTTTCTCCTTGATGAAAAAGGTATCTGCTATCAGGAATCAATTTTTCATTTAGGTATTTATCCATACTCAAAATAATACTTTTCCTCAAAAGTACCTTTGTGAAGATGGATAGATGGATGGATGGATGGATGACAGAAGGTAAGGTCACACAATTAAGCCAATGTGAGCTACATTGAGACCCGAGGATAAGTGGAAGGTAATTTACTTCTTAATGAAATCCTGGTAAATTGCCTTTCAGTTGCTGAAAAATTGCACTTTAAGAGTAACTGCAGAAAGCTGATGCATCCCCACCCTAAATTAGCTGATGGTACTTTACTCATGTGTACGCACGCTGAGTCATGAAGTAGATTAAGTGAATTTCTCTGCAAGAAAAAACAATGGTTGACCTAATCCAAACACATTTAGACATGTGGTGTAGTATCCTTCTCTTCTGGGCCATTTTTTCCCCTCTGGCATCTCTGGACCAATAATGGTAAATGGCAGGATGGGTACTGAAGAGGGGATAGATAACTCTAGATATATCTGATTCAATGCTCTCCTTCTATAGCATCCACTTTCGGCACTGTTGGAGACAGAATAATGAGCTAGATGGACCATTAGTTTGACTCAGCATGTCACTTCTTATGTTCTTAACAATTTCTGAACAGATCTCAAAATTGGGGAAAACAAGCTGAAATTTCACAGGTAGAAATTCACAAGTGGTTGTGTGACCAGATGACTTAGGCACCTTTGAAAATGCCATCAAAAAAATACCCACAATCTGTTATCAAATCATTAACATCAAAGTCTCTGTCTGTCAAAACAGAAATGTTCAAGCCTCTGCAATATTTAAGTTTATTCTCACATTCCTTAATATTTGACATTCAAAAACCAATGGAACAAATTGTTACATATTTTTGCAATTTTCAACAAAATGAAAATTGAAAAAAAATATGGAATAATATTTTGTATAAAAACTGGGTAAAAATTTTTTGACAAAATGGGGAAAATACTTTTGTGGCAATTCAAGTCCAAATCTCAGTTAAATAATTTAGTTTGATCTTCAGGGTTATGCCCAGGATCCAAAAGTGAAATTGCCATCCATTCCAAAAAAGCCCATATCTGTTAGGCCTGTGTGAATAGGGAACCTTTCGATTTGGATTTGGATTTGGCTGATTTGGATGCCAGAGATTCGATTTGGAGATCCAAAGCATTTTTCCAATTTGATTCGGCCAAATCACTTCAGAAGATTCGGAACTGATTCGGAGATTTGGCCATAGAGTATAAAGGGGAATCAATTAAATATCTATAACTCTGTTTTCTTTTGGCTGATTCAAATGAACCTTACAGGAATGGTAGCGTCTGCTGAGAGCAGGATGTATGCCAAGTGTCAAGTTGGTAGGTGCTGGGTTTCTGGGAAACTGCACCCCAAATTCTTTAAAACAAAACTCACCTCACATGTGTATGTTAAGCCATGGTGGGGTCAAAACTGCAGGGATGCTAGCCCCTGGTGAGGCCACAAAGCCTGCCAAGTTTCAAGGAGATGGGTGCAGCAGTTTGGGGGAAACTGCATCTCCCTCATTTTCTATGATTCTGTGATTCCCTGATAGCACCAGTAGATTTATCTCATTTTGCAACTTCAGTCTTACTGTGAACTGTAGGGAAGAGTAGTCATTTTGATTAAGGAATATTGTGAATGTCATTGAAAAGATCACTTATAATTAATAACTTTGTAACAGCTGAATTTTTTCAGATGCACATTTTACATTAGATTTCAGTAGCTGTTGGCTCTAGAGAAGACTTGAAAGATAAAAAGACAAACATCCCTTAGCAAAAAGGATGAAAAGAATTAGAAGAAAAATATTTTGTAAGATGCCATTTCTGATTAGCTCAATTTCACACTCTAAATTTGCATAACAGACTCTTTATTCTATTATTCTTATTACTCTAGAGGTTCCGCTTATATTCTCATGTGCATAATATTGTAAACACAGTAGCATTTAGATCTTTCTGAGAAATTGTTTAAATGGGGGGATAATTTTCCTCTAAAATCAAAAGTTAAAGTTTCAATAATAATATGGGATTTTTCCATTTTAAGTGGACAAACGGGTTAGCCATCCAACAAGAACATGCTGCCTGGGGGAGGTCCAGTCCCAACAAGGCCTGGGTGACACCAGCCCTCCTTTTTAACTATAGGGAGACATCTGATCATCTCTGGAGGGTGATACTAGTTCACCTCTCCGCTCCCATAGTCTGTACCATGCCCAGAATCCTTTTCACAGCTGCAGAAAGGAGAAGCTTCCAGGACCCCCACCCCCATGCATTGCTTTTCTTCAGGGATAAATGGCTCTCTCACAAGCAGCAGAGTCAGCTCCCTCTCAGTTGTACAAAGGCACCCGTCTCTGTAGGGCATGCCACAAAAGGGTACCTGGGCACCTCCCTGCCACAGCTTCTGCCACCCTGCCCACAGCACCACAGGGGCCAGGCTGATAGCTCTACTCCCAAATCAGGGCCTCAGCATTCAGCTAGGAATTAAATTACCTCCCCAGGATGCCAACAGACCTATGTGATTACCTGCACAGCAGCTGACACAGAGTGCAGTCACTGCTGGATGCAGGGAAGTTGCAACCTCATCCAAGCCACTATACCCCTGCTCTCCCTTTCACTTTTCAATGGCATGCTATGACCAAGAAACTCCTCTTCCCCCAAACCTCATTATGAAGGGCCCTCTACACAGACTGTGGAGGGCTAGGAGAGTGGAATAGGATTAGTTTGAGTCATATGTGGTACTGTACTCCAGAGAAGACATGTACTGAGTATGCTCAGTGGCTACACAGGTACTTTAAGCAGATGCAGTGTAGCTTCACTATGCATTCATAGCCATAAGTGTGACTCGGTAATGAGATAGAATGCATACTCAGATGCATAGGTGTGCATGTAGCATTTACATGCCACCAACCAACCTCTTGGTAAAATAGGATTCTACTAAAGTCTGGTAAAAAACATATTTTGATCAAGTCTATTATGAGTAAATGAGACCACTAGACCTGGCCAGCTCCGCCCAGCATGCCTTTGCACAATGCAGGACATCAAAGCATGCCTCACAACCTTACTTGGGCAGCTGTAGTTCTCCATGGAAGGCAGCTGTGATCCTTTAGGCCTATGACTGGTGATCCATCTTTGATGCCCAGCTTTCCCTCATGATAGGGGCAGGCAATAATTTCAGCCCCTAATTGGAGGGATTCTTAATGAGTTTTGGTGAGCTGTCAAGGGATGCATGGGCAGTCCCACCCCTTGGCAGTTGCCCCACCCCCCAATAGCCATATTGGAACCAGAATTCCTGCCCCTAACCCCTTACCTTTGCCAACAGAAGTCCCTCCCCTTACCCTCCCCCCTCCAAATACTCCTTTTGTGTGGGGGGTTGCCATCTTAGAACCAGAAAAACCCAAACCATACACTAAAAGTCAAATACCTACTGTAACATATTTTAACCTTGTTACAAGAATATTTTTGTTGTGATTTGTGTTTGGGTAGTGTATATAGAGGTGATTGCACAAGTGCCCTGAGCCTCAACCCACCCCCAGCCCATGAAGGAATAAACCTCTCTGCTTGCCTGTCTCACTGATGTAGGGTTACAGCCTGAACCCCCCCACTCTAGTTACAAGCTCTGGCTGCAGAAGGAACCTGGTCTTCATGGTAACAGGGCTGCAAATTCCTGAGGGAGGGAGAAGAACTTGCTTGGCCTCTGTCCTGTGTCACTCTAAACTCTTACCTGATGGTGCTGACATTTTTTAAACTGACCAACCAGGGTCAGCCATGGTCTGAGAATACTGGTTTATGGTTGGTCCAAAGAATGAGGCCAGCAAGTTAATTTAAGGGCCCCTCCATCTTGGGAGGGGGAGAGGAGGCATCTTGAAACTCACTGACATACCATGAACTGCCTGTCT
Organism: Caiman crocodilus; assembly: GCA_030014935.1. Lineage (NCBI taxonomy): Eukaryota > Metazoa > Chordata > Crocodylia > Alligatoridae > Caiman > Caiman crocodilus. Next base: position 994,319 of record JAGPOW010001603.1, on the reverse strand, counting down.
CCAGGGGAAGCTCAATCAGCCTCTGGATGATACTTGTAGCAGGGCACTATGGTGTCTGCTACTTAGAAAGCTAGGATAACTCTTCAGGTGCTGGTTGCTGAGGCAACTAGAGGGAACTAGTGATCCACACCTGCCTAGTCAGCTGACCAGAAGGGGCAGGGCCTGGCTCCTATATAAATCACAGGCTGGAGGCCAGGAGGTGGTTCCCTGCTGGCAGATAAGGAGGAAGGAGTTCTTCCTGGGTTGGCAGAGTGAAGAGCCCTGAATGTATCTGCAGTTTGAGACTGGTAAAGGATGGAGCACCCTAGGGGTGGCTGGATTAATGTTATAGCCAGACGGCTGGAGTTTGCCCAGGGACTTGTGTTTTGTTTGCTGTTTGTAACCAAACAGCAAACAAAACAACAGTGGTTTGGGTGAGGCTAAGAGGGGATGGAGGAAACCTCATAGGGGACCCACAGCAGCATGAGAACCCTAGCCCCAGAGAGGGGACAGCAAGAAGCCCCAGAGAGGGGGCAGCAAGAGACCAAACAACATCAGTTACATCTGCAAGGTTTGGGGTATGGTACAGGAGTGGTTGGAACTACACATAGCCCATAAGACTGGGGGTACACAGAACACCCAATACAGGAAAGGGATGGGTAATAACAGGAGAAACATGGCCAAAAGGATGAAAAGCTCCCTATAAAATATGTATGACATCAAAGCCATGGTGGGCAAGAATTTGAGGGTGCTTGTTGGCAGGTTTGCATGGTAAAGCGGGTGGCAGGGGACAGCATGGTGACCCTGACCACCCTCCTGCTATAATACTCATGAGAAACTTATCAGAATTGTAGGCACTAACTTAGACCTAAGTGTTCTAGACTCATACTCAAAGGGCAGGGCCCACGAGCCTCATATAAAGTTTTGCTCAAGACTTTTTTCTTTCATAGTTACTTTGCATTGTATTCTTTCCCTAGGCCCTCCCTCTCTGATTATTAAACTATCTATCAGATCAAGCCTTATTATACATGTTTCATTCCCTTGGCTCGGCTGATTAAAGGGAGGCTACTTTCTATGCTTCACACTCATAGAAACACTCCATGATCCCAAGATCTACAGGGCCTGTGTATCCTAGGTGGCACTGGGCCCAGACAAAGTCCTGAGTCTGGGTGGAGGAAGCTGTATCCCAGGCTTGCAGATATGCTCCAGGAAGGAAGTTGACCAGAAATTGGTCGCCCTGGGGTGACATCTGAAGCTGTATTTTTCGTGGGGTGTAGTGAGATGGGTGTCTCAGCACAGGAGCACCCCCTACTGGCCCGTCACCCCTTCCCCCCCACACACCTGCTGCTGCTGCTGCTGCTGGCAGCAAAGGACTGCACCATAAGGGGAGTATGTGGGGGAGTCCTCACAACCCCCACCCTCCCTCACAACCATGCCCTGCCCCACCAAGCCAAAGTACAGGACCTCCATCTAACCCAGGAGGTGCACAGCCCCACCAGGGGAGATGCCTTGTTGGACCTGGTGCTGGCCACGGGTGACGACCTGGT
>JAGPOW010001603.1:939937-989118 GCA_030014935.1 Caiman crocodilus | reverse complement strand
GGGTGTCTGTAATGGTGGGGTACAATGATAGAGTTGCTGGTTCTGCAGGGTCTTTTGTTTTTCAAATGCTGGTCTTGTCTCTGTTCCTGGGTGAGGTCCGTGGTTCCTGGGTGAATCAATACAAGGTGATGGTCCAGTCATTACAGGCCATTTAGTAGAGGCCTGCTACCATTGTATTTCAATCATTCTCAATCACTCTTATTCATTGGGGAACCAATTTACATGTGAGGGGTACAATGAATCATATTGTTGAAACATGGAATGCCCAGGCATAGGACACAAGATGGAGGCTTGACTTATAAAATGTCAACTTGACATAGGCCTGTGTTTGTAAGTGAACCAAAACCATACAATATCCATATGAAACAATAAAATCAATACAAAAATGACAATAATACAATATGCAACAGTAAAAATTAATACAAACCTAGTAATTTTACAATATAAAACAGTGGATATCCAAAAACTTACTATCAAAATAAAAATGTTTTTAAAACTTATCTGAGCTCACTTATACTTATCTATAGGGAATAGACAGGGAGAGAGAAGTCAGAAATGGTTGGGGAAGGGGAGGGAATGCATTTAAAAATAAAAGAAAAAAAGAAAAACTGGGGCTTTTGCTACAGACCTATCATGTCTGCACCAAATATGAAGATCTGAATTTTATCATTAGCATTTCTTGTTTTATGTCCTACATTTCCAGATGTAGGCTGGGATTTTCAAAGTGACCTAACAGAGTTAATTCCAATCCTACCTTGTTGGAAGCCTTATTCCTATTAACCTCCTTGTCTTCTCTCTTTTAGAATATAGACTGAACTTTTCAACCTAGTAAGTGTTAAATTTCAACATAAAATTCTAAAGTAGCAAGGAAAGGCATCCAAGGAAATGATCCATCCCTGATACTGTTCTGCAGGCTACAAATAAATCCTGTTAGAGTCAATTACTCAAATTGTGCCTGTTCCAGTGGCTGTTGAAGTCTATGAGAGTGCTTTTCCCTCCTTATTTTTCACTGTTTCAGTTGTCATTGCATCAGTTCCATGGGAGAGGGAAAACATAGCCACCCTTGGACAACTGACTTCTCTCTGGGCTATGAGAGAGGGCTCAGAGTTAAGAACAAGTAAAAACAGGAACATCTCTCATTCAGCATAAAAGTGAGTGAAGAATTCAAAAAGAAGGACAGAGTTAGAAAGACCATTGCTTAACCATCTGTGAAAGCTGGCCCATGACACCAAATGGACTCATGCAAAGTCAAATAATTACCATAATTCATTACTGTGGCACATCCAAGTTTTGTTCTTGGAACTTTTTTTCATGATAATTGTATTCATGGGTTTATACGACATGGTTTTCTGCCTTGGCAAGATTTAGCGAGTCAGTTTCCTTCTATCCAACTGTTCCTATATTCCTAATAAAGAGTGGCATCACTTCTCAGTGCACACACTACAAAGCAACTTTGCAGGTATCAGGGTGACGCTATTTCTCTCATTTTAATATAGCTGAGTCCTCAATTCTTTCCATACATGAAAGGTAAAAATGACTCTCCTTTCTTTAGATAGGCCTTGATCTCCCAGTAATCAGCTTCTTTTCTTCTGCTAATTCTGTCTCTGCTATCACTATCATTTCTCTCAACTTCTTCTACAACTTTTTTCTATTCTTATTTTGTACTTGAATTGTTCTGGTCAGACCTCATGAAGAATGCTTTGCATTCAAAAGCTTCTTCAATTGTATCCCAACTATACAATGTACAGTTGGGCCAATAAAAGATATCACCCTAAGAAATCCTGGCCTCACACCATTTCTCTCTGCAGTTTTATTGAAACATTAAGTAACTTGTTAGCTTCAAGATTCCACTGACTAAACATATTTATCAATGTACAAGTAAATCATAAGTCTACAAATCTTGACAACCACTGGAATGCATACACTCCCCCCCCAAATTGTTTTTCCTCCTCACATGTTCATGATGATCATTGTCTCTCTCTGTTTGAGATGGATCCTGAAACCCTTTGTGAAACTGGCTGGCTTCTGTCCTTGTTATTGGAAAGATAATAACAAAGAAATAATATTGTTATTAAGGGAACATGGGTTACTTAGCAACATTGCAACAGAAGTTGTTTGGGGATAATTCTCTCCTGGTCACCAAAAACATATATAAGCAAGTGAATACATGGCACTCTGGGAATTGCGCTGAGATACCTGCATGGAAATAAATGCCACTAAATCAAGTAGGAGTTTGGTTGGAAACATTAAAAAATGCATCATTGTTTCCTAAATCTGCAGAATAATAGCATTTGCACTAACACTGCTGGGGAGAATCATTTAATCATGTGTCTTAAAGATGATCAGAGCCTAGTGGCCAGAATCTCAGCTGGGATAAATGAAAGCAGTAACTGCTGAAGTGAGTGGAATTGCAGCAATTTACAATAGACTCCAGCAGAGCTATGGCCACTTTACACCAGCTGGGAGTCTGTCTCTATATGGTTCCTGTGTATGATTCACTTGGGTGTAATGTATATCTTCTCCCCCTTGGTCTGTGTCTTTACTGCATATTCTTGTGGGGGGAGGGTGATTAGCATGGCATTTATCTAGTAGGAATATGGATGGAGTTTTAGTTCTGTGTGGCAAGATGATGCTTGTAGTAGTATGGTTTATTGCTGTTGTGTTTCTGCATGCATATGCAATTCTGTTTGCATCACTATGTATGCAGCTGTGTTTTTAGAATAATATTTCCTGTAAATTATTTTATTTGCATGTCCCGATGACTTTCATCCAGGGTAGAATAGCACCCTGGGGTGATCTGAGATCCTTTTAAAGATGCCATACAATATTAGCATTAATAGATATGCAACTCCCTACACAAGATAAAGGCAAAGATTTCAACTAGGAACCTGTAGTTTCTAAAACATTTTGAACTTCTATGATGTCCTTGTGAGTATTTTGGAACAGAAGAATTGCTATATTATTTTTCTGTAGCCAGAAAATGAGTGAAAGTTAACAGGTAGTATTTTCTTATGGGGGCCTTCAGAGTGTAACAAGGTTTTAATCTAGAAACACTGAAAAACCACTGGTATATCAGGGGCCAAAAATAATTTGTTGTAAACTTCTGTCTCAGACCAGACATAGAACAGTACCTACAATTATGCTGTCTTTTATGAACATGTTTCCAAAGACACAGAGACATGTTCCATGCATTCTAGTGTGCAACTCAAACTGACATTTCCCCTGGAATTTTGAATATGAGTTCATAAAGTCCTAAGTGTTGATTTTTAAAAAAGAAATATTCCTAAAGGGTTTAGATCAGTGGTTCTCAGACAGAGGGCTGTCCCACTGCCACTACCAGTAGAAATTGCCCCACTGAGCCTCTCTTTCTTGGAGATGTCACATGGAGCTGAAAAAATAGCTGAAGGAAGAAGTGGTGCCCTGAGTCTGATGGGGGAAGCTGTCCTGAGGATGCTACTACTGGGCCTCCAGTGCTACTACTGAGCCTCCAGTGCCACTCCTGCCCCAGTGCTTCTTAGTGGACAAAGACAAAAGAGAAGGGGGTGGGGCGGAATATCTCCCTTGCATGGACAGAACAAGAAACAATGGTCTCAAGTTGCAGCAAGGAAAGTCTAGGTTGGATATTAAGAAAAACTGTCTCACTAGACAGGTAATGAAGCACTGGAACAGGTTACCCACTGAGGTGACAGAATCTGTATCGTTGGAGATTTTTAAGACCTGGCTCAACAAAGCCTTGGCTGGAATGGTTTAGTTGGGGATTGCCCTGCTTTAAGCAGGGGGCTGCACTACATGATCTCCTGAGGTCCCTTCCAACCTTAACTTTCTATGATCTTATATAAAAAGAAGGGGCTTCCTCTGTCCACATCTGAAGAGGACATCACTAAATACAAAAAACTTATGGAGGGGAACCTTGTATCTATAAAGGTTGAGATTTGCTTGTTTAGATGCTGGATTACCATAAACTTTTAATGGAAACTGAGGACCTTTGATGGTCTCAGACTTACCTTTCCTATTTATTCCCTTTTATAGGTGCTCATTGTAGCTCTACAAGGATGTCAAATAAAACCTCCATGACTGAATTCATCAGCAAAGGCTTTTCCAACCTCCAGGAGCTGTGATTTTTGTTTTTTTGGGATGTTCTTGGTCACCTACACCTGCACTCTTCTAGGCAACATCTCCATCATTGTGCTTACCTGCCTGGATCCTCATCTTCACACCCCTATGTATTTTTTTCTTAGAAGCCTCTCTTTCCTAGATATCTGCTACACCACCACCAATGTCCCCCAGATGCTGCTGCACCTACTGGCAGAAAGGAAAAGCATCACCTACACTGGCTGCGTCATCCAACTGTATTTCTTCCTCTCTTTTGTGGGCACAGAGTGCATCCTCCTGGCTGTCATGGCTTATGATCACTATGTGGCAATATGCAGCCCAATGCAGTACATGGTCATTATAAGGAAATTCCGCTGCCTTTGGCTGGCTGGCATCTGCTGGGCTGCTGGTTTCCTGAACTCTGCAGTGCACACGTTTTTCACCTTCCGACTGCATTTCTGTGGTGCTAACCAGCTCAACTATTTCTTCTGTGACATCCCACCACTCTTGCAGCTGGCCTGTGGGGATACCTCCATCAATGAAATCATCCTGCTTGCCATAGGGGTCTTTATAGGATGGACCCCATTTATTTGTATAGTCCTGTTCTATGTCTACATCATTTCCACAATCCTGAAAATACATTCTACTGAGAGAAGGCTCAAAGCTTTCTCTACCTGTACATCCCACCTCATCATTGTACTTCTGTATTATGGCAGTTCCATCTTAACTTATGTAAGGCCCATCTCCAGCTACTCTCTGGATAAAGACAGACTGATTTCTGTCCTATACAGTGTTGTTACTCCTATGCTAAACCCTTTAATCTACAGCCTGCGAAACAAGGATGTCAAAGGGGCTTTGAGAAGAGTTCTTATGGGGAAACTGTATTTGCAGTGATGCTGGAAATGCTTTTTCTATGGATCTTTAAATAGCACTGAAAAATTAAAGTTCTTTTCCCCGCCTTTCATTTTGTGCACTGCAGTTGGTGGAACATCTGAAAAATATTTTCCCCAAACTCCTATAAATTATTGAAAGAAAGTCAATTTTAGTTTGAAATGATCACTGTAGTCTCTTTTTCACTTTTGCTGAACTTTTTATTGTTTCTTTAATGAATCAGTTTAATATTTTTCTTCATTTATTTCTTAAAATATTAAGTGAAAATATAATCCAGGTCATTTCATAACAAGGGTAAGTAGCATGTGAGGCTACAAAGTAAAGCACAAAGTAATAGAATAGTCACATTGTAAAGAATGGGGGGAGTGTCTCTGTAGAGTATTCTGGTTTTGATTTTGGAGCAGTAATGGGTAGAAGAAAAAAAAGGAGCAACAATACTATTTTTAAGGACATGAGGGAAAAACAGAGGAAGTGAGGTATTAACAGGGTAGTATATTATAGGGTTATGGATGGGAAAATGCAGTCTACATTGCATAATAGATGCAGGGTCAGAATAGGATGAGGGATGAGAAAGGTGATTTATGATGTTCATGTGATGGAAGCAGACAGTGAGCGATATAAAAAAAATGTAATCCACTACCTGATAGCCTCTATGACCATCTCAAAGGCACAACCATGACAAGGTACATAAGGCACAATGCAAGAGACCCTTGATGCCAGTTGTGTCTCAGTTACTCAAAGAATGACTTGACCCTATTACAAGGAGCTATCACAGATACTCACCACCAGCCCTGCTTCTTGTCCACTTGTGTCAACCCAGGGCTGCCCAGTTACTTGACAACAGTGAACAGTAAGAACACCAGAAGCCTCCAGCCCCCCAGTGCAGCTACTGTCAAGAAGCAGACCCATGAGTGTCCAGGTAAGTTTGGGGAGCCCCCGACTCCTGGTCAGGACCACTGAGCATTGAGTTTACCAGACCATGGGACAGAACAGCTTGGATGCCACTGACATGGAGAAACTGGGACCATCTAACCCAGCTGCCTCAATGACTACTCAGCTGACCATTCTGTAAACATTTCTGCCAAGATTGCTGCTGATCGTTCCCTATTACTGCTACCAACCAGTCAGCAAGGCCAGATACCCAACCATCTGGTGAATTGCAGTTCTCCACCACATGGACTCTAGTGGTAGAGTCCATGCCACCACCCTTTGGCGTGCTGAAAGGAGCCTGCTGGGTCTATGGACAGGGACATGGGTGACTTTAGATGTGCACAAGTACAATTTTTTTTGGTGTGCAAACAGTTGGCAGAGTTGCTCTGGGCCTCTCAGAGGTCTGGTATGTTTCTGTATCTGAAAGTGGATGGACAGAGGAGCAACCAAAACTGCAAGTGGAAATGGGAGACACGTTTCATGATATCTGGGAGGGTGGAGAGTAAGCGCCTTCTGGCTGCCTATTACATGCTGTTGTTTGGGGATCTAACTGACAGTTACTGGGCAGTTCATTAGTGATCAGCTTAGCACTTGGTTGTTTCATCATCACCGATGATGAGCCAGCCTGGCTCTTTTCCCCTCAGCCTGCCTGTGCCACACCCTCTCTGAGCTGCTATGAAGGGAAAGTCACAGTGAGTACCCTCATGACCTTCCCACACTACTTTGGGGAAGAGCACTACTGCCTCACCTAGAGTGACCACATGTCTAAGGTATTTGTAAATCTATAGACAAAAGCTGTGAAGCAGGCCCCAGCTACAAACATGTGAGGAAGGTCGAGAAGGGAGATGCCCTTGGAGGTACATATAACAATAGGGTTCACCTGGATGCTTATAATCCCTTGACAAGTAGGATGTAATACATTCACCAAACTGCAAGGCACACCAAAGTGTATTAACACCAATCCCCTGTAGCAGCACAAGGATATTCCTGTAGCAGCACAAGCTAGGGAGAGGCTGCTTTCATTGCTAAATAAGCCACGGTAGTGGTCTTTAAGTGCTTGCATAACACAATCCAGCCAGAGAGCAAGACAAAGCTGACACAGTAGGACCACAGTGGTGTTGCTGCAGACAGAATAGGAAATGAAGATCCCAAAGAGACTGGAGAGACAGCAGTCACAAAAACCTGCCTCCTGACCCCAGCTTCTGTTGGCAAAGGCAGCTGCTTCTCACTCGGGATCAAGAGTAAGAGCCAACTTCCTTGGGGCTGGCCTCAAGACCCTTATTCCTAGTATTAGGGCTTGTTCTGATAAATATTAGGGCTTGTTCTGATAAGTCCCCATTGTAACTCATGGGGAGCTTTTCCCATACCCCAATTCTAGGATTTCACCCTTTACTGCTGGAAATACTGGTCAAACAGGATGATCTAGCTTGAATGATCTTCAGACACACAACACATTTTCCTTATGTATTAGCTTCTCCATCTCCCTTCCAACCCCTCCCCACCAAGATGCATCCCTCCTCTGCTGGGACCCAGAGAGGGGCTTATGAAGTTCAACTGGGACTCAGAGAGAACACCCTCCAAGACCCTCATACATCCAACTGGATGTTTTCCTTCCCTGTCCTTTCCCCATTGAGATTGTGGATAGATTGGTGGGGGTGCACCTGTGACATAGAGCTCTGTTCCTACCTCATTCAAAATTTAATGTTCCGATTTGCCTCTTTGGGCTTTCAGTACTTGTAACTCTGGCCCCAGTTCCTCATCTTGGCTACCAGTCTGTCTATTCATATACCACATCAGCACAATAGCAGGACATGGAGTAAGACTATATAAAAATAATCTAGCTTTTTTTCTGCTAAAAAAATAAAGTGCAAAAAAGTACAGAAATCCCTCTCCCCAATTGATGAAGGTGCCAATTACATTTTTAAAGCATCAGCTTTAAAAATGCTTTAAGAAAAAGCTTTAAAAAAGCTCAAGTTTTTAAAAGGTAATAAGCTGCCTGTAAATGGAAATGGAATGTTATTAAATATTTAAAATATCTGGCCACCTAACTCCCACCAAAATGGATTTTGTCCTATGCACTTACCTGCATTATTAGGGAACTACATGTGACCGTCAAAGAGGGGCTTGGACTTGTAGGGGCATCATGGACTTAAGTGCCTCAGTGCAATTCTAGTTCAGCCAGTCAAGTCCTGCACATCCATTTTGCAAAAATTATGAGAGAAATTTTTTGACAAGTCAGCATGAGTTACACTTCCAAATACTTCCTTTGAAGCCTGTAAGTGCCTTAGCAGGGATTTGCAAAAGATTGCAAGGTGAACAAGTAGGCAAAAGAAAGGTAAACGAAAACAGTGAAGGAATTAACAAGGTCTGTTCTATTTATTCTGTTATAATAACTGTACCAGGTGTTGGCAATGAACTTGATTGGCAGTTCATCTTGAATTTAATCAAAGAAAATCTTTGTATGCCATGTGCATTTAAACTATTGGTTCACTGCAGTACTATTGACTACTGTTGAAATTGGCACACCAAAGCCTGTTATTCATATATACCAATACTTAAGATCATGGTAGTGTTGATTAGACATTGTAGGTGGGATAGCTCTGACGGTCCAAGTAAAGTGAGAGGCAATGATTTTTGTTATTGCATTTCTTCTATCTTACACAAGTCTTTGTTCTGATCTTTCTCCCAAGCAGTGTCTGCTTTTTTCTAGGACTTGGTACTTGAGAAAATGTGCCTATAGGATTCCCAACTATACATTTGGTCCAATAAAAAGTCACCCACAAAAAACCCCAAATATTATTTCTCACAATAATGATCCACAATTGTATCAGCTGAACTAAAACAGACAAAAAAGAAAACCAAAACAACAGAAGACCCTTCTTCCCCCAACAACAAAAAGGCAACATATGATATTGGTTCTTATACATCAGTAGGTACACCCACAAGGCATGGCCTGGAACTATGGATAAAGATTCTCCATATCTGTCTTACATGATCAGTGCCCACCTGAGGATCCTACACTTTCTCTCATGTCATCCACTGTTTTGCTACATAAAAGATAGGATGCATGATATCAAATTGTGGTGTTTGTGTTTGGCAATTACTATGTTTCCCATTTCTTGAAAGATTTTCAAAGTATCAGGTGGTGCTTGAGGACAAAAGAGAAAAATACATCTTCATATCAACTTGCTTTTTGGACTTTTAAAGTCAGTCAACTAATATTTTGTTGGTTTATTCATGCTTTTTGTTCTAATATTCACAAGTTCTTTTTAAAGTAATCACACTGAATGGAGAACAAAGTTAACAGAAAAATGGAACACTTAGTTGCAGAAATCAGCCTTCAGGAACTGGTGAATATCCCTAAACTACACATTCCTCTTTTCCTGCTGTTTCTAGTTATCTACACTCTGACCCTGGCTGGAAACATCCTCATCATTGTTCTAACTGTCGCTGATCAGCATCTTCATACCCCCATGTACTTCTTCCTAGGGAACCTGTCCTGCTCAGAGATCTCCAGACCTGACTGGAGACAGAATCATTTCTGTTAGGGGCTGTATCTTGTAGATTCCTGATTTTAGTTTTCTGGCACCTATAGTGTGTTATCTCCTGGCTTTGGTGTCTTATGATAAGTAGTTAGCAAAATTCAAACCTGAATGGTAGGGCCTACCTTCAGCTGGATCTTGCCTGAGTGGACATAGTGGATAGTGCCCTACTGAGAGTTTAAGTGACCCAGTTACATTTCTGTTGCTCCAATGAAATCAACCATTTCTTTTGTGATTCTGCCCCACTGATAAAGTTCCTGCAGTGACACCAGCCTAGTCACCCAGGTTATCTTTATGCTTTCCTCCACATAAATTCAGTTCCCATTTATATTAACCATGACATCCTATGTTTCTATTATCACCACAATACTGAGAATCCCCTCCACCACTGGGAAGGAAAAAGCATTATCCACCTGCTCCTCTCACCTCATTGTAGTAATTATGTTCTATAAGATGAAAACTCTTGTCTCTGAGATACCAAAAAACCTTGTACTTGGAGGCCTTAACAAGGTGTTCTCTGTATTCTGTGCTGTCTTGTCTTCCCTGTCCTATCCGCCAATTTACATGCTGAGGAACAAGGTGGTAAAGAAAGCCTTGAGAAATATTGTCAGTAAATCATGATTTATAGCACAACTGTAATGGTTTAACAAAATTAAGATACATCAGTTCAATTCTGGTAGTCATCCAAGCTTTAACTAGTCCCCCCTAACTCCATCTGAGTGGACTATCCAGAGTTCAAGTAAGAACATACTGAGTTTTTTCCAGTAGCTCTCTCTCACCTTCAGTTTAAGTGCTTCACCTAGGGATGGGACTGGAACATTCAGACATGCTTCAAATTTAGTAAGTGAAGCAGAGAATGTGGTAAATAAATGAAACTATAGGTGAGCCAGACAGATAACATGATAGACAAGTTTCACAGTAGAAATGAATGTCCTTAAAAATATCAAATTCTGTTCATCACTTTCTACACAGATGAGCCAAATTCTCACTGGTGTTCATCTACCTACACCTCGTTAACAATGATCTATGGCAGTCAAAGTTTTTGTCCAACTGCTTTGATGGACTAATGCTGCTTTATACCTTATGGGGATCTAGTTCATTAGATGCAATGCAGCTACAGTGAGTTACCACATTTAAGGAAGTAAGAAAGAAAATGTCTCTATTAGTTCTTCATTCCCCCTCTTACTGTATTTTTACTCTAGTGAGCATTTTTTAGTTTTCAGAGTTTCTGTTTTTCATTGTGTACTTCTTTCTTGCGAACTTGTCCTGCTTGGAGATGTGCTGCATCTCAACTATCCTGCCCAGGATGCTGATCAGCTTCCTAACTAGGGACAAAACCATTTCTGTTAGAGCATATTGTATAATTTGATTTCTTTGGTTCTCTGGTAGCTGCTGAATGTTGTCTCTTATTTGCAATGTCTTACGATAGGTACTTAGCAATATGCAAACCATTGTACTATGTAGACAAAATGCATGCTAGTTTTTGCTTCCAGCTGGCTGCTGGGTCTTGGACCAGTAGATTTGTGGCAGCTACCATCGCTGCATGTGGGATGTCACAAATGATTTTCTGTGGCTCCTATGAAATAAACCATTTCTTTTGTGATTACACTTCATTAGTTAAGCTTTCCTGTGTTGATACAAAACCTATGGTTCTTGTGAACTTGCTTCTCTCCTCTGTAATAGCACTACCTCCATTTCTATTAACTCTAACCTCCTATATTTGTATCATTGCTACCATTCTGAGCATCCCTTCCATCACTGGCAGGCAAAAGGCATTTTCCACCTGCTTCTCTCACCTCGTTGTAGTGACAATCTTCTATGGGACTCTAATAATTGTCTGTATGCTACCAGACTCCAGTACACTGAGAGCTTTGAACAAAATGTTCTCTGTCTTCTACACTGTTGTGACACCCATTGTCAACCCCCTGATTTATAGTCTGAGAAACAGAGAGGTCAAGGATGCCCTGAGAAAAGTTTTTAAGCAACTCAATCTTTCACGGTCAGTTGTGAGCAAGTTGGTTTGCATTTAATGTCAGCTGCATTAAAACAAAGATAGTGGGAGTTATATAATTAGCCCTCCATTAATAAAGCTGCTGTATTAAATAACTGGTTGTTACAAAAAAAAAAAAAGAAAGAAAATCTGAATAAGGGTTTGCAAGGACAGGTATTCCCTGTCTCATTAAAGTAGATTTATGGGTATATGTAAGCAAAAAGACCCATGGGGACAGGGCATAACCATGTACTACTAAGATAATCTCACTTAGTACTCAGATACCAGAGGAAATTGAAAGGTTTAGTAATAGAAAAGTGCAACTGAGTGTAAGCAGGGTCTTGAAGGCATAGGTGTAACCCTGTTGTGAGAAGTTAAATGAAAATTTTCTGATCCATAGGGTTTTTTTTAATCTTTGCACCAAAATGGAGATTTCATAATTTCTCAGTTGTTGTCTTTTACTAAGATTGTCAGAGCACCATTTTTTGCCTTAGTATTTTTCTGTCTCCCTCAATCCCCTTGTCTGTTTTTCAGTCTCTCTCTAGTTGGTAGTAGTAATATATATATAAAACATATAATGTGTGACTATATTAGACATACATAAATCAGCATATATGTGTGTATAGGTGAGTGTGTACATATACACACACGTTTATGTCCATATTCAGTTTCTATCATGCTGGCTAAAGGCCAGCCATCATATACTCACACTTGCTTATATTTTAAAACACAAATAAATGACATAGATATCTCTATTCTAAGGGAAACATAATATATACACATATAGAGAATTTGGTGTTTCAAGTTCCTCATTTTCTGATTTCACTTATAGATTCCACAATGTTACACAAATTTAGGTAAGTATTATTAACTTCTCAGTTCAGTCTTAACTAAAGCATGCACCATTGAACTTGACAATGTAATAGGATGATATACAAAGTATTATGGAAGTCACTCAAAATAAAAGAAAGGAATTCAGCTTAGAGATCTCTTGTCCCTCCAAACAGCTTGATAAGGCTCTTAAACCTAATGGGTTGTTAGATAGAAAATGGGCACCAGGTCACACTAAAGAATCTTTCGTCAGTCTTGGTTAAACAACAGAATTGTGTAATCTTTATAGTTTCAATGATAAATTTAGTGATTTCAAACATTTATTGCATGTTAAACCAAATTCTTATGGTTTGGTATCTTTCAGGACTTGTGTACCCATGATGGCTGGCCATCCCATTTGAGTAGTGATCATGACACTGTTTTCAAAGGATACGTATACATTTTTTCTTAGGCCTACCTCCTGGAGCTTCTCCTTAGCATCAGAGCCCTGCTGTTTTCTTCCTGAAGTGTATTAAGTTATCAGCTAAGCCATTTGCAACAGAAAATTAATGTCCATGTCTGTTGTCTGTAATCAGAGTCAGAACATAAAGAAAGGCCAAAGTGGGCTTGACACTTTAAAGAGTTCAGCTTGACTTCTCACCTTCTCTTCAGTGGAGTCTTTCTAGGTCTTTCTACTCAACACTTGTCTTTCCTCTACTTTGTGTGGTCAAAGCCTCATGGTAATATGTTGGCACAATGTGGGGGCTTGTGTGAATCATGGCAGTTAAGAATGAACCTAAATAAGTAGACATACCCAAGGGAGAGAGTTAGGCACTTAATTTCAATGGGATGTCAATATCCTATCTGGTATCTTTCTTGCAAAAAGCCATGCCACAATGGCTATGACACCTGCAACATAAGAATCAAGTTAAACTCAATCATATATAGTAACAGAACCATAAGTCACAACAAGAACAACCTTAATCAATGTAAACCAGACTCAAACAATAGGTAACAAGTAGGGTGTGTGAAATGACTGTTTTGATTCAGTTTCAGATTCAGCCATTTAGAGGGACAGTGATTCATTTTGGATCACTGTTCTGTTTTAATTTGGCTGAATCTGTTTCAGAGTTTTGATGCTGTTTTGGTGATTCAACCATAGGCTATAACGGGGAATCATTAAAATGCCTATAACTTTGTAATTTCTTGCCTGATTCAGATGGAAATAGCAAGGACAATAGCACCTTCTGAAGGCATGAAGCCTGCCATGTTTCAAGGAGATAGATATAGGGTTTTCTGTGAAACTGCACCTCAAACTGTTCAAAGCAAAACTCATATCACTTGCCGGCAGTGCCAGCATGCTGTAATCCTGCACTCAGATCTGGAGGCCCATGCCATCTGGGAAGGCTGCAGGGTTGTACCAAACTCCTACCAAGGTGCGCAGGCCCCCAGATCTGCATGCAGGATGACAGCAGGCTGCCATCCCTCCCCCAGATCACTGTGAAGGAAACTAAGGAACAGATTGCAGACACTGGCCAGATACAGATGTCAATATCAAAACAGTCCTCCCTCCTCCCTCCCTCTTCTTAGTTTCTGTTTCTATGCAAGCCTGGCTCCAAAACTCTGAAATTTTCCAAAACATCTCCAAAATGTTCCAGATGGTTTTGTTTAGTTTTGGAGATGTTTCAGAGTCTTCTATTTAATTTTGAATTTCAGGCACTGAAATGGGCCAAAATACCTCTAAAATGAAATAGCTGCTGAAGTTTTGCACAGCCCCGGTAGCAAGCTAATATTCACATAAATGAGCCATTATACCACACTGTCACCACAGAGTGATCGTAAAATACATTCAGGACTGTTACACTGAGACTGATCCTCAAATGGTTATATAACCCAGGGGTACCAAGCATGCTCAAGTATGTATAACTGGGCCATGGCATCATCAAGGGCAAATGCTCATACCTTCTGGAATCTTTTCTAACCATGCACACATTTGCACATGTTCCACAGTGTAATAAACAACAAGGCTAGAGTCTGGGGTCTACAGTCCAACTGGGCAACTCCACTTAGTTTCAAAGATCAGCTGTGTTCAGGGTAGTATGACCACAGACAGGTCTAAAAGCATAGCCAACAACAGGAAACAGAAAGTAGGCTGGCAAACTCTCCAATACTTCCCATCTGCCATAGGTGATCTATGGTGTGGTGGTTAATGTAGTATTCTAGGCAGTTACCAAGATTTATCTTCAAAGCCCTTTGGGGTGAAAATGGGTCTGCAAACCAAGCCATTCAGCTTTCAGTACTCTTTGCACCCATCTGCTTTAGAATAGGCACTCTCTACTGGCCTTGGAGTGCACACCCAGTTCAGGCCTCAGGGCGTGTCCTCGAGACTTGGGTGTTGGGCTGAGTTTGACCCTGAGGAAGGTCCTGGAACTTGCCTACCATGACTTGATCTTCTGTTCAAGAAGACTCCCCCTTGTAGTGGGACTCCCCCTTGCGGAAACTCACAAACTGGGTACTGCCCCTTGCAGGTGTTCTTGGGGTTCCACCTCTCCTACACCCTAGCCATATGCCAGCCTTCAGAATGACCAGTTGATGGGTCACCAGCTTGCCTCTTCAGTGTTCCCTCCTGTTCTTGTCCTCCCCTGCCTGTTCCTCTGTATCTTTCTTCAACCCGGGTGTCTATGGGGTGTGGGACTGTTCTTGCCTTGACTTCCACCTTGCCCCTATCTCTGAGCCATTGGGTTCACTGAGACTGCCTCTGTTCTTCTTCTAGACCCTTTAGGTCAATTGGGGAAGCTTCCCCAGTTCAGGTTCTGCGTGCCCTTCAAGATAACAAAGAACAAAAACAAGAAAGAAAAGGTAGAAAAGAAAGGAA
The DNA here is from genome assembly GCA_030014935.1 of Caiman crocodilus. Taxonomy (NCBI): domain Eukaryota; kingdom Metazoa; phylum Chordata; order Crocodylia; family Alligatoridae; genus Caiman; species Caiman crocodilus. The sequence continues at coordinate 973,988 of JAGPOW010001603.1, read as the reverse complement.
CAGTAGGGGTTTGGATGACAGCCCACCTCATTCACAAGTCCAGCATGTGTGGTCATCAAGATCCCTCAACACAGTCCTTTTTGGGCCGGCTGTCCTGCTGAGCTGGGTGTTTACCCTTTAAAGAGGGCTGGGCCCCCATCCAGACTCCTGCCAACCTCCTTTTTCAATGATTCTGGAGCCTGGGGGCCAGTGTTGCACCCTATCCCAGGTTTAGCCGCCACCCACCTCATTTCCCTGCCACCAGCTTTTAAATCTGCCGCGTGATGGTTTTTGGTAACGTCATCCACTGTCACTGTTCCCAGCCTCAAATAAAAGCGGCTGATGAACCACACCAACAGCCCTTCTCGGTGCAGCCCATCTTTTCCTGTTGGAGGTAAGTAATCCCCTTCCTTAGGGCTTTTCGTTTTCTTTTTCTGGGGGCTTACCCCAGCTTCAGCTTTCAGCATGGGAGGGATTCCTGGGACCTCTGTTTCTGTCCCCCTGGGACACTCCTCTATATGCATATGTAGATGTACAGAAGTACAGTTCCTCTGGAAACATAAGTGCTAAAAATGTTGTGTAGATGGTCAGTTGTGTAGATGGCCAGCGAGAGAACACAAAATGCCAATATCATTTAGTTCATCTCAAGAACTAGAGTGGAGCTCACCTTTGCACAGGAACCTACTGCTTAGAGCACTTACCCAGGTAGTGGGGGACCTGGGCTCCTGGCCTTATCATCCTGAGTGGGTTGCAACCCATATCTCCCACTTCAGGCTACAGAGCAGCCTGGGACTGGGGGGGTCTCTAGTCCACCTGTTGAAGAATCTGGGCTATGGGGCAGCCAAAAATTGTAAGCCATGAAGACAAAAAGGAAGTGAAGAAGAGAAAGTCTGTAGGTGAATTAAGGTGTTCTGGTAGAAGGGACAATCTGTGTTCATAATTGTTCCTGTTTTAGCCAGTGACTAAGTTCAAATGCATGGAAAGTCCTGAAAGCACAAACCAGATCTATGTCACTCCTTTCCCAATGGAATGGCATAATTTCTGGACTGCACTATTTTAGTTGTTGCCCAGTATATTTCAGTTATTGTGACCTGAGTGTTGTTATTGCTGATGCTGTTTTGTTTCTCCTTTTATTTTATTTTATTTTTTGCTTGTTTTTTACTTTTTCAAAGAAAAACTTTTTTGGCAGAAAGCAGAATTTAATTTAATGAAAAGTATATTGGAATTGAAAACATAATTTTCTGTTGCAAACCAGTTTTGACTGATTTTGGCAAAAAAACCCCAAAGATCAGATAGATCAGTGGAATTGAACAGAGAGGAAATAAAATACCTACTCAAGGTTATCTGGATTACATCCTGAATAGAATGTTAAATAAAAAAGAGCTATTTCCAGTAATCTAAACACACAGAAAAGCCAATAGTGTCACTTTCAATTTACACTGATTTGAGTAATAAATGATAATAAGTAATAGGTAAGTAATAGGTGCTATCATTCTGATCTTGTAACACTTTAAATCTTGTAATGTATAATTGAGATTGTGTGACTAAAGACATCATGACTTAAGACACCACAGCATTTCCAGTTATTGAGTAAACAGGGCACTGGTGAATGAGAATTTGGGGGGGGGAAATTCCTGACATGTGGACACCTGTAAGGTCCTTCTATATGGCCTTTGGCTTAAGCATGGATAAATGTATCCTCAAATGGATGGATGGATAAATTAGCACAGCTATTTAAAATATTTCATCATCTCCTGAGAGATGTTGTTTAAGGTGTTTTCTACCTGCAAGAACTTGAGATGCTGGGGGACTGCAAGTTAACTTGAATCTGCATGGGATCTGGGACAGAAGTTTAATAAACCAATTTAACTGAAATCAGTTACATCTGGTGCAACATCAATCCAAGTTTATCTTAAATCAGATTTGGCTGTTTTGAAAGCAGTTTATGTGTACTTGAATTTCTGTTGTGTTACAGATTTGAACTGGTTTACAATCACTAATATCAGCTTAATGTTTATTTCCTACTTAGGAGTGTGTGAAATGGGCTATATTCAATTCAGATTCAGATTCAGCCTGAATCGGGGACAGTGATTTGATTTGTTGATTTGGATCACTATCCTAGGTTCTATTCGGACGAATCTGAATCTGAAGATTCAGTGCCGATTCAGAGATTTAGCGATTCAGCCATAGACACAGCTTTAGATGCCTTTTTTACGTATTTTTCAGTACCAGGCGCAGCTCATGAATACTGCTATTCTGGGGCAGATGGAGTGTCTCACAGGAGAACTGGGAGGGGAGGGAGGGCCCCATATGCTCGGTGGTGAACCCGGAAGTGGACCAGAAGGACTTTCGATCCAGTTCTGGGTCTGCCAGAGAATGTCCTCCCCACAACCCCCAACACACACACACCTCCCGACTTCAGCAATTTTCCGCAGGGGGACTCTGGGCCCTGGGTATCCGCCCCCAGGAGGCACCAGTGCAGAAGTGCTTCTGGTCCACTTCTGAGTATGTTGCCGAGTGCACTGGGGAGCGCCCTGCACTCCTGTGCGATGCTCCATCCACCCCAGCATCGCAGCATTCATGAGCCACCTGGTACCTAGAGGGATGTAAAAAATCATTTAAAGCTGTGTCTATGTCCAAACCACTGAATCTCTCCAAATCAATTGAGAGGGTTTCGATTCCATTCAGAGAAATTAAAGGGTCTCCTCATTTGATTCATATTTGGAGATTCAGGCACTGAATCAGGCCAAATCTCTGCCGAATTAAATCAGAGACCAAAACTTCGCACAGCCCTTTCTTTCCCTAGCCATAAAGTAACAAAATTCCTTAGGAATGGTATTAACTAATCACTGTGTAAAATGAGCAAGGAAATATATGTTATAAAGACTAAGGACCACACTTGGAAGCTGGATAGAGCTAACCATAGTAGTCCAAAGATCACCTATGCCTTTCTTTTCCAGATAGTGTAAGTATTTTTTTATACTTGTTATTAGGTGTGTCTTGAAAGTTGTACTACCAAAACTTAGTGCTAGCTGAGCTTGTACTTTGCTTTCTAGTAAAGAGTGGTTTTCTTGGTTGTGAAAAGGCAAACTGTATCCTTAATTCTAGAAAACCCATCATAGGACAAAAAAGTCATGTCCTTGTCCTAATGATATGTTAAGTGATTTCCCAGCATTTCCCATGAAGAAATGATACACCATCAACTCCTGTTGCCATGAGTGACCAAACATTCATGATTACATGAGAAAACGTTGGTCAACCATAACATCATGGTTCAATGGAAATAAAGATGACAGTGTTCATACACCATCCTATATCTCTTCAGGACCTATCCAAGATACATAGTTAACTAGAAGTCAGTGTGTGTGCGTGCGCGCGCACATACACATGTGCGTGTGTGCATGTGTGTGGGGGGGAGGAGAGAGAAAGAGAGAGATCCTTATGTTCAGTGATTTTAAATTTCCCAAAAGATGTTTTTAACAAAATTTGATATGTAGTTTTGAACTTAGATGAAAACATCCAAGATTATTCAAAGATTACTTGTTGTAATCTTCTATGTCGCTAACATCTATAAAGATAATAATCATTTCTAAAAATATTGTATTTTATTGCCAACATTTCTATTTAAACATAAAAATGTAACAGAATATTAACATTTCTTTGTAGTTTTTGTTTTGCACTTTTTGAAAACAATGTCAACACCACCACTGCATGTGGTGACTGACTTTTAAGGAGAAACTTCACATCCACATCACAATGTGAATGATATCAAAACAAGACCCATATCCCAATTACTTTTGATAAGAAAATATTTTTCTGTCTGTTATGTGACCCAAGATTCTCCTAAGGGCTCCTTTAACTTCTTTGTTCCTTAGGCTGTATATCATGGGGTTCAACATGGGGGTGATGGACGTGTACATCAGAGCCAGGACTTTGTTACCATCAGATAAGTTAAAGGACTTGGGTCTCAAATAGATTCGGCTGCTGCTCCCATAATACAGCCTCACTACCATGATGTGTGAAGAACAAGTGGAGAAGGTCTTGAGTTTACCTTCAGCAGATGTCATCTTCAAGATGGTGGAGATAATATGAACATAGGACACAAGGATGAGACAAAATGGGGTAAAGATGACCAAAACAGTAGCTGTAAGTAGTTGCATTTCATACATAGAGGTATTGATACAAGAAAGCTTAATCAGTGGGGGGATGTCACAGAAGAAATAATTAATCCTGTTGGACCTACAGAAAGGTAAGGTGAACACCCAAGCTGTCTGCACCATGAACACCAAGTTACCACTGAACCAGGAGAAAAGTGACAGTAAAAGACAAACCTTTCTGTTCATAACAGTATAATATCTCAGTGGGTTACATATGGCCACGTAGCGGTCATATGCCATGGCTGCCAGAAGGAAGCACTCAGAGGCCCCTAGAAATAGCAGGAAGTACATTTGGGCAGCACAGCCCATGTGGGAAATACTCCTATTCTTTGATAGGAAATTCACCAGCATCTTGGGGACAGTGACGGAGGTATGGCAGATATCCAGGAAGGACAAGACACGAAGAAAGTAATACATGGAAGTATCTAGGGATGGCTCAATTGTGCCAATGATGATGAGCATGTTTCCCATCAAGGTGATAATGTAAATCAGTAGAAAGGCACAGAACAGAATCACCTCCAGCTCAGGGTGGTTGGACAAACCCATTAAGATGAATTCAGTCACCCCTGTTGCATTCCCTTCTCTTGATTCTTCATATTTCATCTGTAGGGGAGAATAAATATCCATATAACTTACAGAAATGTGTCATACTCTGACAGATTAGGGAGAGATTTTCAAATGCAGAGATGAGATTTAGGTTCCCATCCCATGGGAGTTGGGTCTTAATTCTCCATCCACCCTTAAGAAGACCTCTAAAGCATCATTCAGCGATAGTTTGAATCCACAGGATGGTATAGCCCAGCTTGGGTCCAGGACAACCTGGTGTTCAGGCCTGACTGTCACTACTGCTGCGACACCTTCCTATTTTCCCCCTCACCCACTTGTAGGATGCTAAGCTAACCCTGGAAGCTGCTAAAATGAGAAATAGGAATTTCAAATGAAGATCTTCTGTCCCCATCCTTTCAGCCAATGGGCTTCTGAACAGCAAAAAAAAAAAAATCATTAGTTTTGGTCAACAGGAAATTAAAATAGAAAAATTGAGTGAACGAGGAATAAGTGGACTTTTCTTTGGATTTCTATTGTTGCAGTATGCCACTCATTATTCCAAATTACCAGAATACTTATCCAATTTTAAAGCAGATTCTTGTGGTTAGAGCCTCATTTCTATGCATCTATATGGCACTTACATAGCTTCACAGATGCAAATTCTGGTGCACATGCAGTTTTGAAGTATGATGGCAGTATGACCAAGGCATTTTACTATGGCTCCAGAGATATACGTTCAACTGCTACTGTAGACTCATACCAAAGGTTGCCCCTACTTGGCCCAGCTGTAAATGGATATTTGGGCTGGGAAGTTCAAGGAGGCTAGATGAGTTGTTGGCCCCACAACCTCATTGCATACTATTAACTATAGAAATTGATGCACCTTAGCTTCACTCAGCCAATGGGCTCTTAAACTTAGCTGAACATTTGACTTGATTTGCTACAGTTTTAGAGTCTCCTTCCATCTGTGGTAAAAAGGAAAAGGAAGATCCTCCTGCTTTTTACCTTATAAGCTTGACAACCTGCCTAGGGAGTGGGTGACATAAATTCTAAAATTTCCTGACTCATAGAGGGTTTCAATCTCCATCTCCTGCATACCCTGGGAACTCTTGAGAAAGCCCCCAGACCACCTTCCCAGGAATTTTGGAGTGCATGTCTCAGTAAATGGGGAAAATCTGGGGTTTCCAGACCTCTGTGCCACTTCATCTTAACTACAGGTAGTGCAGGACCTAGTGCAGGTCTCAATGTGAAAGCAAGGGGTGCTAGGCCTCCTTGCCAGGACCAGCACCAACCTGTGCTTCACTGGGAGAGACAGGTCAGCACAGGTCCCAACAAGGAGATGTGGGGCAATGAGAGAGGTGAGGACTCTCCCAGAAAGGGGAACATGCCATCCCTTGTCCCACTTTGGGCCCCTTTGCAATGCAGGACAAGGGATGATGTGTATTTTGCCCAACGAAATGGATCAGCTGTGGTAAGAAATGTCCCCCACAACTGACCTCTTTCAGTTTGGCAATGTTTGTTTCTACCATTACAGGCACAATTGCTCTGGATCTCCCTACCCAGTTCCAGTTCAGTTTCTCTTAGATGATAAATATTAGTATCCATTTTGTCACACAGTCTAGATGGGAATGCTATGTCCATCTGCAGGCTGGATCAGGCTAGTGAACTGGATATGGACCATCGGGCCTGAACTGGCCTGATCTGGCCACAGGGGAGTGTGCAGAATGATTCCAATCCAGCCTTATCTGGCTGCCCAGATCTGGCCCCAATTTAGATGTGTGGGATGAAGACATGGGCAGCACATCCCTGATCTGGGCATGGGTGGGGAGGAAATGCATGGAGAACCTGGTCTTGATCCTGATGCATGGGGAAGGGGGAGGGGGGAATGTCCACTGCTTCCCCACTGTCAAGTTTCCCAACCCATGAGGATCCCTACACACTAGATGGGATGGCTCTAGGGGCTAAATTTGGTCTAGAGAACAGGAGTTAAGTCCCTTTGACTTACACGATCCTGATTGGCCTCATATGCACTATTTAAAAATCTAATTTTTGGTAACATGTAAAGAATGAGTTAACTGAAAAATACTCTGACCCTACAGATCCTTTAGGGAGGTCACCCTGGAGAAGCTACTTTGAAGAAGACGGATTTATACAAGAAAGAACATTCACTTCTAGCTGTAACATGATCAATGCAGAATTTTCTTTCCTGCCAGAAGATTACCAAAGTATAATATGGTTTATATAAAAAAACAAAATATTCTTTCTACAAGACAATTTAAAGGAAAATAGTATACTGCTGGGCAATGGAGTCAGGCAGGGTGCCTGATCTTCATGCCTTGAAATTTCCCATCTTTACAGTGGATGATAATTGTAATCTCTCTCTCTGTGACTCTGAGGCAATATTCACTATTATGTATAAAGTTATTTGAGATCTAAATGTGGAACCATCTAAACAAGCCTTTTGGAGCAGTTTTCTTTTAGAAAGTAATGATTGAATGCAATCAATTCTGTTAGCGGCCAAGTGATAATGACATCAACATTTTCTAAAGGAAAGCACTGAAACATTTTCAGTGCAATTTCAAAATGTTTCATTTTGATAACGTTTACATACCTCATCTCAACTTCACCATTTCCACTGTTGTATTTTATAGGCTTGAACAGAAAGTTATATTATGTACTGTACATTATATTGTATATTATATATTGTTTTGCATATTATATTCCAGTACATGACATTATATATTATTATTGCAGAAGACAAATTTCTGACTTTTGTCATAATCATTCATTTTGTTATAGTTCACTTTGTGAAAAAATCCAAGATATTAATATTTCATCTTAGTTCATACAAAAACAATTTAGGGGGCCCCCAAACCCTAGTTTCTATTATCACAATACTAACAGTAGCATTGGTAACAGTAGCAACAACAGCAGCACATACTTTGAGCCATTCCAAGGTGATTTTACTGAGTAGCAGCAACACCAGCAATTCCAAAATGTCAAGAAGATTAATTAGGGATCAATGTCCTATTCCCAGTGACTGTGTCACAATCTGTCCCCTACCATATATATAGCACCTTCAACTGAGGCTATCAAAATTAGAGCTAGGTAGAAAACGACATTCCTGTCCCAGTGATTTCATCCCATTTGAACTGGTATGAAAATAAGACTCTTCAAAGGTTTCTTTTTCCCTTAAAAAAACAGAAGGAGTAGGGTAGGGACAGAGGGAGCTAAGAATTGCTAATAACCTAATGGAAAGATTATTCAGCTAGACTGAGGGAAGCAAGATTCATATTGTTATTTGCCAAAAAAACTGTTAAATTGCTTGCATTAAATAAAAGAACTTCAGCCACATAGCCATGATTTTTCTCAGAACAGCTTACTGATTAGGGCACTAAACCAGAATGAGGAAGAACAGAACTATTTTTTGTTGCTCTGAATCAGGGAAGTTAGGATAATTGCACCATGATCAGTGTCAGTGCTTGGCTCTTTTGGGCTGAGTCTGTAGTTTTTGGCCAGGGATTCCATCCCAGGCCCAAATAACATTCCTTGACAAACATTCCAATAAAACTTTCACAGAAGTTGTTTTTTTAGCAAAAGGACATTTCATAATTTAAAAAAAAAGGATCTCAAGCAGCTCTATTGAGGAAAACTAGTAACATCATTTGAACCAGCCTCCCCACCTCTTGCTGATATAGATCATTATTTGTTCCACTTCAGCAGGAAAACTAAATCACAGAGAGATAATAAGTGACTATCTTTCTAGGTCATGAACTGTATTGTGAAAGACATACGAGTAGATTCCAGTTCTTTTGCCTGATTCAGTTCTACCATCAAATTCACTATCTCTGAATATACGTACTCTCCAAAAGGAGGTATACAACCAATTCAACAACAAAGCTGGGTGCAATGGAGGACAGACAGACACATGCACACACACACCTTCTCATACGAACCCAGGTGCCTTGCTATAAATTTAGTTTTGATTGTGCAGTTCTCAAGATGTTACATTCTCACAACAATAACCAAAGGCTGCATGAAAACAGAGAGACTCAGGGACCACCGTTGAAAAAGCACCAGAAACAATAATATTAAAAAAAAATCAGTTAAGTCTTGTAGATATTATCTAGCAAAATGTGCTCATAAGCATATCTTCATATCTGGATATTTGTATTACTCAGCTACAGATAACGGTGTAATAAAGCATATGGTAACCCATCAGGTTACTGAATACCCCTAAAACTACAAAGTAAGAAAACATGGTATTTATGAAGCAATATTAAAATGCATTTGGTAATGAATTTGGTAAAATGCATTTGGCAATGCATTCACTATCCAAGATCTCTGGATATCACTGTTTGCTTAACTAGAGTATTTAAAAAAAACACAAAGATTTTTCCTCATTAGGTTTAATGTTGGAAAAATACTTTTCAAATGAGAGGATACAACTTAATACAAACAACCATCTGGAAAAATATCAGTTAGAAGATATTAGCTTACCCTTTTGTGATCGCTGAAGCTGCTGGAGAGGGGGCCTATCCAAGTCTAACTTAATTAAAGTTTATATTCAGATTTTTGTTGTTCCTTTGACACATTATTTTATATTGTTGTTGTAGTTATTACTGTCGTCGCACCTAGGATCTGAAGTCATCAACCATCATGCTTGCTACAATACCAATCAAAAATAAAGAGAGCAGGCAGCTTGAAAGTATTTAAAAACCCAGTTGGTCTTTATACAATCTGTACATTCTGTATGATTTTACAGCTGTTTGTGGACACCGGGAGTGACAGCAACCTACCAAAATCAACATTTATTTAACAATTTAAAAAGCCAGATACTAATGGGAAGATCCTCAATTGGTCAAAATCATCTGACATTTTACACAAGCTGTGAAATCCACCTTTGGATTCTATAATAAAATCATTAAAATCAATAAAATCACACAATATACCCTGAGGTGTATTTTCGGTCTATCCAAATGTGAGTGCTAAATGGAAATGAAGTAAATACAAAATAATAAGTTCCTACCTTCGGCTCTTTCTGGTCTACCATCTCTGGGAAGATTGTGCAGATATCAGGACTCCATTTCATTCCCTTTCCAAGACCCTGGGGGCAGGAGTTTTTTTCTGGCAAAGATGAACGTTGCATCCTGGGACATTACAAACAAATACATCCATTTCTGAAAATGTTTACAGGGTTGGGACACATGATTTATAAGGAGAGACTGAGGGAACTGGGCCTATTTAGTCTAGAGAAGAGAAGACTGAGGGGATTTAACAGTAGCCTTTAACTACCTGAAGCGGGGTGGGTTCAAAAGAGAATGGAGCTGGGCTGTTCTCAGTGGTGGCAGATGATGACAAAACGAGGAGCAATGGGCTCAAGTTGCAACAACAAAAGTTTAAGTTAGATATTCGGAAAAACTCTCAGTAGGAGGGTAGTAAAGTACTGTAACAGGCTACCAAGAGAGGAGGTGGACTCTCCATCCTTGGAGGGTTTTAGGACTGGGCTAGACAAAGCCTTGGCTGGGATAATTTAGTTGGGACTGGTCTTGCTTTGTGCAAGGGGCTGGACTAAATGTGACCTCGTAAGGTCCATTCCAACCCTTATTTTCTATGATTCTTCTGATCAGTTCTGCTGCAAGAATCAGCAGCTTTAATGTGGGGGAAGATTCTCAAGTTGCTCTTTTTTTTTTTAGGATTAGGACATGCTCAACCCAATTCTTATTTACATTCAGACCATTTTGCAGGTCTGTGCAGGGTTAAGAAACATGATGTGTGTTCCTCCATACTTGAAGAATGGTAGAAAGCAGGGGATCAGGAACAGTTAGCATGGATTCACCAGGGGCAAGACATGCCTGACCAGCCTGACTGCCTTCTATGATGAGGTGACTGGCTTTGTGAATGTGGGAAAATTGGTGGATGTAGTGTACCTTGATTATAGCAAGACTTTTGATACGTTCTCCCACAAATTTCTCACAGACAAGCTAAGGAAGTATGGGTTAGATCAGGCTTGTCCAACATATGGCCCACAGGCCACCATGCAGCCCACTACATCATTTCCTGTGGCCCACCGCGCTGCATTGGGAAATGAAAGTAAACACAGTTTACTTTCGTTCCCACCCCTTGTCCCTCCCCTAGCCCCTCAGCAGCTTCCTAATGGATACTGAAGGGCTGGGGAAGGGACAAGTTTCCCACACACACCTCATCAGCTTGATATTGCCAAGGTGGTGTGTGTGGGAAGAGGAGTGCAGACCTGGCCCGCCTACTGCTGTCCCCAGCACCATGTGGGGAAGCCACCACTGCCTGGCCTGAGCAACTTGCTGCTCCCCGCCCACGAGTGAGAGGCAGCCTGACTTGGCCGCCTGGCCCCAAATTGCTGGTGGAGGTGGAGTGGCGTGGGTAGGTGCCTCCCCCCACCAGGCTGTCAGCATTGGTCACGCCGCATGGAGCAGCCCCAGGCTCGGGTGGAGTCTGCACTCGCTACACCCTGAGGTGCCTCCCGGCCCTGGTCCCAGCCCTGGCTCTGGCTTCCTCCAGCCTGGCAATGCGGACCTGTGGAGGTGGCGCAGAGGCTGGGCTAATCCTCATTGTCTGCCTCTGCCACCTCCTGCCCAGCCGGGGCACCGCAGGTAGGGCTGGGGTTGGGGTGGAAAGACGGCGCCTCCCCTGGGGCTGGGCCGGTGACTGTAGGCTCCTGGCACCTGTGTGTGTGGGGCGGGGGTCCCTGCCTTTCACAGGGGAGGGCAGCTCAGCTCTGACCCCCATCTCCTGGGGCCAAGGCTTTAACCTCGAAGTCTGGTCTTCCCTTCTGGGAGCCAGCTGTGCCCATGTCCCTGAAGCCAGGTGCTGGAGCATTACAAAGGAAGGCAAAACCCTCCACAGTCTGCTCTAATCTGACCATGGGGTAAAATTCCTTCCTGACCCCAGATTTGGTGATCAGTGGGACCCTGATCAGAGGGGCAAGACCAAGCATCAGCAACATTGTTTGGGCGGTGTCAAAAACACCCACAGCCTTGAGTTGTAAAATGTTGGTTCACCAATGGCAGACAGCGGGGGAGCCACAAGGAGCTCTATCCTTGTTGTGGCAGCACAGCCCTGCCTCTTACCCTGAAGTCTGCCCTGAGGCACACATGCCAAGCAAAATGCCTTTGTGTGCTATGCTCTGGCACCCATGGAAGGGGTCGCCTACCTCTGGACATAACCCTCTAGTCAAAAACCTCTGGATTTGGTCCCAGAGGGAGCATTGGCACACCCCAGTCAAAGTCCCTAGCCTCAGTTGCAGCCATCACCCAGTACCTCTGAGGAAGACTTAAAAACATCCTGGCACATATAGCAGAAAGAGGAAGGGTGGTGGTGGGGGCAACTAGCAAAGCCCAGAAGCATGAGAAGTACCCATAGTAGAACATAGGGATAGCTATGCCTAGATCAGGGGTAGGCAAAATATGGCCCATAAGCTGTATCCAGCCCACCAATTGATCCTAGCTGGCTCACCAGTGGGAGCTTGAGGTGCAAAAGTTGTGCCCTTTGTTGCTCTGCTCTGCCTCAAATAATAGCCCACCCTGGTCTAGATCAGTGATTCTCAACCTTTCTTATACCAGGACCCATTTGTAAACATAGATGGTCAGTCCCAACTCAGTGTCCCTCACTGCTCCTACCTTCAGACCCCAGTGCCCCAGTGTGTGGGGCATGGGGGGCCCCAAGTAGCCTCTTGCAGGCTGGAACTCTGTCAGCCCACAAGAGAAAAACCACAGTTATATGTCTTTCTCCTTTACAGGAGAACCCATTTTTAAAGTTTGCTCACAATCCTTTCATATATTCTTGAGACCTACTTTTGGGTTGCAATCCATGTTTTGAGAAATGCTGGTCTAGATCGTGCCTGACCAGTGCTGTCCAACATCTTTTTGAACACCTCTGATGATGGACAGTTCACAACTTCCCTAGGCAGTCTGTTCCACTCCCTCGCTATTCTAGCCTTTGTGAACAAAGGGGTGGTACTAGAAATACAGTGAGTTTTTCAGGCTCTGTTCTGTGCCTTGTCAGTTAACACATGGACAAAAAATAGGGGGAAGAGGTTTTCTCTTTAATTTCTACCTCCTCCCATTGGCAAGAAGCTGTTGGAAATTTCTTCCCAAGGTCTTGTTTGACTGGTAGCAGGATGCCTGCTGCCTTATGGTGTCCAGGTCCGGTACTCCCATGTAACTAGTGGGCGCCCAGTGCCTTTCCAAATCTGGCATTGGCAGTGTGCCCAAAGTTACATGGTGAATCTGTGGTAGAGCTGGAAATATAGTTCAACTTGCCTGACTCCCAGTCTTGGTGCTGAATCCATAGTCCACAGTTGCAGCAAGAGTAATGATTCAACTTGGTCCTTTCTGATAGCTAAACTAACTTGCCAATCCCTGCTTTCCTGGGTGTGGTTGCACAGCAAGCTTCAGCCAGCACTGAGGAGTGTGATTAACTAGCTATCTATTGCCTGTAAAGCATGGTGTCCAGAAAAGAAAACAAACACAACAGTACTTCATCTTCCTTCTGCTTCATCCTCTTCAGTGAAGTAGCTGTTGTACTATGAGATAAGTTATCAGATCTCTGGATAAAGTACAAACAAGAGAGGCTTTTGCCAGATCAGCTATTGTTTCCATTTCCCCCTTTCCTCTCTATTTCTCTGGCTATGATACAATAGGGCTGGTTGTGCTGTGGTTGTCACCAACTTGACCTTATACCAAGTGACCTGTTTTCAGCTAAGCTAGTCTCCAAGACTATTTTGGGAGGGTTATTTTAATCAATGCCTGGTCTGCTACTTTGCAGCTGGTTATGCCGATGAAAGTTCACTCCACTAGTCCAGCCTTGAGCATAGCAACCCAAGCACAAGGCAGAGCGGTAAAGAACATAAGGGGTATACCAGCTTTGGCACAATGATACCCTTTTCTTGGAGGCCCTCTGCCTCTTTAACCAGCAGATAGTGTATTGCTGAAAAAAGGGATAAGATGGGGTAACACTGGATATGATGGCGATGAATGAAGAGGCATGTAAGCATCTTTCACTGGGCCAGATAAAGCTAAATTCTATCTCTGATGGTCACTGAGGTCCCACCATCTTCATCCAGATGATGTTTCTGTTTCTCTTTGTGTGGGATTATGGGTTCAACTTGTTCCTACTTGTTAAAGATGCGTTACTAACAAGTTATTAATTCAATATAAGTACATCTTCTTGAAGATTATTCTCAATAATGTCCATATTTTGTTGCTTTGATTATTTTGCACGCTGGCTGATATCTTTTCCACATTTGATCTGTCAACTTGCATTATGCTTTTTTCATTCATTGAGAAGTGAGTAGAAGCTAAAGTGTTTATTTTAGTTAAGTGTTTGGTATTATTTCTTTGTTGCTTTTTATATTGTTTTTATTTTGGATTTTAAACCACATTTCCAGACCCATTTCATTATCATTTCCTGCAGTTTCATTGTTGTCAAAGGTCGCGTGACATAACTTCCTGATGTGATACCACTTCCTGTGTGGTCTTTGAATATGGCTCGCCATATCACTGGGTAATAAAAAGTTTGTGATCTGGCTCCACATTCAAAAAAGTTGGACACCCCTGGGTTAGATGAATAGCATTGGGCTCAAAGGGCAATCAATGGCTCAATGTCTAGTTGGCAGCAGGTATCAAGTGAGTGCCCCAGGGGTTGGTCCTGGGGCCAGTTTTGTTCAATGTCTGTGACAGGGCACCAAGTCTGCCCCATAACAGAACTTCAGGAGAGTGAAGGAAAGCAGAACACTTACCTTAGCAAGGAGTCTGAGGAGAGAAAGGAGTGGGACTACTGGGATGGGGAAGAGAGACCTGAATGAAAACAAAACCAAAGAACAGCATGTGCGAAGGCAGAGAGGCAGCAGATGGCCGGAAGGATTTAAAGGGGAATTAACCCAGATTTAGAGGAAAAAAGAGAAGAAAGCAACCCAGAAGAAACAGGGAGAAACAACAAGAGAGAGAAAAGGGAATGTAAGAAGGGTCCTGGAGAGAGACTTACCTGAGAAGCTGAAATGAGATCATGAAGGGGGACTTTGAGTTGGTGAGTCTGATACCTGAAGACATCGACTAACATCCCAGAGACTTAAATTTAAGAGAAAGGAATAAGAGTGGATGAAAACTAACAAAGAGAAAAGATTTTGATATTAGTAGTAAATACAAGGTGACATAGAATTACTATTTGCTTGGGACACATGCAGAGGAGAACAGGGAAAGCAACCAAGAAATTGAGAGTTCTCAAAGAGAGAGGGAACTAAATATATATAAGATGTTATTTATCTAAGAGAGACATAATAGTTGTACAGAAGGGTTATTTTTGTTAAACTGCAGACATGATATCTTCCTCATCACTCAGGACTGTGTTTATTTCCATACCTTATTCCATCAAAGTCATGGTGGGCGAGAAATAAAGGAAATTAACCAGTTCATATTAGTACAAGAGATCATGATTTATTTTGTGGGTGCAGCTTAACTTTCACAGTCTTCATCAACTACCTGGAAAATAGCATAGAGTGCACCCTCAGCAAGTTTTGCAGATGACGCCAAGGTTGGGGGAATTGCAGGTGCACTGGAGGAGAGATCTAGGATTCAGAGTGTTTTAGACAAATTGGAGGATTGGGCCAAAAGATATCTCATGAGGTTCAAGGACAAGTACAAACTCTTGCAATTAGGACGAACAATCCCATGCACTGGTACAGGCTGGGGGCTGACTGGCTGGGCAGCAACTCTGCAGAAAAGAACCTAGGGGTTACAATGGACAGTGAGCTGAAAACGAGCTAGCAGTGTGCCCTTGTTGCCAAGGGGGCTAACGGCATGCTGGGCTGCTCTGGTAAGTGTGTTGTGAGTAGGTCAAGGGAAGTAACCTACTGGAAACTATTCAGCACTGGTGAGGCCACATCTGGAGTACTGTGTTCATTTTTGGACCCCACTATAGAAAGGACATGGACAAATTGGAGAAAGTCCAGCAGAGGGCAACAAAAATGTTGAGGGGACTGGGGGACATGACTTATGAGGAAAGACTGAGGGAACTGGTCTTATTTAGTCTAGAGAAGAGGAGACTGAGCGGGGACTTAATAGCAGCCTTCAACTAACTGAAGGGTGGTACCAAAGAGGATGCAGCTGGACTCTTCTCAGTGGTGGCAGCTGACAGAACAAGAAGCAATGGTCTCAAGTTGCAGCAAGGGAAGTTTAGGTTAGATATTAAGAATAATTTTCTCAGTAGGAGGGTAGTTAAACACTTGAATAAGTTACCCAGAGAGATGGTGGAAGCTCAATCCTTGAAGGTTTTCAAAACCCAACTAGACAAAGGTTTGACTGGGATGATCTAGTTAGGGATGGTCCTGCTTTGAGCCAGGTGTTGGACCAGATGACCTCCTGAGATCCCTTCTGACACTAACTTTTTATGTCTCAATGATACTATAAAACAACATTGTAATCTTGACTGTGAAACTCAAGAGAATCATAATTACTTTAGTCTAAAAACCACCTTACATAAGTTTCACCTTTACAGATACACTGGGGATCATTCAGACTAAACCACACATGATCACTGGTGACTTTAACAGACACAGCATGCAATGAGGCTACACTGAGACTAATAAAGATGGTGAATCAGTAGAAGCTTGGTCTTGAATACATACCAGCTGAGCTTGATCCATGACCCAAATCATTCAGTAGTGACCACTGAAAACAAGGATACAAACCAGACCATATATTCACCAGCAACACCATTGTTGGGCTACGTAATGGTGTGAACTAGGCCCTTTTTCTACAAACACCATCACTGTACGGGAAGAGCTCATGTTAGCCAGGACAGAATAATGCAGGGAATCCTGGAAGATGCTGATTGTGTCAACTGATTTTATACGTAATAGCAAAAAACCATGGGAAACAATGCATAAACTAAGTGATGACTCATGAAAGGTAGATCAACATCACTGCTAACCAAATTGCTCACAAGATGGTTCTCAATGGAAAAAGCCCCAAAAGAAGAAAATACCCAACAGTGAAAAAATGGACATTCCAGTAGTCGAGTCTTTATCAGAGGGGGCTGATGAAGCATGGTAAAGGTCAACCTCCTATCTCAACTTCCTATGCACCAGAGTTGAACGCTCCAAGGAACTAATAAAGAAGTGGGGTACAGCCACCTATGACTGAAGCACAGAACCTCTGACTATGCAACACCTGCTGCAATACTTGCTGCTTGAAGGCAAGCGTACAATTAAAGATCTCACAAAGTACAATAAACAAGCCACAAGCATGTGTAACAAAATGGTCAAATGTGGTATAGAGACACAAGAAGAAGAGTGGCGCAGGGTCAGTCTATGGGCTAAATCAAGCCCTGTGTACCAGGATCAGGCCCTGTGCTGCCTCTGCCCAACCCTGCGCTCCCAAATCAGGCCCTATACAACCTCAGCAGGTCCCCACACACTGGGATCAGGCCTTGATGATCCGTGCCACCTCTGCCAGGCTACATGTGCTGAGATTGTGACCTGGAGTCCAGTACACTGGAAATGGGCACTAGCATCTTACACCACCCCTCACACCAGGATCAGGTCCTGGGCCCCAACACTGCCCCCTCTCAGCCATGTTTGCTGGGATTGGACATGCATAGTCCCTGCCCACCCTGCATACTGAGACTGGATGCCTGATGTAGTGCTGAGGGTCCAGAGCTCCCCTTGTGTCCTGAAATTTGGCAGCAGAAGAATGGTGCCATCATTTTCATGATGCCAAACTATCAGACCTGTAGGAAGCCTCATGAGCTGGAAGATATGATACTAGGGCTGAATGTGGCCAGCAAGCCAGAGGTTAAGTACCCTTGACCTAGTCAATAGTAAATCACTATTTCTCTTAAAGCTTTGGGTATACATGGTTAATGCAGGTTAACAACAAATAATAGCTGGATCTTCAAAATAAATTATTAATAATTACAAGACATGGGTAGAAATACAATCTGGATCAGTTGGACTCTATGACTAACTAATAACGGTTTACTGGATCTTTATTAAAGTGTATATTGATAATTTATCAAACAGTATGAATGCATGTAAACTTAACGTGAAATATGACAATGTAGCCTTACCTGAAAGACATAGACAGGAAAAGTTCCAACATTTGACTCCAATCAACAAACATTTTATTGAAACTGGTTCCCCTTAAAAGAGTTTTAAAATACTGAATTTAATTCATCAGGGTTTTATTTCTACACATATAACTTCAGTGTGGAACAGAAAAGTAAACCTTACTGAGTTTGGTGGAGTAAAGGCTTTGCTACTCATTAATTTTAGGTGGCTCAGGAAACTGTGAATCTCAGGATTGCCCACACATTAAGATATGTGATACCCTGTAGATGTCTTAAAATTATGCCAGGGGAGGTTTATCTCTGATCTGTGTTACCTAGCTCATGTTCCATGAATTTGTAGCCACCCCCAGCGATAAGCCACCCAAGTTTCAGTTCTCCAGCATCCCAGGATGCAGTCTCCTCCCCACACCTTCCTGTTCTATGTGGACAACCCAGACTTGGAGCTCCTAGTCAGGCCCCTACTTGCCATACCTTTAGGGCATTTATACACATACATTTGTTTGCTCAGACTCACTGGAGATCTGGCACATTGGAGGAGATTTGATTAACTGAGACTTGATTATCTGCACTGCATGCGAGCTGACGTGCCTGGCACTGCGTTGCATGCATTTGTGTAAACAGCGAAATCTGTGTTATCGCTGAGAAAATGATAGCAGTGCACTTTTGAACTTACACACCTTTGATGTGCTTTAGTTCAAAAGCGCACCACCACCATTTTCTCAGCACTGACACACATTTCATCATTTATACAAATGCATGAGCTGCAGTGCTGATCACTTTTAAAAGCACCCAGTGCTGCAGCACAATCGTGTCCATAAATGCCCCTAGTGGCAAGTCACAGCTGTGCAAGTTGGGGTTACGGGTTTTTAGCCTGAATTTATAACTACTCTAAACTTCAACTAATACAACAGCGGTCAACATTTGAGAAACTGAAAGTGCAACATATAACAAGGCACTTACTTTGGGGATTGTGAAATGAGTTTTGGCCAAAACATGGCCAAACATGCACGCTCACAAACATTTCACATAACATGATGCATTTCACATAACAATGCATTTAATTTCAATTTTTTAGACTGAGTGGAAGCAAAATCATCCCCACCACATTCAGTCTAGTTATTCCTGGAGTGATAGATAGCCGAGTTAATGTTTTAGATTGAAAAAAATTTCCATTAAAACATGGGGTTTAGCCAAAATTGAATTAAATCTGGGTATTCAACTTAGTTTTCTTGTAAATCCTACCCTTCTTGAATTTCTTGAACTGTGATTGAAAGTTGTGCACTGGACTCCTGGCACCCCTATATCAATGAAACAAAATAGATTGTCAAGATTAGACATATTAAATTATTGCCGCTCACTCACAGATGAAAAAGAGAGTGTGTACAGTATAAAATTCCAAGATATAGAGGGTACCATGACAAGAGTACAGTCCCCAGGGTCACATAAGGGGAATGAAATGGAGCCCTGAAATCAGCATGTTCATCCTGGAGAGAGTAACCAGGAGAAGCTAAAGGCAGGAAGAACTTCTTTTGCATTTACTTCAATTTCAGCTAACGCTCATGTTTGCATTGACTACTCAGGAATTGTTGGGATTGACCCAAATCATCTTATTATGGTAACTAGAGTTGTATTTTCAGTTGAGGTAAAATTGTCACAGAGAATTTTTACCACCGGAGACTGTGTTCTTTAGTTTCCTGTCTTGCATTTCTAGTGATATTTCTAACAACAATGAAATAGGTGTTGATTCAGGTAAGTTACTGACAGCCCTAGAATGCACATACAATATAACCTTTTACAAAATATAAAGAATTAACCAGCCTTTAAGCTTTTTTTGAAGTTGCTGTTGTGTTTTAATTGCATTGTTCCTAGCAAAATGGTCCATGTGTGGGGATCCTTGGTGTTGCTGTCATCATCATGAGAATGCAAGTATAATGAAAATCTGAATATACAGGTCTAATTAAATTCAGGCAGGAATCATCTGAATCTGGAAATCTCAACTTGGTAAGCCATTTTTTTTTTAACTTTATTGAACACTACCGTTAGAGCAATTCTATAGAGTACTTCTATTTTTAATTTCCCATCTAACAAAATAAGCTGTTATATCCAGAGATATTGAACGTGGAATTATATCATTGTCAGTGTAGTGTTAGAGCGATGTTGTGGCTGTGATGGTCCAGAAATGAGTCGAGAGGAAAGAATTTCTTAAGATTTATCTTTTGCTGGACTATTTATCTTTTCTCAGTAGTGGCAGAATAAGGAGCAACATTCAAGTTGCAGCAAGGGAGGTTTAGCTTGCATATTAGGAAAAACTCTCTCACTAGGAGGGTGGTGAAGCACTGCAACAGGTTACTTGGAGAGGTGGTAGAATCTCCATCCTTGGAGGTTTTTAAGGCCTGGCTCGAGAAAGCCCTGACTGGAATGATCTATTTGTGGGTGATCCTGCTTTGCGTAGGGGGTTTGAATAGATGTGACCTCCTGAAGTCCCTTGCAACCCTCATTTTCCATAATTCTATGACCAGCTATGTAGTTGGGATAAAGTTAAAGAAGCTTTCTAATGTCTTGCATTCAAAAAGCTTGTCTAACTTTATCTTAATTGCATAATTGATCCAATAAAAGAGACCACCCTAAGGAATTCTTGCCTCTTGCATCGTCAATTGAATTTTAATATCACTTTTAAAATTCTAGACTCTAAGCTTCCTTATTTTACAATTTTTGAGCTTGCTGGCAACCTGACAGATTATGCTCACTTTATCATCGTTTTAGCTTGACTGTAGCTTTGCAAAAATACCCAATAATGAGGGCTGTCATGGGAATACCATTTGCTCAAACATATTCATAGGCAAAAAGTGATCCCTGGTAGAAGTTATCACTGCTGAAAGCTGTGCTGACTCAGCTCTAGTCTCTGCATCTCTTCGTTTTCATGCAGCTCCTGGTAGTTTTGAAAACATGGTATCTTGAGAACCTAACAAACACACTGGATTAATCAGCATGGCAGGTGGATTAATAACAGAAACTATCTGCCTGCCTTTATATTGTATACTGTGCTTATTTCTGTCCTGGTGAGTCATATATTCTGTTATCTGCAAAACTGTGTACTTTCTTTGTCATAGAGAAAGAGGTAGCTAGCTCTGTTAGTCTGAAGTCAAACAGAAGGCAGGATAGATTTTCACCTTATAGACTAACTGAATCAGACAGTATACAGTGTATTTTCAAGGAGATTTGGGATCTGAAGCACCCAAATACAGAATCAGGACCCTGCTTTTGAGGACATGAATACTGGCATCCCTTATTTCACTGAAATGCCTACTAACTTATTGCCTATCCTGTAGCAGGGGTCTATCAATCTCTGCTTTTGAACTGTTCCCCTTAGTTTCAATAAATAAGACTTCATTTGATTAGAATCCTGAATCTGGGGTTTCCACATCCTTGTGACTAAACTAAAAAGGTATCCCCTTTTCCAGCAGAGAAAAGAACCTCCCCAAAAGAAGACCCTGTGATGTTGAGACAGAGAGAGATTTGACAACTCAACTGTACCCAATAGGTAAGAAATAGGCACCCTCCCCACTATTAGTTATTAGCTATTCTTCTTCCCTATCTTCCACTCCTTTTTTCCCCAGAAAAAAAAGAAACTTGGAAAAGCTCTGGTATCATTCCAATTTAGACTGAGAAATTTTTTAAACTTCAAATGATTTTATGAAACAGGAACACTTCTACTTTCCTAGATCTAGGTCCTCAGATATAGTGTACATGTATTAATGGTAGGAGATACTGGGACAGAATTACACTGAACGGGATCTTTTTTCCCCACACTGAGTCTTCATGATATTTCTCTGGAATGATAGGGTTCCTCACTCAGATGGGCATAGAAGGGTTCAAAGCACTGGCTACTGTAATTATCATCATCACTACAAGCACAAATAGGAAAAATGCATTCCACTTTGTTGAAAAGCAGCATTTCTGTCCTATAGGAAATTATGCAATTTCAAGATTCTGTTTCATATGAAATAATGCCAAAATGTAGAAATCTTGGATTTTTTCACAAAATATAATATTTCAGAATGTTTCATTAGGACAAAGTCAAAACATCCCATTTTCATTTTATCATTTCCATTGCTATGCAATATGTATTTGGGGTGTTTTATTCTATTCTAATGAACATAACAGTTCAAACAATAAAATAAAAATAAAACAACCAACCTTGTCAATATTAAAAATATTAACATTTTTGAAAGAAAAAATTTTACTAATTTTATGTTACAACGCTGTGGTAACCTGTACTTTCCAATGATATATTTTGATTTTGTTGAATCATCATTTGTCAGGGGAAAATTATTTTGTGCCAAAAAATGTTCTATATCTTCCTTTTAACATCTCCCTATCTCTCTGTACATACTTGTCCAATCATTTACAGTCACATATTTCCATATTCAGTTCTCTGAACATTTTTTATAATTTACTTGTTTTTCCTAATCTCCATCCTTAGCAAAAGAACTCATATTTCCCCCTCTATCTCGTATATTCCTTCTAATTCATGAAAACCTGCATGATTCATATTATATGTACCCATTAACTTTTCCATCTAAATTTGAATAACGTTTCTCTGCATTTCCATAATATTCTGTATATGAAGATTTCAAATCAGTTAACGTTGCCTCACAACCCCATGAAGCGGCAAGTAAAAAAGATCTTTTGTTTTTTTTATATACCAGCTAGCCATGGTGTGAAAAGAGACAGTAACTCACTCATCCTGCTTGCATATTCATTGCCTGCCAGTGCATTAAGGTGTTTTAAACAACATACATACAGTTTACCATTCCATTTGTTGTGCAGAAAGTAAAAGTTGGGGGGGGTTATACTACCCTGTTATTCTGTAACATTCACCTACCAAGAAAGAAAGCTGTTTGCCTCTCATTTGAGATCTGTTGGCAAATGTTCATCTGGTACAAATAAGAATAGCTCAGTTTCAAGACAGTGGGATGATCTACCTATACAGTCTTGTGACTTTGTAATTCATCTTGTTGGGGGAATAAGGAAGGTAGCAACAGTTAAAAGGATTTGAAAGACTGTATAATCTAAACAGATATCTTGGTTCCAGGTAACAGCCACATATATGTAATAGGACTTGAGAATGCTGTGGCAATATTACCTATATTTGTTTCACCCTCCTTCTTTCACACTTCAGTTGACTCTTTGCTGAAGTATAGGCCATACTGTTGTATCTGAAGAGCTTTCAAGAAAACATTGCACATATTTCAGTCTTAAAGCTAATAATAAGCAATACCCAGCGAAATGGATGTTACTAGCAGCCAAACCTCTTTCACAGAGAGGATCACAATGTTTCTTACTGAAATAAATATGCAAGGCACTCATGCAGCAGTATGAAAAGTAAGATGTATTACCAATATTCTTTGGAATACTATGAGTTTCTTTTAAAGTAAAATATAAGTAAAGATACTCATGTTCCTCATTTAGTGTTTCCCTCCTTTATTGCGTTTACTTAACAGAATCATAGAAAATTAGGTCATCCAGTCCAATCCCCTGCTCAAAGCAGAGCCATCCCCTGCTAGATCACCCCAGCCAAGTCTTTGTTTAGCTGGGTCTTAAATACCTCTAAGGATGGAGAGTCCACAACCTCTCTGGGTAACCTGTTTTAGTGCTTTACTACAATTCCAGTGAGAAATTTTCCTAATATCCAACCTAAATGTCCTTTGCTGTAATTTGAGACCATTGCTTCTTGTTCTGTCATCTGCCACCACTGAGAACAGTCTGACTTCACCCCCTTCGGATCTACCATTCAGATAGTTGAAGTCTGTTATAAAATCCCCCCTCCCCCAAATCTTCTCTTCTAAAGACTAAATGAGCCCAATTCCCTCAGCCTCTCTTCATATGTCATGTGCCTCAGCCCCCAAACCATTTTCTTTGCCCTCTGCAGGACTCTCTCCAGCTTGTCCACATCCTTTCTATAGTGGTGGAAGAGGGTGGACGAAACTGGACACAGGACTCCAGATGTGGCCTCATCACTGCCAAATAGAGGAGAATAATCATTCTCCTTGATCTGCTGGCAATGCTCCTGTAGCAAAACCCCTAGTTTTTCTTTTTTTAATTGATTTTAAAATACATTCCCTCCCCTTCCCCAACCATTTCTGACTTTTTTTCTCCCTCTCTATTCCCTATAGATAAGTATATGTAAGCTAAGATGTAGGGTAAGCTTTAACATTTTATTTTAGATAGTAAGTTTCATTTTTCTCTTCCCTCTTTGCTAATAAGTGCCCTGCTATTTTGATATAGCCACTGTTTTATAAGTGATAATCCTTATGTTTAAATTGATTTTTTTTTTTACTGCTTTTATATTGTGTGATTACTGTTTTCGGCCTATATATGTAAGTTAGCATAAGTCATGTCAAGTTTCCATCTAGTAAGGTCAAGTCTCCATCTTATCCCCATGCCCGGTTGTGTAACCCATGATTCATACCTACTTCTCCTATGTAACTTGATTCCTGAATGAATGAGGGTGCTTGAGAGACAATGGCAGTAGGTCTAAAAATAGCTACCTCTGAATGACTAGCATTCAAGAAGCAAAAGAAGAGGCAATCCACCATTGTGCCAAGCTGCATATGCTCAGTAAGAACACCTGGAGCCCCCGGCACAGTAGTGACATTGCCTGGACAGGCACTCCGCATAGGAGATTGGAGGCAGTCTGCCCCATAAAAGGGGTAGTGAAGACTAACTCCTTGGGACACCCTCTCCATCTGGACCAGCACCATGCCACACCACCTATCCACCCAGAGGCCCTTTCAGCAACACCACACTGGACAACACCTGCTGGACAAAGACCCCTTTCCAGCCTAAATAGGTAGCTATCACCACCCTCCCCATCTTCAACCAAGGACTTGGACTCTATTTCTCTTCCCTACCTGGACTCCAACCCTTCTATTGAGTCACTTTCTCCTGCTGCCATTTTGTGTGTGTATGTGTGAACCAATAACTTCATGGGTCTGTGTAGTGTGTTGTCTGTTTAATTAACCTGTTATTTGGACCCCTGAGTTGGGTTTTGCTTTACTATGGTTTGGCCCTGCTCCAATCTCTGCTCCTTGCACCTCTAACTTCTGTCTCATTTCTCCCTCTTCTACTTCTGGCTCACTGCCATCTCCAACGCCTGTCCTGAGCTCCAGTCTGCCTCCAAACCCCCTGTTTCTTTGCCACTGTCTTATCTCCACTGCCTTTTCCTTTTCCCCTGAGCAACCAGGCTTCTGCCTCAGTTTCTTTCCTCCTTGCCACCAAATATCTGCCCCCCCAATATCTCAGCTGTCTGCCTCAGTTTCCAGCCCCAGTCTACCTTAAGTAAATCTGTTCCTCAGCCAGCTTCTCTTAGTCTACTGGTTCTAATCTCGGTTCTGGCAACTTTCAATCCCTACATTTTAACTCTTTCACCTGAACCTCCCTCTAAGTATCCCAAGCACACACATACACACTGTACCATCCAAGTTAGGAACTTATCTGTGTGTATGTGTAGTTGGGTTGTATGTATGTGAACTGGTGAGTGTGTGTTTATATACACACACACAGACACACACACACACATACATATACATATATACATATGTCATTGTGTGTATGATATACAAATTAGTGATCTGTGTTTAACTTTTGGGGTATATAGTGTATGTGCTTGAATTAGTGATAGGTATGCATGTGCCTAGGCTGGTTTGGATGTGTGTGTGCCTGAGCTGGTAGTGTTTGTGTGTATGCACCTAATTAATTTGTGTGTTTGTATATGTGCAATTTTGTCACACATCCCAGTCTAACAGCGCAATATTGAGAATTAGCCTGACCCCACAGGGCAACTCTCCTGCTATACTATACCATTTATATCAAAACTTAAGTTTCAGTCTAGCATTTTCATCTCAAAACAGGCACAAATTTTGAACACACATTCACCTCTCATTTTAAATCAAAGATTTCTCAGGCCAGATAACATGGCCAGAAAATAGTATGTATCCTGGACTAATTTAAGCTTGAGTATTTTGGCCCTTTCCAAACAGTTTAGTGTTTCTAGATTAAGCAATTCATTCTGGGTTTGAGTTTAGGAGTTGACTTGTCTCTCATTTGGTGGAGAAGCAGAAAGCTGGAACATGTATATAAAGTGGCACAGTTGAAGCATCAATATATAATAATATATATTTTTGGCTCTGCCACTCTGTGAGGCAAGATCAGATCTGCATAAGGACAGATAAGTCAGCTCTGCCCAGATCTACCTCCAACAGAGAGAAATGACTCTAAAGCAGGGAGCTAACAGGTTATTGTTAATTCCATGATTTATGCAGCCTTTAGAGGTGACGCTCGCTTCCTTCCCAGCTCTTTCTTTACGTCAAAAAAAACCTATGAGATTGGACAAACATTACCGTTATGCAGGGTTTCCCTACCTGGTAATGTTGGTAGTCAGCAGTAGCATATTACCTATCTTCATTCTTGTTTTCCAGAAAAATGCTTTAACCACCAGGCCACCATTAAGGCATTATCCACACCACTCTCTAATAGCCCTTGAAGCTGGCCCACCGAGAAGCTAAGTGAAGGAAATAGGTAATGCCAGGAGAAAGAAAGCAAGCAACTCAGTGGTCATATGATTTAGTGAGACAGACACTGCTCTGGACTGGACAGAGCCTTGGGTTTGAGCCTGAGTCCCTGTTCCCAATGGCTTAGAATCTTTTGCAGTTCTGTTTTTGTGTTGAATGTTTAAGTGTGCTAGCTTCAAGAGGAATACTGAGGAAGGTTCTGAGCAATGCCTACCCAATGGCCTGTTCATTAAAGCACTTTTTTAGGAAGCAGGTGATAAATATTTAAACCCTATATGTTTTTAAGGGAGCCTAAAACACATAGGCACATAAAATAAAATAGACTTTATTCCACTAAATATTCTAAGTAAAATCCATGATTTGTCACCGCTATTTCTCTGGCTTTCTGTAAGCTAAAGAAAGCCAAATGCTGCAGTATAAAGTGTGGGGGAATCTATCTAGCTACATGTCTGTCTGTCTCTCTGTACATATATCTAAAGGGGCCAGTTAAAATGATCCTCTAGTCTTCTTTTTTTTTAAAGAGGAGGGTGAGGAAGTGGACAGATGTTTCCATTATTTAAAGGACACTTGTAGAGTATGTAGACTTAGACTTGGGTTTTCATTGGAGCCTAAGGGAGATCTCCTTTAACAGAAATTGAAAGTGGCTTTTTTGTGTGTGACAGTGTTTACGTTACTGGAAGTACCTCTTGACTTTTTTTTTTAACATTCGTTTTCAGGAATTGATCCAGCTAAAATTGAGTAGGTATTTCATTTCCTATCTGTTCAATTTCACTGATAGATCTGATGAATTTTTTCCCAAAAATCAATAACAACTGGTTTGCAACAGAAAATTATGTTTTCACCTCCAATATACTTCTTGATGTGTTATCTGGATATGTATTCTCTCTTACAGATGGAGCAAGCAGAAGAATTAAAAATGGGAAATCTCACCAGGATAACCAATTTTTTCCTTTTGGGTTTGTCCAACCACCTTAATCTGGACGTGTTTCTTTTCTGCATATTTCTAGTTATTTATATAATCAGCCTGATGGGAAATGTGCTTATCATCATTGTTACAGCAAACCCATTTCTTTGCACTCCCATGTATTACTTTCTTCATGTCTTATCTTTCCTGGATATTTGCTATACATCTGTCACTATCCCAAAGATGTTGAAGAATTTCCTGTCAGAGGACAAATACATTTCCTACATGGGCTGTGCTGCCCAAATGTACTTCCTGCTCTTCCTAGGGGCCTCTGAGTGCTTCCTTCTGGCAGCCATGGCATATGACCGCTATGTTGCCATATGCAACCCACTGAGGTATTTTGCTATTATGGACAGAAAGATTTGCCTTTCATTAACACTTCTCTCCTGGTTCAGCGGTAACATGGTGTCCTTAACACAGACAGCTTGGGTATTCACATTGCCATTTTGTGGGTCAAATCAGATTAATTATTTCTTCTGTGATATTCCCCCACTGATTAAGCTTTCTTGCATCAACACTTCTGTATATGAAATGCAGCTATTTACAGCTACCATATTGGTCATCTTCACCCCCTTTTCTCTCATCCTCTTGTCCTACATCTGTATCATCTCCACCATCCTGAAGATGCCATCAGCTGATGGCAGATATAAAACCGTCTCCACCTGCTCCTCACATCTCATGGTGGTGACATTATACTATGGGAGTGGAAGTCTGATTTACTTAAGACCTAAATCCACTAACTCTCCAGACAGCAGCAAACTCCTGGCTCTAATATACACAACTGTAACCCCCATGTTGAATCCCTTGATCTACAGCCTGAGGAATAAAGATGTAAAAAGGGCATTAAGGCAAATCTTGGGTGATAGGATGATCAAAAAAACATTTTGTCATGAAAAATAATGTGTATATTGGTCTTGCTCTGACACTGGTTACACAACTATTCAGATTTTGACTATTGTCTTTGAAATAATGCAGTGGTGTTCAGATATCGCAAACTTAAACCATAAAAATATAGTCTCTCTCTCCCCACCTCCAGCAAATGATTCATGTTCAAATTAAAAATAATTCAATATTAGTCAAAGAATGGGAGGGGGGAGGCATCAGCTCTGAAATTGTTTGCAAGGCAGAGAAAATCTAAAATAAATAAAGAAATAAACCCTCCCAATAAATAAACCCTCCCATGCATTTAATAAAAATACTATTGACTTTTTCTTTTTTTTTTACTCTCCATTTAAAATCATAGTGGAAACTTTGTTGAAAACATCAGTTTTGGAAAGTTTCTAAATGTTCTATAATATACTCTAATAAGATTGGCCATGTGTATGTGAGTTTGCTTTCATTACATCTTTACTTTTTTGGTAAAACTGGGGTGAGTTTCAGAAAGGGGAATGTATTCTTACCCATCTAAATCTACCACACCTTTACATGAATGTTTACCAAAAGTTAGGGGTTTAATCATGAACTTTTGGACTACTGTAGCAAAGTGAGTTGCTCGCCTGACATTAGAAATGTAGAATCATATAAAGTTAGGTTTGGAAGGGACTGCAAGAGGTCATCCAGTCCAACCCCCTGCTAAAAGTGGAACCACTCTCTACTAGATTATTCCAGCTGAAGCTTTGTCTAGCCAGGTTTTGAAAACCTCCTAGGATGAAGCTTCTACCACCTCTCTGGGTAACCTGTTCCTGTGTTTAACTACACTCTTGGTGAGAAAATTCTTCCTAACATCTAACCTCAACTTCCCTTGCTGCAACTTGAGACCCTTGTTACTTGTTCTGACATCTGCCACCACTGAGAATGAGCTCCATCATCTGTCAAACCCCTCTTTAGTTGCTTAAAAGCTGCTATAAAGTCTCAGTCTCCTCTTCTCTAGACTAAATAAGCCCAGTTCTCTCAGTCTTTCCTCATAACTCATATCCCCCAGGTCACTGGAATCTCTCCAATTTGTCCACATCTTTTCTGTAGGGGGGGGACCCTAAAACTGGACACAGTACTCCAGATTTGGCCTCACCAGTGCAGAACAGTGAGGAAGAATCACTTCCCTTGACCTACTGACAACACTCCTACCAATGCAGCCCAGGATGCTGTTAGCCTTTTAGGAAACAAGGACACACTGCAGGCGCATATTCAGCTTGTTGTTCACTGTAACCCCAGGTCCTTTTCTTCAGAGCTGCTGCCCAGCCAGTCAGCCCACAGCTTATACCAGTGCATGGGATTGTTCCATCCTAAGTGCAAGACTTTGCACTTGTCCTTGGTGAAACTCATAAGATTTATTTTGGCTCAATCCTCCCATTTGTCTAAGTCACTCTGAATCCTAGTCCTACTCCCCAGTGTATCTACTATTCCCCCCACCTTGGTGTCATCTGCAAACTTACTGAGGGTGCACTCTTCCATGTCTTTGATGAAGACACTGAACAAAACTGACCCCAGGACCGACCTCTGGGGCACTCCACTTGATACCAGCTGCCAACTAAACATTGAACCATTGATTACTACTCTCTGAGCCTGATGCTCCAGTCAGTTTTCTATCCACTTTATGGTCCATTCATCCAGCCCACACTTCCTTAGCTTGCCTACAAGAATGTTGTGGGAGACCTTATCAAAACACTTGCTAAAATCAAGGTAAACCACATCCACCAGTTTCCCCACATCTGCAGAGCCAGTCACCTCATCATAGAAGGCAAACAAGTTGGTCAGACATGACTTGCTCTTGGTGAATCCATGATGACTGTTCCTAATCACACTTTTCTTCCCCAAGTGCTTCAAAATGGATTCCTTGAGGATCTTCTCCATGGTTTTTCGAGGACTGAGGTGAGGCTGACTGGCCTGTAGTTCCCTGGATCCTCCTTCTTCTCTTTCTTAAATATAGGAACTATGCTTGCCCTTTTCCAATCAGCCAGGACCTCTCCTGGTCACCATGAATTTTCAAAGATGATGTCCACAGCTCTGCAATCACATCAGCCAACTCCTTCAGCAACCTTGGGTGCTTACCACATGACCCAATGGACTTGTACATGTCCAGGTTTTCTAAGTAATCCCTAACCTGTTCTTTTACCACTAAGGGTTGCACACTTTTTGCCCAAACTGTACTGCCTGATGCAGTAGTCTGGGAGCTGACCTTGCCTGTGAAGACTGAGGTGAAATACTTTTGATTTTGGACTCTGCTCCAACTCTGCCAGCCCCATGAAGCTCAACATGGCAGCAGGAGGCAGAGTGCAACCCTGGCTCATCCCACCTCCTGCCTGAACTCCATGGGGCTTGCGGAGCTGGTTGGAGTGCAGCCATGACAGGAGGCCTGGAGAGCCAGAGCTGTGCTCTGACCTGTTCTGCCAGTTCCATGGAGCTCATCCAAGTGGCAGGAGGTGGGGAGAGCCAGGGCTGCGCTCTGCCTCCTGCTGCTGGGCTGAGCTCTGTGAGGCTGGCGGAGCTGCTCAGAGCACAGCCCTGGCTCTCCCAGCCTCCTACCACTGGGATGCTTCAAAACTAAATGTTTTAAAACTTTTGAAATGTTTTGAGTGCCCTTATTTCAATTTGAAGCTGTTATGAAGCTTTTTGTTTCATTTCAATTTCACTGTTTTGAGCTCAAAACATGTTGAAACAGCTTGAAAATGAAACACTCAGTGAAATTTCACACAACCCTACTTGCTAGTCTTCCTGTACATTGGGATGATGTGCTCCTGCATTCTCAGTAAGGCTTCCTTAAAGTATAACCTGCTCTTGTGGACTCCTCTCCCCTCAGACTGGCTTCTCAGGGGATCTTGCCCATGAGTTCCCTGAGTGAGTTAAAGTCTGCCTTTATGAAGGGCCCTTACTCTGCTGCTCTCCATCTTTTTTTTACTCAGGACCCTGAACTCAATCACCTTGTGGTCACTGCTGTTAGGGTAATGACTGCGCAAGGACTTCCCATTCATCCTGCTCATTTCCCAGGCTCCATGCATTTGTATACAGGCACTTGAGTTAAGTAGTTGATTGCCCTGATTTCTCAGGAAATATGAAAGCACCACTCCTGAGCCCCGGTCCTCTTGCTCTTCCTCCAGGTCTCCCACTCCCCCACTTACCTCAGGGCTTTGATCTCCATCCCTTGGTGAATCTAGTTTAAAGCCCTCATACCTAAGTTAGCAAGTCCATCTGTGAAGATGCCCTTCCCTCTCTTTGTCAGGTGGTTCCCATCTCTTTTATGGGAAAGTAGCATTTAAAAATCACACTGCAGGTGCCTGAACAAACTAGAAAAAGTGTAAGGCAGGGTTCTACTGTACTCTCCTTTCCCTCATAGTAACCAGGTTTTCTCCATTATTTTCCCATTCTATTGTCCACTTCTCAATAGAAATATGTTCTCGGGAACCTCTCAATCACATCCATAGTCTTTCAATCACCTAAAGCTCATTGGAATCAATGAAAGAATTTCCACTGATAAAACTGAGTTTTGGACCAGGACCTTAATTATTGAGAAGATGAACATAAGTTTTATGCATTGCATAATTTGTATTTAAAACCTCAAAATATGGCTCAGTCATTGTTTAGACTTAGTGTGCTGACACTGCCAAAGGCGAAATTTAATCCAAAAGATGCATATTGAAAACGGGCACTGGAAATCGTGTATAGCACTAATATTTCACGATTTAATTTTCACTGTGGTTGGGTTATGGTTAAGTGATATGATGTGGGTCTGTGTTGGGCAGCCACTATTTTTGCACCCCTGCTCCCCCTGCCACAAAGCAGCACTCCAGGTTGCTTCTTTATTGACCCCCCTTTCAGTTACTCTACATGACTTAACTCTCACCCCAATATACACCTTTACATACCAGAGGAAATTCATATGTCACTCTATAACACCATCGCACTCCCTTTACCTAGCAAGGACAATCCTCTAAGTCACCTGTCACATCACATATCACTCCAGTGCCCCAGGAACCACCCTAACTCACCCTGTCACCCTGTCACGTTCCTCTTATACTCATACCAGTCATAATAACCCTACATGTCATACCACACCAAGATCTCTCTGCAAGTCACAGAGAGTTGTCTGTGTTGTCAGCCCTTTACACTTTACTAAAACCCAAGGAATCATTCATTACTTTCTCTGTCTCCCTATCACTTTTTTTTTCACTCCACATACCATTCATTGTTTAGGCTGTTAGTCATCATACTCCTTGTACACACACACACAATCCCACTATTCACTCTGTCTCCTCATGACACTGGAGACAATACATAACTCATTCTCTCAGTCCATGCCTGGATAGTGTCTAATGCTCTCTCTGTCATACTCCCATGTGTGTGTATCCAAGTAGGGGATACTGAGCTGAGGGTAGATATAAACAGATAGGTTGAAAGGTATGCACACACATATATTTCATAATCATAGTTAATATATTAACATCATTGAAGTGTATTTCAGTGCCAAGAAATATAATGATATAACTAACACTTTTTATTAAATCATCTTCCATCACTCAAACACACCATTTCAAACACTTTAGAAGTTTGATAGAACCACTACATTTCCATTCAGAATCAAAGTATTTTGTAAGTGTGTAACAGCTTTTTTCATTTTCCCATTACCCCTTTCAACATTACAGTGGTCTTGAAGCCTAACAAATGCAACACATGCCACTTCTCAGTTAGATGTGGGGTCTTCTTGTCAATTGGAAGCTTCCTAATTCACTGGGACACTCATATGTCTACTGTTACTCCTGTAGACCCAGATGTCTGCTGTTAAACCAGTCACCCAAATAACCCTGTATGCACACTGTTGCTCCTGGAAAAGACTCAGGAATACCTGTGCATAAGAAAGAGTAATTTGCTGGAGATTCATGTCTCTGTAAACTCTCTACACCTGAGTTTGTGAAATGAGATTTACAAAGGGAGTCAAATATTCAACGTTGATAGAATCTGGGGGTCTACCTCTCTTATGCCCTCTGGAAAAAATCAGCCAAGGTGAGCAAGGCATTTGCTCATACTCAGAAAGTATAACGTCTCACTAAAATGTAAATGAATTAATGAAATTGTTTCTTTAATGTAAAATATACAGCACATATAATAGACTTTGTGGTGTCAGGTGCTTTCATCTGGCATATCTTAGCAAATCAATTGCATCACTGCAATGTGTAAATAGGTATCGTTAAGAAACCTTGAACCAAGTTTTGTACCAAGGAAAAATGGCTTTTTGTAAGCATTGAGCTTTCAAAAATAAACTGTCATGAGTCTAAAATAAATGTTTTCTACAAAATTTCCAAATCCCTTTGATAACATGGATAAAGGAGGTTAATAGGTTCTTTCTATTGAGAGCTAACTTCATGCAAGATCCGTTGTGTATTCAGGCCATGTAGGACTAGCCACATCACCCAAGATATATTGGGTGGGCTTACATTGTGTGATGAGTCATGCTTTCTTCCATGTCATGATATCAAACAAATTAACTCATTTTCTGCTATTCTTTTCTGAGAAGCCCAGTTTTCCTAAAAGTTTTTCTCAAGGCCTTTCTTACCTCTTTGTTTCGAAAGCTGTATATAATGGGGTTGACCATAGGAGTTAATACAGTGTATAAAATGGACAACATTTTGTTCAGGGCTTTTAATGCAGCAGTGTCTGGTAGCAAGTAGACAACAATTAGAGTTCCATAGAAAATAGTCACGACAATAAGGTGAGAGGAACAGGTAGAAAATGCTTTTTGTCGCCCAGTGGCAGATGGGATTTGCAGGATGGTGCTCATGATGCAAGCATAGGATATCAGG